>NEWO01000435.1:495402-530709 GCA_003013225.1 Phalaenopsis aphrodite | reverse complement strand
GCAAGTAAAGATTTCTAACAATTTGCTTACAGGTATTATTTAGCTCCCCCACTTATAAGGTATGTTTATCATACGTTATATGCATGTGAGCTTTCTTGTTAACACTTGTTTTCATACATAATTGTGTTTTTTTCTCTTTTTCTTATGTACTTTTAAATTCTAAGAGAATCTTGTAGCAGAAATAAGATACGAGTACGGGTTGCGAGGCGTTTGGCGAGGAAACCATGCGGAGGGGGACCAGGAGCAGATGCTCGTGTCATTTATCTTAATTCTGTATTTTTATATTAATGTATAGAATTAGAACCAGATATATATATGCAGAGTCCGACTGCTTTTTTCTTCTCTAGGGTACGTTGCCGACCCAACGACACTGACCTTTTCTATTATTTTGATTTGACTTGTTTTACTTTTTTTTACATGTCTGCATGCATGTATGCCTATATGTGCATATTTTTCAGTGTTTCTTTCAATGATATGTGATTTCACGATGCAATACAGACTCTGTAAGACATAAATTCCTAATTTTTTTACAAAATTCTAAATAAAATATTCAAGATAATTAAAATTTAGGATTAAAATATTCAGGGCTTTAAAAAACTGAACATTTATTTCCTGCATATATTATTAGGGTCACCAAAATATTCGGCCATACTATTCCGTGAGCCCCGTGAGCCGATGAGTCGCTACTCATTCGATATTTGAGAGACTCACTCTTTGTCTGATTGTTTAGTGTGAGCTTTGAAGCATTGAGACTGTTCCCACATAGAATAACCTTCCTTTGATTGCATATGGACCAGGTAAATGATAATATAAAGCGAAACACCTCTTATTGAGAGTATTCTTGGGTATCCCCCAAGATATAATTAACTAGTATGAACACGTTCATCTGGGAGTGCTCTTGACACCAAAACAGGTACATACACCTGACACTCTAGTTATGGGTAGTCTACGTAGATATTTCTTTTGTGGATATCGGTTCAAGGTGTCTTCGCTCGATCTTGTTTGAGCGGACACTCTTAACTTATCATTATGAGATTTACCGCACGTAGGCACTCCACGTTCTATGTTTTCTTTTGTTTGTCGCTTTATCGTATGTCTGTCTTTTTCGGTTCCTCTTTTCTTCGGGTCTTCCATATGACCCGAAAGAGAGAATTATTCGGGAAAGAGAAGTACCGACGAGCAACAGACTGACAACTTCTTCTAAAATAAAGAGAAAAAAACAAACAAAAACAAACAAAAACAAACTTCATTGGCTATCTAATGAAAATGAGGTTCCTGAAGGATGGCTCATTAGTAGCATAGATCCAAAGGTGTCTTATCCACAATAATGAATGACACATTATCTTACACGGTAACGTCTATGAAGTCTTCTGAGGTTTCTAAGCATTGGTGAACTGTGCTACAAACATTCTCATGAAATTCTCATAAAAGGTTATGACTCTTACATGACAAACATTCTCATGAAATTCTCATAAAAGGTTATGACTCTTAAATGCAGCCAATTGAACATCTCAAGGCTGAAAACTTTAGAGTTATGAAAAAAAATCAACATATCAAGGCATCATTAATCCTTAATAGATATATGAAGTATTCAAAAGGGGTAATGTGGTTAGGCATATTAGTTCATCCTTGGTAGGAATCCAAGGATGGAAGCTTGAAGTGATTAGATCCTTCGGCTTCAACTATTTTTCTGAAAAAAATATTCTTTAGCTAGTATGGAAGAGGGGTTTGACTCTCCTCTCATAATTGGATGGGGCCAAACTCGTGTTGTCTTGGTAGTACGAGTCATCATTATCTACTAGGGGTTACCTTTAAAATTGGCAGCGAGTTCCTCTTCGCTACGGTTTCGCTACCAGTTGATGTGGTAGCATCTGATCTCCTGTTAATTGGGCCAAGCCCACTCTTATCATATCCATCACTTACTATTTTAATTCATTCATCTATTGAAGGACAAATTCTCTAGTATAATTCATGCTACTAGTAACTTCTTTGTTACTCGGTTCTAATTTTTATGTAATATGTTTATTGTTTGTGGCATGATTGACACTTTCCACATTATTAAAAATATTGAATCATGTTTTATACGTGGACTCATACCTCAAGCATAAAGCTAACTAGAAATGATGAGTACGATGAGCTGCAGAGAAAGGAGAGTATACAACTGAAGTGATCCAAGAATAATCATAACTCATCTATATTTTAAAATAGATATACATGGGTTATGATTATGCTCATATCATTTGGGATCTCTAAGTGCTTGGATTTGTCATTTGCCATCTCAGGTATATATTTTTTATTTATCTTCCTGGGAAGACCTATTCCTTCCTCCATACTCTGCCATTTTGTTGGGCCACATCTGATGATTAGTCGGTCAACTACTCTTGAGAAATGTTCAATCTTCATGCGGGCACTCGCCTCATGAGTCATCTGATATTGTATGGCTTTTGGCGCATAACTCACGAGAATGACATTCACATAGTATCAACCAACAATCGGTCTCTCATACTCAGATATTTCGCCCAACAACTTGTAATTAGCCAAACTCAACCACTCAGACCTGATTGTTAGCCAATCATATTCTCGACTCCTTAGGTCGAACTATCTCTAATTCATCAATTTGATTTTCTTGGATTGTCTATACTTTCTCAGTTCGTTGGTTTGGATCATTTGGTGGACTTCAGCCCAAAAAAAGAGCATTAAATCGTTCCAGATTCCTTTTGGCCCATTATAATCACTTTTGGCAATACAATTAAACCTCTGGCTACACGATTGAACTATTAAAACTTCTAACAGCCAGCCTGACACGACACGCGATTTCAATAATTTCACATTCTAGAGGCTTTTAATAACCCTAATTATTTAAGCACAGCTACGAAAAAAAAATAAACTGTTTTGATTCTGGAACCTTCATGCAAATTTCTTTACCTAATAATTACTAAAATACATTTAATAATTAAAAAAGAGCAAAATGATGCATTGACAATAAATGAAATGGAACATACAAATAAAACTTATAAAAAATGTCACGTACTTATTAAAAATATAAAAAAAATAATCATAAATACATACATTCCAAACTTTAATATGCAGATACATGCCATCACACATATAAATGAAAAAATGCATTTCATTTTTAAATTATAGGAAATATTTTGGTTGGTATAAATATAAAAAACAAGTTTATAGATACATAAATATATAAGAATTGAGAGGAATAATGTGAATGCCCCTTTTAAAAAAATACTATATAACAAATATGTCACATGACCCGTACCCATTCCAAATTGAATAGCTAGCTAAGAACACAAAATTAGAAGTGACAAAATAATCTAACAAATAAAAAGCTAAATTATGAGTTGTGACTAAACAAGGCATGCCTCATCAATGATTAGGGCTTTCCCTTGTTCGTGAGCTTAATTGTGATTTGTGACTAAACAAAGCCAGCCTTGAGCACCTCACCCTCAAAAGTTGTATTAGTTTACATTTCTATTTATTTTTCTAATTTGATGATTCATAGAGCATAAGCTTAAATTTGTGAAGTGCCAAAATGATCTATTAATTAGGGCCCGTTTGGGGCAGCTTATTTGGTACGGCGACATTTTGAAAACGCACTTGGCATGTTTGGGTAAACTGCGTTTTACGACATGTGTTTTCAAAACACTGAAAATAATGTTTGCAGCTTTCTGGCAGTGGTCTGTCTTTTCTAATAAAATAAAAATTTTAAATATGCACCGTATCTAGTTTATCAACAGATTATTTTAATCAATTTATTAGCAGATTATTCAATAAATTGCAGTTACACCAAACAGACCCTTAGTAACGTAGAGTTATTTTAAAGTCATACAAATAATATTAATTTAAACCCATTTTTAATGGTGTGAGGGTTGAATCGTCATTTATCCAAAAATAATTGCAAATCAACTATTTTTCAAACGCACAAACTAAACAACTAGTCAGCTTATCCGGATCAGCTACTGATCAACAGTTTATCATAATAAACGGCTTATCTGAAGATAAACGGCTTATCTGAATAAATTGGATAAATTTCAAGAAATTATTTGAGCCTTTCATAAAATCAACCAACCACAAAGACCTCTACAAGAAGCTAGGTCCTATTTTAGCCCTTCATAAAATCAACAAAAATGACACAACAGGGAAAATTTAAGCACTAAAATCATTTTGTTAACATGATAGAATAATAAAAGTTATTTATTGACCAGTTAAGCCGCTTAGTCATCCTTAATAACTTTTAGTTGGCTTAACCTAATTTGAACGGAAATGAAACAAGTTGCCAATGACACATAATTTGACCTTTTAGCTATTATCGAATGCAATGGATTAGGCCAAGCTATCTTAACCAAACCCACTCACGAATTGAAAACCAAAATAAAGAAAAACTATGAATTTGGATGATATTAACGCCTAATAAGAAGAATTGGATCAAAACAGATCAAATAGCTAAACTGCTAGGACTAATTCACAATAAAACTCCACCATAACACACCCTTGGGTACAAAATCACAAAGATATGAAATAAAATAACTCAAAACAATAAGAAAACAGTTAGTAGAAAGAGGTGAAATAATAGAAAAGACAATGGAGATCCACACAATGTAGTAATACAACAAGTAACCATATATCCACACGGCAAGATTTCATAAATGAAGAAGCATTCACAATAATGATCTCCCAATTAGAATGAACAAAATTGCAAGAGCTAGCAAAAGAAGGATTTTTACTAACTTCAGTGCATATGAATGCATCATTAGTCTAAGTTATTAGAAAGAAAATCTCTCACAGATTACTCCATGATCAGTTCCATGTCACAGAAAAAATCTAACTGAAAGAAGAAACTTAGATTCAGGGAAACAAAATTGGTTTAGCTTTCTCCAAACCGAATCCCTTTGTTCAAAGTGAATAAAATTCATGGGTAGATGAGAAAACCTAATGATAACTTTAAATTTGTAATACCTGAACCTTCGGCAACAGGCATTGCCGTGAATCCGCTGCCTAAGAACAAGTTTTGTGTTGCCAGAGCTACGAACCTCGCAACCCCTACGCACTCTCTCTTTATCGCGTTAGTATATCACGTATGTAATAACCACATCACAACCTTGCCTGACTCATGTACACATGCCGATCTTCACATCAGGCATAGATGAAAAATCAAAAGACTCAAAAGGTTATAAGAAATAGAAGACTGCAAATGTTAATCCGACAATCTCTGAAATCAGATCGATTGGTTTCCAACCTTGTTGATTCATCTCAGTCAATCTACTAGATGGATAAAAATTTGTACACGATAAGAAGCGGAAGGGAAAGGCATCATCGAACAACACGAAGTTGAGGAAAAGAAAAAAAAAAGAAGTAGATTCGATAAACGCTCCAGATCTGAAATGATCAGAAACTAAGAATATAAGATCTGACAAATTCTAGCAAAAACATAACGCAACCATCATACGCCCCCCCTCCGGTTCCAAATCAGAACCAAAAAAAAAAAAAAAAAACATATAAAAAAGAAGAAGAAAACCAGTTTGCATTCTTTCGCCGCTTTGATTCAGAGGCATAGGGCGGTGCTCTGGAGTTCATCATCCGGAAGTGGCAAAAGGTTGAGATCGAACGGCAATGGCTGCCTGTACGCGGATGCTATGTCTCCGTCATCAACTACAGACGAGGAAGAACCACAGTCGCTGTGGCAGTCCTGATCATCATCAAGCACCCGGGGAGGCGACGGCCTTACAAGCGGCCGTATATAGATGGCCGAGGGAACAGAAATCCGTGGGCCACTAAAAGATTCCACGGTGCTGCTGAGGCTGCTCGACGCCGGCCTCGAGGGCGGCGGCAGCTGTTGATGGAAAAAGGGAAGGGCGGCGGATCCGGATCCGCCAACGGGAGTGGAAGCGTGAGAAGGAAGAGCGCAAAAGTTGGTCTTCGCCTTGGGACCGCGCAAGGCCCGCGCAGCGGTGTCGTAGGCACGTGCTGCTTCTTCCGCGGAGTCGAAGGTGCCAAGCCAGACTCTCGTCTTCTTACCAGGATCCCGGATCTCGGCGGCGAAGCGGCCCCAAGGCCGCTTGCGGACACCGCGGAAACGCGTCTCGGTTCCCGGCGGAAGAGGTGGCGCTGTCGCTGGTAAACCAGCCGCCGGCGATCGACCCTTTCGTGACGCCATCGTGGCCGCCGTTGCTCGGTATGGAAAGTATGAAAGTTGCAGGTCGGTTGGGATCAAAGAAAGAGGGTAATGACAGCTCTCGGCCTCTCCTTTCCTCTTCTCTCCCACCCTCTGCCTTTCTATTCTCGCCGTCTCGCCGTCTGGCCCTCTGTGCGCTCAAATAAGAAAGTGTGGAGTCATGAATTCTCTTATCGTCTCTTTCTAAACTCTATTTCGCCTCTCCTTCTGCTGTCGCCCTAACTGGACGATTTGATTGCATCCTCCCACCGCCCCCAAACTTTAACAAAAATTTTCCATTTCTTTTACCCGCTCTCTGTTTTTTTAATCTTCCTTCGAGTTTTGCGAGGAAGAGATAGAGAGGATTTACGAAAACGCCCGTTAGGTTCCGGAGTATTTACGAAAACGCCCTTTAGGTTATTTACTCTAATGAAGGTTGTAAATGAAAAAAATGTGTTCATATTAGATTCCTTTGTTTAGCAAGCAAAACACGAGTTGTTCACGAACAAAGAATCATTTTGACAACTCTTAGCATTTTTTATTCTATTTTCTTAATAAATATTTTTAATTGATTATAAATCTTTGTAGCTTTGTAGTTATTATATATATATATATATATATATATATATATATATATATATATATATATATATATAATTGATTAGTAGTATTTCGAGCTAGAACAAACAATTTTTTGTTCGTTTTGTTGGTGCTCGACTCAAACAAGCCAACACGATTTTCTAACAAGCCGAACACAAACTGTTTCGTGAACACTGAGCCGTTTTAACAGCCCTACTCTTAATATTTTCTTACGCCCATCAACAATCACGTAATTTGCAAAAGTAGGAAGGAATTGGTAAAAAAACATATTCCGATAAATAAATGATGATGTAATTAATTGATTTTATTTTGTTCACGGCATGCTTTTAAATATGGTTGTGCGAAAGCATCTTGGGACCATACCGTAGAATGGGCTGATTTTAAAAACAAATTTGGGGTTGAAATATGTGAATTATATTTACTTGAATTAAATTCATATTTGTAATTTTTTTTCCTTACATAAATATAAATTATAATAAAAAAAATAAACTTATACTGTATATTTTAAAACAGGATTGATAGAAATTTTTTGGGGCAATTACATGAAGAGCACTGGGAAATTTTGTATTTACAAATCAAGCATTTTCTTTCATTCTTTTTTAAATTCTCACTCGAATATCAAAATTGATGATAATAGTGAAAGCCAAAATTTTCATTTTTAACAATTTTTCAGTGATTTGATCGTGGCACGTCTAAATGTAGAGGTTCAGTTGTTCAGAAAAATCACCTTGACATTTAATTTGTAAATAGGAATGTTTTGTATGCTCTCCTTGTAATTATCCCAAAATTTTCTGATGGGGCAAGTTAGGATCACATCTAGACAAACTCTTCTATCAAAATAACTATAGAAGATATGGTGATAAATTTTATTATTTGCACATAAATGCACGGTGGTAGTGCAATATATTAATGTAATAGTGTTGTATGAAGATTTAACATATAAAGATGTATAAAAAAAATTGACAGATAATACAACATATATTTTTGTGAAAAAAATTGGAAGGCTCAAAAATTGCGGGGACTGACTCAATTGAAATGTTTATATTATGACGACGTAGGTTACAAGATTTTACGGGCTCTTGAATAACATGTAGCAATATTTCACAAGTTGGATGTGACTTGTTACTAAAGTGACATAAATGTTGAGAAAGTGTTGACCCAATTGCTATAAAAAAGAGCCGAAAGCAGGATCAAGTGATAGAAAGTCTGATGTCAATTTTGTTCGTAGCTACAATGATGGTTGAGCAGTAGATGTCCAGTGGCGGCGATGGTGATATGGCGGTATCGCGGCCAAATAGAGTGCCAAACAACGGTGGTTCGCCAATGAAGGTGGTCTGGTGGAGGTGGCGTTGATCAGATAGTGGAGGTGGCTGGATGGTGTTGGTCAGGCAACTGTGGTCTGGTGGTGATCAAGGAGAGTAGTGGCAGGGTAGTGGTGGTTCAACGGTGATGGCCAAGTATAGGTGACGGTGGTCGAGCAGTAGTGGCGACTAGTGGGCGATAGTCGAGTAGTGACGACATCAATTTGGTGGTGAAAGCAGCTCGACGAAGATGGTCAAGTTGTGGTGTTCAGGTGGCACGACGACTTAAGCCAGTGGGTGGGAAGCGGTGACAGTGATCCAGTGATGGCGACAACTAATTGGTGGTGGTCTGATTGTGGTGGATCTTAGAAATCTTCAAGAGCTTAGAACAACTTCAACTTTCTCTTCCATGTCAAGGTCCACTGACTCGACCTAAAATTACGCAGTAATTTAGCTTTCAAAAGATGGTCAAACTTGACCCAATTAATATTTAGCAGCTAGTGTACAAAATCGAAATGTTATAAAATTTAGAAAATATTTTACACACTAGGGGTACTATGCAAGCATACGTATCGTTTCAAGTAATATAGGGTTTTCTTTTAAGACCCCAATATCGATCCCAAAGAGGAGAGAGATAAGAAATTTCTTACGCCAATTCTAGTCTACAACTATCATACCTTATTTTAGAATGTCGATTAAATTGATTTTTCTAACAATTACTTTTAAATGAAAATATTAAATATAAAGAAAAATTTTTTGGATACATAGATAACTTTTCTGGATAAATTGTTTTGGAGAATTTTATGATGTTAAAAACTACCCTTCTCGTTGAATGACCTAGATAATGTGTAAGAATGAAATGGTTAAAATATAATGTTGTCGGTGACAAATAGGAGCATACCAATTATTTACCCCTCTCGGTGTTAGTAAAAAATATTAACTAATCTAGAGTTTTTCACTCGCTTCTGTAGTAGTGTTGAGTATATTATGGTCTCTCACTTCTAGATTACTTATTATGTTCTCTCTATAGGACCTACTAGGGACCCTTACGATCCAAACTCTAAACTGAATTGATAAAAAAATCTAATCTGTCACTTTAGAAACATCAATTTTACGCTCATCAAAACTTATCTTACTATCTATTTGCACTCCCCCCGGGTGATTGCAACGATTTTGCCCAAGATGAAATGTGTTACTCACTAGTTTGATGAAATCATAGCCCTTCCGGGTCATTATGTTTCGTGACGGATTTTAACCTCACAAGTGATCAGTTTGCAAAGTCAATTAAGAGCCGATGAAAATACCATCACATTAATAAAATTAGAGGATATCCAAGTAAATCTAAATTCCTGAACATGCATCTATTTCATTGGAAAAGAAAAGTAAAATGAAGATAATGTAATAAGTAGTAAAATAATTGATAGAATTAAGTAATAAATTATGTGCCAACAAGGAACATATGTTTTCCTACCTTCTTTCAATTGTATAGGTATGCTTACTATTATATTTGTTTTATGCAACTATTTGTCATCTAGAAGCATCTAATAGAAATATATCATTAAATTACATTTTCTTAAAAGTTGCATTGCCGCTTAAACTATTTTACTAGCCAACCGGTCAATGTGAGTACACTCAAATTACAAGATCATTATTTTCCCGAGTCTTAGTTTTACATGCAACAAATTTTAACATAACTTATTGCCACTTAAATTATGTCAATGAAGTAAATGATATATTACTCATCACATGAAAGTAAAAATAATTCTATCATGAAACAAATTTTCCTACACATGCCAATACTTTATATTTAAAGAAAAGAGTAAAGAAAACTACTTCCAAAGCATGGATAAAATACCACAGAAAACTTCGTTTAAATCAAAGAAAATCCACTATAAAGTATTTACACAAATTATAAGATAATGAAGAACATAATACTTAGTTCTTTTCCTTTGAAAGAAAGATGAAAAACCTCTCCACCAAAGTCTCATGCCTATCCATGCGCCGCTCGTACATTCCTTACACATATCTCTCAAAATCCCACACTAATTTCTCCAGAAAAAGTGAAAATTTACATCTCTATACTCACACCAAAGTCCTCCTAAAACACTCATTAATTACCTGTCATGAGAGGCACCAAGCCTCTCTATTTAAAGAGAAGCAAAAACCCTTCCTTTCTCCAAGAAACACATCTCTTTATCCAAAAGACACACCATTTCACTTCAAGAGATATGTCTCTTCATTCAAAAGTCACTCCAAGTGTTTAGATTCATTCAACCACTCTAAGGGGCATGGAAGTTGTCCAGAAGCTTCTAGAACGTCCCAAAATGGTTCAGAATCAAACAAAAACCCTCCATAAACCGTTTGGAGCTCTATAGCACCTGTTTATTGTTTTGTATGGCGCTATAGCGCCACCTTGCGGGCAGCTTCGCCGTTTCGCCTCGTTTCAACACCGTTTCGCCCCGTTTCAGCTCTGTTTCGCCCCGTTTCATTAAAGCTCTAATTCTTGTATCTGAAAACAAAAACATGCAAAATATCTTCTTTTAAAGGCAATATCATAAAAAATGTACATAAAATGATCATGAAATGTACACTAAAAAAAAATAATTTTAAGGTGGATCATTTTCCCAAACTTAAACGTTACTTGTCCTCAAGTAACACTAAAACTTAAAAAATTTGTTGATTTATGTTAGTGGGTTTCCTTAAGATGTACTAAAATTTTGTTCTATAAATGATATAGTCCAACTTAGAAGAATTTACAGTAAATTAGATGAAATATAATGTATCAGAATATTTAGTACTAAACTTAAAAATCCTGATTTTCTATTTAATTTAGAAATAATTGAAAATATTCCAAAATTAAAGAAATATTAATTTGGATTCTTAGAGAAATATTAATTTCAGAATTTATGACATCTAAAAATAATTTAACTTTGGATTCTTAGAGAATTATTAATTTCAGAATTTATGACATCTAAAAATAATTTTACTAATACTTACTGAAATTATGCTTAGGATTGATTATAAGTTTTCTTTCTTAGAAATTTTTAAGTGAAACCAATTTTTAATTAGGTCTTATTCCTCAAGCTTCTCGTCCCTTTTTCGTACTTTACTTCTCTTTTCTTTTTCTTTTCTTTTCCTTTCTTTTTTTTTTCTTTTTTTTTCTTTTCCTTTTCTTTTCTCCGGATCTTTTCAATCTCTACATTTTTCGTTTGGCGATGATTATTATATTTGGATAAGTCTTTAATGATTTTCTTTCCTTAACTTAAAATGTAGAATTTGAAAAATAATTTTTTATACACTATCAATTCTTCAAAAAAGTATTATTCTAAAAATTCTCTTTTTTCAAAAATTCAATTTTTCCTAGTATAGATAGTAAAATCATTTTCCTACTCTTTTCTACAAAACAACTTAACTTTAGCTTCATCCGTTTTACTAAAGTCCTTACTAAGTTTTCTTATTATATTTCTATAATTTAAATTTTAGTTTTCTTAACATAACTTCTCATAACAAAAAATCAAAATAAAATTTTATTTGTAGTTTCTCTGAGGACAAATAAAATTTAACTTTGAACTTTATATTTTTCTTCCTCGCCCCAAACTTAAATTTTTTAATATTTTGCAATCACTTCCATAAGATATAGTGGGAAGAAAAAGAAAAGATGAATTTACCGTCAACTACAACATCTTATTAAATTCACATACATACATAATCAGGATAGAATCACTGCAGATCAAATTAAATCTAGCATAAATCATGCTTTCTATAATATAAAACTAAAAGAAAGTATATTAACTTTAAAATTTATTTTTCTTCCTACCCCCAAACTTAATTTTTAATATGTATAGCATTCAGTACATAAAATACAAGCAATTAGAAAAACAGTTTAGAAAATCTTTCTACCACAAATGTCTATCAGAAGCATCTACAAGTATTTATCAGAACAAAACAATATGCAATAAAAAGGAAATCTAAACTAAACATGACAGAATAAAATTGAACTAAAGAAAGGTCTAACAAGTAGGAGGGGTATCAACATAAGAATATAAATTTAAGTGTTCTCCAAATCTTCTATACTGTTGTAACACAAACACAAACACACATGATAAATAAGGCCAATTCTTTCTTTAACTCATAGCATCTTTCTTCCCTACCTTTAATTTTTAACGAAATGACTAACCTAATCAATTAAGTACTAGTAAATGTTTTTATAGAGTATAAACCCATAGATATGATTATTCATGATGTATTGGCTCTCGTGCGCCAACCTCAGGCATCACCATATCCTTTTATGTATGCACCTCTAATAGTTACAAGGATAGTGTAAGATTATCCACATGTTACTCATCAACAAGTTAAGACCCAAGACCTGTCAATTCACCAAATCAATGAAAATACCCTACACTACTTATCCTATATTAATAACCCAATGTTCAAGGAAGTCTTTTCTAAGGTATTCAAGTCCTTATGAGCGATTGAGAATATTTATTTTTGCCACAAATGGGGCATTGGACTGGTGTATGTCTGAGGTCTAGGTGGCTAGTGTGGAGACGATAATGCTAATGTGTGCTAAACAAGGGATACGGAGTGAGATTTTTAGAATAGTATCTCCTACCTCAAGGACCTTCAATGATGTGAGAGGAAAAGGACCGTTCATACTATTCATCAGCTCTTGGTGGGATTGTTGCCCCCGACACTTTTAGATTATCAATAGTCCTAGCCTGATTAAAGTAATTTGCCTGCAGACTATACTACTTTACAAAAGATTCACAAAAATAAAACAAAATTTATTTTGCTTGTTAAAGTGAACTCTGCATGAAAATTTAAACAACAACTTTTGCATTAAAAATTAAAGAATTTTGATGAAATCTTATAAAAGTTCATTGTTAGTCACTTGGATCGGGGTTAAGGACCTCCATCGTACGTTGTTGGGTTTATTGCTTTTGTTCAAGGTCAAGAAGCACACAATCCAGCTCTGAGCCCCCACTTATACCAATGTCTTACACCTAGTCCTGATCTTTCATATGTGACTACGGGTTTTGCTTTGCATGTTCGTTTTTTGCGAATACTTGTTTTGCTACTTGTGTGTATTAGATTTTTCTGCTTTTTTCTGTAATTTATTAAAATTTTCTACAAATATATTATGCTTCATGATACTAACTATGCAGCAGTAGCAGAGGCCTAAATACACATTTACATTTTATGTACTGCAATATTCTTATTTACCTTAAAGTATTTTCTACCTGCATTTGTTTACTTTACATGAAAAACTAAATAAAGCTGAAAACACCTAAAGACACTTTCAAAATATAAATGTACTTTTAAACCAAGTGAAAACCCTTAAATCACTCCTTTTGGATTTATAAGGATTTCTCGGATGACGTAACTCACAGTTGCTAACGAGAATTCTCTGGTATAAGTGAGTCTAACAACTCATTTAGGCTAAGTAAATTTAGAAGAAAATAGTGATGTTAGAATGAGGAAACTGTGAAATCCTAACCTGTGCACTCTAATTAAACTAAAATTTCCCAAATAAAACATTTAAACAACAACAACAACTAAATCAAAAAATTAACACATACACTACAAAATCATGAAAAGTAAACCTTAGAACTGCTACTTCAACTAAGAGCTCAGAGCAAACACTAAGAGCAGCACAACGAGGGTAGGTAGAAGAACTTTATCGAGAGAGAAAATGACTCTACATCAACAAATTTTTCCTTAGAATTAAACAATAAGTCATAGGACTTCGAGGTAGTCTGTCTAGCACAGCGTAAATCCTCAACTTATCTTTAGGCTTGTATACAGTCATGTTAAGCAGTATAAGTCCTAACTCTCTTTAGGCTCCGAGATTGTAGTTCGATACAACATAAGTCTTCATATCTCCTAGGCTATTAGCATGATTGGTATCATAAAAATGTAAGCCCTAAATAATAGAATTTATAAGATGGAACATCCAATAACATTTGTTCAAAATTGAAGCCGAACCATAAGATAGTTTAGGAAGTCACAGAAGTTCTCCACAGAATCGGTGATATTCCCTACCTTTCATTTGTTGGATTCTACAATAATTGTTCCTATTTGATCACTTCCCAGTTGAATTTTTTATGTCTTACTTTGAAACCCTAGATAATTGAATTCATGATCCAATACCTTAGATCTAAATCGAGAGTTTTCTTTAGTAACTTATGTTGTCTATGATGTAATAAATTATAGAGGCTTGCCCTTATAGGAAACTTTAGAACCCAGGTAATTCAAGACATATCTAATATTTTATATTAGATAAGGAAATTTGTCAGTCAACATAAAAGTTCAGACCAAAACAGATGTCATAATTTTCTTAGTTTATTTAATCGAGCCCAACTATTTAGTGATGTGTCTATTTGTCAGAATAGGTGTATCACTCATGGTGTTGTGCTCATTGACATCGACTTTATATATACAATAAAATATAAGATAAATATGGATGTATTAAATATTCAATAATTGTAAAGTCACACTTATCAACGCAAGTATACGTATCACTCAAGTAATATAAGGCTCTAATGGAGTCCTAGATATCGATCTCACAGGGAGTAGTTTAGAATTATGGACTAAGATTTTAGAAAAGCAATACTTTAATCACAACAACAACGTTCAATTTGCTTATATGTCACTAATATGCAATTGGAATAAATAGATAATTTTAATAATTAATAAATAACTAATGATATTAAGTAGGCTTTAATTGTGATATTCAATATATAAGAAAGCATTCTTCTCCTTGTCAAGAAATTATAGTGAATGGATAAAATGAATTAGTTCAATTTATATTGTGTCAAATAGGAACACACCTATTCTTTACCTTTTGGTCCAGACATAAAGAATATTGAATAATTCTATGCTTGTTTACTGAATCTGCGACTAGGCTGGGAGGATACCGGCTCTCACTTCGGAGCTCCCACGTTCCCCTCACTTGAGGGCTAACATCTACACTTTAACACCCAAACGATAGGACCGAATTTGGGATTTTAGTCTGTCACTCTAAAATCTCCAATTCTACGCCTGATAATATTATTTCCCTATTTATTTGCACCAAACTTCCAAGGGCTTTGACCTCCCTGAATCTTGGATGTAATCTTCACTTTAGTTGTAAAACTCAACATATTTTAACAAATCAATTGACCAGATTGAAAGTAAATTAAGATCGAAGTGAAAAGATCATCACAATTTCTTAAACATTTTCATGGCTTCACCATTTCACAAATCTCGAGACAAGGAGAAAGACAGAGAAAACTACTCAGAACTCATGTGGAAAACACAATAAAACTCGGAATTCATATATAAAATCAAAGTCATACAAACTACAAGTAAATAACTTATCTCTAATTTCTCCCCAAGAAAACTCCTCGAAGTTCCTCTGAATCTCTTCCTTTCTTTACATCACACATAATTCCTTTTCAAAGTAGCAAAGAGGAAGAAATCTCTCACTTTCCCTCCACTCTTACAATCTCTCAAAGAAATCTTCACGATTGTTACACACTAATGGAAAATCTATACACTCTAGGGCCTCTTTAACATCCAGGACCTCCCTAATTTTCAGCCAAAATGTTCTTTTAAAATTGTGGATGAGTTTTCCCGAGAGTTGCCTAAGCATCCCTTCAAAATTTGGCCTTATCCAAAGCTTGAGTAGGCATAACCGTCGATCTCGTCTTCGGCGGCCTCGAGGGCACCGTTGGTGGGCTTCTGAAGAATTTTGTCCTATAGTCTCGAGAAAAAACTCGTCGTCGGCGGCCTAGTTCAAATCTCCACATTTGGTCCTTTTCGCTCCAAATTCGCTCCTTTTTGCATCTTTTTGCTCCAATGACCCTAATTCATCATTCCTGCAACAAAACATCAAAAATACCGTTCTTTAAAGTGCAATATCATTAAAAACAGTGAAAAATATGTATGAAAATCTCAACATATTTTCCTTTGGTCACTCATTCATTTAAACAATTAAATATATAAGATCATTTTGATCTCAAATTTTTAAAATTAAAATGCTACTTTTTAAAATTATATATATCTAAATTAAATTATATTCTTAAAGAAACCAACCAAAACTTCCAATTTAGCGACCGATAGGACAATGTAAGGAGTTTTAAATCTCACCACTGTGAAGTTTTCCTGACATCCATTGGAGTTTAGGAAGGAGCTCTCCTAAAAGGTAGGCTAGAATCCCACATGATTCCTTCCCCAAGATAAGAAGAAGCTCTCCTCGCCAAGGAGATCACTAGTGCTCACTGGAGTTGCCTTTCCTTAACCTAGGTTGATGCTTTTCTAGCTGTACTCTTTGAAAACTTCACTAGAGAAGAAGAAGGTAGCACACAAGAAGGAGAGGTTGGGATATGGCCAACCTCTAGCTCTCTCCTTGAAGAAAGCCCTCAAAACTTTAAACCCTCCAAAGAAGAAGAAAAACTCCAAGGGGGAAAAGGAATAGAGAAGAAGGAGAAGAAAATAAAAAAGAATAATTAGAGGAAGAGGAATGACTCTAGCTCTTGAAGGAAAATCCCACATCACTCTCTCAAAGCTCTCCCACAACTTTCCTTCGCACTCCCTGTCAAATGACATTGATCCCCTTACATGCAAGGGATCAATCAGTTAAGCAGCTAGCCCCTACTCTAGAATGACCAACAAGACATCAAAAAATGAACAAGAAGGTCTTAAAGTGAGGGAAAAAGGGTCCATTCATGCTAGCCTTTCCCACTCCTCGGGCTCATGCTCACATCTCTACCAAAATGGAGGCTTAGGAGTCAAAATGCCATCCGAAATGGTCATTTTCATGAACAGAGAAGTGATCGGTTCCTAGAAGCCCAGCTCTTGGGCACCCAGACACTAGTATAGAGCATAAGAGTTGCTCTCCCTGGTGTTGAGGCACCAATTGGGTAGTTGGGCGCATAGGTGCCACATTGGGTGGCGCTAGAATTTTGGCATCTCAGAAAAATGGTGAATTTTAACCTGTTAGATGCCTGAAGTGGAGCTTAGGCACCCAAAAACTAGTGAAAAATTGTTTTGCTTTCAATTTTGAACATATGGGAAGGCGGGTTCGGGTGCGTAAGGGCCCGATGTCAGTGATGAGGCACTGATTTAGCCCAAAACCTTATTTTTTGTTGGGAACGCCTGACGAAGGATGTTTTTGATATACAAGTTATGTGAGACTCTGTATGATGAAATTTTGTCCCATAAATATGAAATGAAGAATTCTCAGTGGTCATTTTCAGGATAAATTGGTGCTAATGATTGTCCTAGAACACAATGCGGATAGGGTGTCCTAAACCTTAATTTTTTCGTAGCACGTGTAGGATGACACCGTGGCTTCCTTTGGCTATAAGATGTTCCAGAAAGACGTATGGTTACTTTTAAACATCAGTATAGGCACCAAGCATGTCTCACATCCCAAAGAAACCATTTTAAAGGTGATTTTTCTGGGTAGGGTTTAGTCATCGCCAACCTAGTGACTTACCCCGAGCAAGTGATAAAGTGTCCCGGGTGGATATATGAGCTGCCAGATACTACAAACGAACTGTGGACAACCTTGAGTCATGCAGGTGGACACCTTACACTTGTGAAATAAAAAATTGATGGCCACATTATGTTTTCAAACTATCACAAACCAATAAATCCTTCACATGCCATGACGCTCAAGGAGGATTTTTGGTTATGAGGTTGGTTATAGTTTATGTCCTTGGATATCGAAAAGACTTAAACATCCTAACTGGGGATGCTATTCCAAAAGTTTAGGTAGCCTACCCATCAAGATTATTTGTAGAGTCTAGGGTTTCCATTTCTATATAGAAATCATTCTCACCTGACTCTATTCTTTAGTTTAGGAGTTCCAATCACTTCACGCGGTCAAATTAAGTATTCCTGAGTCATTTTTTTTATTCTACCTGACCAAATTAAATTCACTATTTGGTCATTCCAAATTTTTTGACCACCACTTTTATGTAAACCTCCTCCCTTTGATGAATAAATCCCTTCACTTCGGCCTTTTCAATGACACATCATCATCGAAATGTAATTCCTATTCTTTGCGCTTAGTTTTTCCAACTTGAATTCTTTCTTTATCTCTAATGCTCCTATTATGAAAGTCTAACATTTTGATAACCTATCTCATTACATTATTCAGGAGTTTTCTTTAAAGCTCACAAATCTAGAGAAAAAATTAACTACGAGGGCTTACTCTTGTAGGGAACGAGATCCATAATTAAAATAAAATTTATCTGACACTTGTAAAATTAGGGAAAAAACCTCATTATGTAAACTTATGGCGATGCCCTTTTTTAAGGTAATATCATCTTTCTTTGGAAATATATGTTAATCTTCAAAATATCATGCCTGGTCATTTAGATAGAAGTCTTCCGATAAGTTCTATGGTGTATGGTGACACACAGAAATCCCAGACCAATGTGTAAAGAATCTATTCTTAAGGCCAATCGAGATGCAAGGGTAGAACTCACTTCCATGAGGTGATGGTTTTCACAGGACAAACCATCCCCTTTTGTGCAATGTGTGAGTGCCCAAAGTACATGGAATAGAAGCGATATGGCTATGCATATGGCTAGAGTGATATTTTTATGGCCATTCCTAATTCTTTAAAATGTTTCAACTCAAGTTTACTTAATATCAATTTGGTTATTTTATATGTATGATGTTTTTAAGGCTGTGGATGCAACATTTTATGCAATTTTAGTTTCGGTTATAAGTTTTATTTGATTTTGAAAAGTTAAGTTAAAATTATTTATTTTTAGTTCGTGTATAAGGTTTAGTCCTTCAAGAATCTACTAGTTATCAAGGAAGAAAAAAAAGAAACAACCTGCTACAATGAGGTTGACCTATCAAGAAAAAGCACAGTATGCAGACAACAAGATGAGCGTTAATCCTAGACTTACATTAGACTCTTCGGTTGACATTATCTAAACCATTGTTATTGGTTTAGTTGAGATTCATCATGTGCAACAATGTTCATCGTCTTCTGGATGGTTTAGACTCTATTGAGGTTTACTTTAAGTTATGGTGATTTTATAACTATTACTCATCTTTTACTTAGGCTCATCTATTGTGTTTTTAGAGTTTGTTGAATTTCCAATTTTATATCATATTTAGATTCATCTTGGTTTATTTGATTATTTGTTGATGATTTGGTATACTTAATAAGTTTGGTTTCTTTATTCAATGTGGGATTTTTTAGATCATGAGGGGTATACTTAAGCTGGTCATTCTTAACCTAAGATGCTCCATCTCACGATAAAAAGTTTGTTTAGTTCGATTTAATGTTTGTTGTTCGAATCTCTTGAAATGATTAGTTAATAATTTTAATCTTATTAAGTTTGTTTATTGAGTTTAAGATAAGTTCTTAGTGTGTGATATTGAGGTTATGTTTGTAATTTCTTTTAGTTTGATGCAATTATATATTATAATTTTTTTTCTGTTAATTTGATGGCTATTTGAGTTCAACTGTATGGATTTTATATTCTTTTAATTGTTTGAGGGAAAACGAGTTAGGAAAGATGTAATTTTTATATTATTCTTTTAATTATGATTTTCATTGTATTTAATTGGTTTAAGTTTTCAGTAACGAGGTATAGTTTCTGTAAGATTTTAAGACCTGAACTATATTACATTTCATCTTTATCGCATTTATTATTATTATTATTATAATAATTATTATTATTATTATTCAATTTTAATTAATTTTAGCTACCTTAAAACTTCTAATCTTTCATAATGGCCACCGACAAACATTTCTGTCACCTCCATCCAGCTTACATTGTCGGAGAACATTGTTCAATAACAGGGAGCCACATGGTAATTTGGCCCACTGACATACACGACTCGGGCCCGGGATGTCACGTGACACCCTGTTATTGGACACCTGATGCAAATTTACATCAGTTCATGACATGCAAAGCCCGATCTGCTCCTCCGCCTCTCAAATCCCAACTCTGTTGGCCTCATAAACTACAATGATGCGGAGAGACAACATTAGATGGGGCTGCTTCATTGACGTGAGATGGGGAAGAGAATAAGAGAGACAGAGAGTTAGATAGGGAGATGTGCTAAGGCAACGGAGGTGACGGAAATCTTTGACGGCGGTTGTTTCAAATGAACGGAAAATTCAGGGGGGTTACAATGAAATTTTTAAAGTTTGGTTGGTGAGGGTGTCATATGTGAAGTTTTAGGTGTTACGTATGTAAAAGCCCCTTTTAATTAAGGTAGTGTTAAGGTGACTTATAGACTTAGCTATATTTCGGTTAAGATGTTTTAAATAATGGATTAATGATTAATCTTCTGATCTAAGTTAATTGAAGTTAACAAACACTTATTTTTGCAAATATTTAGATTTTTAAATAATTATAAATTTACCCCTAACCTTGCTTTAAATGGTTTTTGGGTTTTAATGGATGAAGTGTCATTTTAATTCGTTAGTTCACTGAGTGTTATTTCTTTTTAATTTCCCAGTTGAGTTATATATAGGGGTGTAAAGCTCGCTTGTGTTCGGCTCGTTTATATCTCGAGCTCAAAAAGTGTGTTCATGTTCGGATCATTTTCTTAGCGAGCTGAACACGAGCCGTTTACGAACAGAGAGTCATTTTGACAACTCTAATCACGTAGTCATAAGATGTTAAGGATTGTAGCAAAATTTGAAACATAATTTGAATCTAATTAAACAATTTTTATTCTGTTTTCTTCATTAATATTTTTAATTGATTATAAATCTTTGTAGCCTTGTAGTCAATTAGTTTTTTTTTTAAATAAGAATCATCAAATATATATATATATATATATATATATATATATAATTGGTAGTATTTCGAGTCAAACCGAGCGAAAACGAACGAACAAATATTGGATCGTGTGCGGCTTGTTAACTTAGCGAACGAGCCGAACACGAGCTTCTTAACCAACCGAACACGAGTTATTCGCGAACAACGAGCTGTTTTGACAACACTAGTTATATATATGTTTTTTTTTTATTTTTATCTTAATTTGTATACTTCTTTTTATAGTTAATTGTAATTTCCATTGAAAATTAGGACTTTTTTTAAGAAATGATGGCCTCTATCATTGGAAAAATTAGGGGCTTTCTTATGGAAAGGCAGTACATCATATACAAATTTCAAGAATTTTTGATTAATTACAAATATTAGCGATTTAATTACTCACTAAGATTTTTAGTTAATTTTAAAATTGTTTATGAGTTAAAGTATTTAAGTTTTATTTTAATTAGATTCTCCATACTTTACTGAGTTCAAATTTATTTTTATTTTATTTTTTTAATTTATATTTATTTAGATATGAGTTTTTAACAACATTTAGATATTTATGGAATTATTTAATTGATAGAATCTTGCTTTTCTTATTTAAACCACGAGTTGAGCTAACCAACGTGTCATTCTCGATGTCCTTGAAAGTTCACGCATCGCTCCTCAGTCTGGCATCCTTTTTTACTTAGACTGTCGTGTTGCCTCTGATGTGTTGCTCCTCTCCTCCATCGTTCTACCATTTTCACCAGAATTGATGACATTTATTCATCATCCCAATGAAAAGATGAATTTAGACCATCCACACTCCATTGCTTAATCCAACGGATCCAACACACCAAATTTGATTCTAATTGAGCTTAAATGATCATCTTAGTTTAAGAAACACATCCAAATGGCTAACACATTGAAATGGAAATTTATTTTACAAAGGACCAAACTTGAGGGCCCCTACTGAGTTTTCATCCATTACTTTTGCCCAAGAGGTGAGGCTTTGATTGTTTTAGTTGGAAACGATTGCCTTGAGCTCGCACATCTCCTCCTTGCTCAAATTTGGTTTAAAATTGCCTCTCTTTATGAAAACAACTAAAGCTCCCCATATTTGGTGTAGGATGGAGTTAGAGGCTACATGAATAGGGGGTTTTGGTATGGGAAGTTATTTTGGACCTAAAATTATGAGGGTTAATTTCAAATTTTGAGGTGGCTAATGGTGAGGTTGTGAAATGATCTAGGTTGCTTGATGAAATTAGGGTTTTCCAGTAGTAGAAATGAAATAGTGGAAACAACTATTTGATCTCTGTGGGAGTGTTTGGGAGCAAGAATTTCAAAAATGAACAAAGGGAATCAGTAGTTTTGATCGGATGAGAAAGCCTCCAGTTTGGCCATTAACTGGCTATGGGAGGCCATGAGAAGCTCAGGTAGAGTTTGAGGATGATCTGAGGTTCATCTAGAGGCACTAGCAGTGCTTAGGAAGAGGTTGGTAGGAGCTTTGAGTAGAGGAGTGGGGCACACCCTCGTTTGATACTTCAGGTAAGATGGCTCCAATGGCTGTGGAGGATGCATGGAGAGAGCTTAGGCTTCATTGAGAAGATTCTGGTTAGGGTTGTTGGGCTTAGATTTGGTGGGATTTGGTCTCCTTGGAGTTGATTTTAGTTTTGGTGGCTAGGGGTGCCATGTGGAAGAATTAGTTTGAAGTGGTGATGCAATTTTGTCTTCTAGTACTTGGACTAGATTTTGTGGGGCTGGATTTTTTTCATTTTATTTGATTTTATTTCATTTATTCTTTTGTGGTCGAATGGGTCACTTAGGTTTAATGGGTTTTAGTGCTTGGGCTTAGGCTAAGGTTTTGGGCTTTATTTTGATGACTTTGATTTGTCAAGTTATATTAATTTTAAACTTGTAGGTTTAATTAATTTTAATCTTTGGTGAATTTGAATTTTTAATATTTTTAATTAGTTATAAGGTGATTAAATTCTATCCCGAATTATCAATTTTGGATTTATGAGAATTTTTATGGAGTTATCTTTAATTCATTCAACTTAATTTTATTGGGATTAAAATGATTGGAATTGAAGCAATTTTAATGGGGTTTGACTTTATTTTAAAGCTTAATTCTTATTTGAATTTGGTAGGGTTTAATTATGTTAATTTTCATTGGTATTGATTTTAGTGAATTATGGCTAATTTTGGTGAGTTTAATTAAATTAGTTTGATGTTAGTTCTAATGTTCTTCCAACTTTTTATATGATTGATTGATTATTTTTTGTTGAAATTAATTTTAATATTTAAATTTTAATAGGTTTTAACATGTTGATTTCAATGGATTTAATTCTTGTTTTAATTAATTTAAATAAGTTTGATCTTAGATAAAATTGATTTAAATTAATTTTATTTTCATTTGGATTGACTTTAAATGATTAAAAAATTTGTGAAATTGATTTTAGTTGATTTAATTTTGATTGAGTTTGATTTTAAGAGATTTAATTTTTAGTGAAACTGATTTTGGTGGATTTAATTGAAATTGGTTTTAATGAGTTTAATTTTGGTTGAAATTGAACTTAAAAAATTAAATGAAAATTGGTTTTAGTGAATCTCATTTTTCTTGAAATTGATTTTATTGGAATTTTGAAATTTTAAAGTTATTTTTTTAAAGAAATTTAGTTTTAATTGCCGTTTTGAATTTTAGTTGGTGGTCCTTTCATTTTATTCATTCTTTTAAAAGATAAGCCCTATCTTAGTCTAAGGTGAGCCTCGTTCCCCAATGTGCTCTTTTACCAAATAAAAGTTTACGAAGAGGTTGGGAAGGGGAAGTGCAAAATGCATAGGAGACCTAAGTCTCTATGATCAAAGGATTACTTAACGCATTTCCAACCTTATTGGTACTCAACTTAAGTTTTAATGACTTAGCTTTAACCAACTCAACCAAAGGCAGGATTTGAATCCAAGTGTATGAGACCCTTATGAATGAAGAAAAATTTGAAATTCTATTTTGATTTTTTTACTCGTCCTTTAGGAGTGTGACAACCTAAAAGATATACCATAGGCACTAGAGAGAGAAAGGCCAGGAATGACCTCATACAAAAATGAGGTCAATAAATAGACCCTGAAAATGTGAGATTTGCTGGACAAATATACTGCACATATTGGCATTGACCCAACTTGACAACAATATCCAAAGGATGTCCAAGTAATAATACTTAGGACATGTTGAATAATTGAATTTTATTTGGAATAGGTTGGATTTGTGTTGAGTTGGATTTTTTACTTTGTTGGGGAATCTTAAGCAAATGATGCTTAAGGAAGACTGAATTTGATATTGAGTGATTAATGATTTCAGCTGAGAAATCTTAAGTCATTAAGGGAAGTTGAATTTGAGAAAACTTAATAACTCACATAAAGAAAATTCAAGAAAATGAGACTTGAATGGAATATTAATTTGAAAACTTGGAATCTTACTTTCTTTTTTATTAAAGTTTTTTAGAGTTTAGGGACAATAATCATCAAAATCTCTTGTCAAGGATTTAATGGATCACTTTTAATTGAAAAATAGAGTAATGAGTAGACCACAAAAGCATGCCTTTTATGAGAGTCGACAATTAACTTATGAACTAGTCGAGGAATGAATGGAAATGAGATCACCAAAGGGCCCACTCCAAACCTCATGATTCATAAAATTTGAAACTAACCTATTATATTGGTGCTTAAGTAATGACAAAGGGAATACTTGAAGCTTATATCCAACCTAATAGGTAGACAGGTTGGCTAGTCTTAGGAAGGAGTGCCCATTATGGGGGCTTACAACCAACTTGGGAGCTAGACGGGGGATGGATGCTAATGGGATCATCAAGGGGCCTACTCCGAACCTCAAGATTCACATCATTAGAATTACCGATTACATTAGGGCTTAGAAATGATGAAAGGGATACTTGCAGGTTTATATCCAAAAATAGGTTGACTAAACTTAAGAAGAAATGCCCTATATAGTGGGCTCACAGCCAACTTGTGAGCTAGTCGTGGGATAGATGCCAATGGGATCACCGAAGGGCCTACTCCAAACCTCAAAATTTACATTATTTAAAATTATCCTATTACAATAAGTCTTAAGAAATGCCAAAAGGGATACCTAAGGGATTATATCCAACCTAATAGGTAGACAGGTTGGCTAGTCTTAGGAAGGAGTGCCCATTATGGGGGCTTACAACCAACTTGGGAGCTAGACGGGGGATGGATGCTAATGGGATCATCAAGGGGCCTACTCCGAACCTCAAGATTCACATCATTAGAATTACCTATTACATTAGGGCTTAGGAATGATGAAAGGGATACTTGCAGGTTTATATCCAAAAATAGGTTGACTAAACTTAAGAAGAAATGCCCTATACAGTGGGCTCACAACCAACTTGTGAGCTAGTCGTTGGATAGATGCCAATGGGATCACCGAAGGGCCTACTCCAAACCTCAAAATTCACATTATTTAAAATTATCCTATTAAATTAAGACTTAAGAAATGCCAAAAGGGATACTTAAGGGATTATATACAACCTAAGAAGAAAACAGGTTGATTATTCTTAAGAAGGAATGCTCGTTACAGGAGCCTTACAACAAACTTGAAACTAAAGGGATATATACCAATGACACAATCGAATGACCTACTCTAAACTTCTATATTCATAGAATTTGAAATTAACCTATTACATTAGGGCTTTAGAAATGCCAAAGGAGATAACTGAGGGTTTATATCCAACCTAAGAGAAAAATGGGTTGACTAGTCTAAAGAAGCTATGACCATTACGGGTGGCTTGCAATAAACTTATGGGCTAGTAGAGGAATGGATGCCAATAAAATCGCCAAAAGACCTACTCAAAATGTTAGGATTCAAAGAAGACTAAACACATTAGGAAGGAATACCTGTTATGTGAGCTTACAAAAAAGCTAAGATTTAGTCTAGGAGTGGATGCCAATAGGACCACTAAAGAACTTACTTAAAACCTCAAGATATTTAAATTTGGATTTATATGTTATCTTAGGGATTAAGGAATGAAAAAAGTCACACCAAAGGGCTTTTGTCCAAACTAAGGGAAAAAGGAAGACTAGCTTAAAAAGGATGCCAATAGGGACACTAGAGGACATACTTCCAACTTAAGGGGTAATTGAAGATGACAAAGACTTTACTCTATTTAAGGTAATCCTACTTTGTTGAGCAATTGAAATTGATTATTGTTAAATTTTTTTTAATGATCAATTTCAATGTTATTTAGTGAATTTTAACAATTTAAGTTTTATTATGATCTTTATTATTCTTGCACTTTATGTTTGTGCTAGTTATAAGTCACCCTTAGGAAAATTACACCTTGCCTAACTAGCTATCAAATTTTAATTTCTATCACTTGTTTATTTATTTCATTGTTTATTTTTTCTCTATTTTATTTTTTGTTTATTTTTAATTCATTAACTTTTCATTTATACTGGTTAGGACCCAATGGTATGACACTTTAATCAATCACGTATTTTCTTTCTTAAAAGGCAGTTAAAATCAACTAATTGGTTAAATAGACTCTAATTGAAAGCTGCAAGCATTTTTTTTTATTTACATGTCTAAAAAAATTACAAAAATATAGAAAGAAAAATAAGAATGATCCGCATAATAGTCTAAAATAGAGATATCACACAATCTATATCACTGCATATCCTCGTCATTGAACATCATTAGTAATCACACATAAGTTATTTGTTGCGACCAGTAGTAAAAAATCAAAAGCTATGTAGGTGTAACCCATTCTATAAAATACTTTTTGCAATTAAATAACATTGAGGGTCACCTAAACTCCTTAAAGTACACTCCTAGAGATGTGCTGCTTCTAGACCTATTATAGCTCAAGGTTCTTCAATCCTTACAATTCTAGATCTAGTTTATGCTCATACACAATTTTTCAACATTTTTTTTTCCTTTGTAAAGTAATTGAGATTCATTGACGTGGTGCCGCTGGGACGCAGTTCTTGGCAACATCTACCCCATTTCCTTTTAACACAAGAACGAATTCTACTGGTAGGGCAATCTTTGTCGATCCTCAGAATGTGACTGACCCACAATCTGAAGTTCTGTTCCAAACAAAATAATACACTAGCTATTGAATGAAATAATGTAGAACAACCACAGGAAGTCGTGATGATCAATATGCGGAGGGATATAGTCCCTTTTTGCATAATTTTTTATGATACTACTGTTAGGCACACAATCCTTTGGAAGCATGTGCCAAGAAACCATTTTCTTGATCATCTATTTGAAGGCACTGTTGTTGTTGTGTTTTTTTTTTTTTTAAAAGTCATTGATGTTTAAATCCAACCCTTCCAAGATGTTATTTTTCTTCCACATGTTGAAGATGATAAAAACTCTGCCTTCGCACCTTTTAAAAAATTTTCAAGTCCATATTCTAAAATTATCAGACATGGTTTAACATATTGAGGTACATAAGGCTTTACCTCCAAAACTTTTTTTATAGTTTTTTTTTTTGTAGAAATCCTTTTATTACTCACCAGATGGTGTATACTCCACCACTATGTAGTTGTTAACCAGTTCAACATATGTATTCAATGCTAAGTTTGGGAAGATTTCCTCTAGCGTGTACCCTAGCAATTCAAATCCTAGGGTGGGAGGTATTGCCTTTATGACAGTCATGTTAACTGCCCCAATTCTTCTTCCTTTAATTTGAAAAAGCATTGGTTGCAGTTTCTTCTTTGAATGAAAGTTAAGATGATCTTTAACTTCTATGGGAATTCTAGCAGAACATAAGCAGAAGCACCCACAAGTTCTCCAACGGGAGTCAACACCATTAACTTTATCTTAGTTTCTTCAATATTTTGGTCGGCCATGACCTCTTTTTTTTTCTTTGGGATTACCATTTCTCCTTTCCTTGTCTTAAATTCTAGAACTGGCTTATTGTTCTTAATTTCATTATGGCCAACTATTGAGAGCAACAGTCCTTTGCACATTAGTTTGATCTGATCGAAGTTTAAGTCAAAGCTTATTATTACCACTTTCTTTGCATTTTTACTATCTAATGAAAAATTTATGTTATTTTCAAAGGTTAAGGCTAGTCTTCTGCTAGCTCTTTCCCGTAAAGAATAGGCAAAATTTCAACATGTTGAGTTAAAAAAAAATAATTATTAACTATTCAGAGTTTACTTGGTGAATCTTATTTATTGAATTTTATTTCAAAAGATTTTAAGGAAATCAAAGCAAAGGAAAGGACCCTATGCTCTACGATAGAAGTAGAGAAAGGTATCTTGGAAGGATAAGACCATGATTATTTTTTACATTTTGCCAAAGTCTTCTAAACATGATTACAAAAAGTTTGATGGTCATATATTTCGGATCCAACTACAAATAAAAAAGGCCACAACATTCTAAAAAGGTGGCACTCTATTTCCAAAGTTAGCCCATGTGAACATTGCATTGCATAGTATTATTTGAGATATTGCTGGTTGATTGAAAGCATTTGTCTCTTCATTTAACAATTAACATGCTGGAAGGAAACCCCTGTAACATGTCTTTTCTATGATAAAAGGACCTTCCCAAGTTAGCTCAAAATTTCCTCCCATCTTACAGGGAGCAAAAATAAGCCTTCCTAGCACCATAACAAGACACTGATTTGGAACATTCCTAAGCAAACAAATTGTTGCATTATCAAACCATTTAAGCTTGATTAAGCTCCAGATTCTGTTGAGCTCATAGACATTTTCCTTCAAGGCTGTCAAGTTCTTCGGGCTAAGCTTTGTATTTCCTTCTTCCGTTACCTTATTGGAGATTGTTATTCTGAGCAACAGGAGTTGCACCTTTAGCATAGTTATAGCTTCACAGTCATATACTAGAACATACATGGTTGATTGTGTTGGCATAGCTTTGTCCCTTAAAGAGAAAGGGAAAAGCCTAAGTATAACAACACCACCGGGAAACCATTGTACTAGAAAGTCGCATGAAGTTCAAAAAAAATGGGTAAGTGAAGTTTTGGGTCTTCAAAAGAGAGTCCCCTAAAATGGTTGTTTTTAACTATCTAAATTATGATAGTTCTCAATTCAAAGGAGTTGGCTTCTACAGATGGGTAATTTATGATCTTGTGGATTTCTTCAATACAAATGCATTAATAGAAATAATAAATACAAAATAAATAAGAAAAATAGGAGAGTAAAAGTTTCAAACCTAGATCCTAAGTATTTCAACTTAAGTTCTCCTAAAATCATAAATAATTATTAACACCTTTCCCTTGCAATGGGGCCAAAAAGTTGACGCGCCAAAACTTATTGTAAAGTAAGTTGGACGTAGAACACAAGTGCATGTTTCAAGTAATATACAATCTAAGAGTCCACGTATCAATTCCATGAGGAAAGTCTTAACAATTACTTCTACAAAGAAAGCTCTAGTTTATTAATTTAATGAACATATCTTCACATGATTGCAAAGGAGGTTAATGTCCTAAGATTCTTGCAAAAATGAAGTAAATTGCAGGAAACATGAAAAATAAACAATGAGAAAGATCTTGTGATTTCCTTTAATAATGATTAGGCTCGTGCCTCTATGATTTAGGGATCATGGTGATCATTACTTTCCTAAATACCTTTTATGTGATTATCATCAATCAGGGTATATTACTCCTTATGCCCATGTCTAGATCAAACAAAGCCTAGAATCCATGAAGTTGAGGCTCCCTTAATCTCCATGATATTCTGTATAAATGTTCTGATCCATTAGAATAAGTGCAAAATTCCACTGATATATGTAAATCATCTAAGAATTTTTTGCTTAACCATTCTTTTCCACTACACAACGGTTAGAGGTCGTGGTTTCATAAAATATTCTAACTTTATAGTTGACCAAACTAGGATTAGATGGAATTTATAGATTAACTAATAAGTTAGTCAATTAAAGCACGAAGAAAATGCTAACAAAAAAAATCATTTTGAAAAAATTACGATTAAATCCACTACACCTAAAACACAAAGACACGAAGAAGAAATTGGCCACGCTTTGTTGAGAAAATCATTGCAAGGAAAACTATGTAAGAGTTTATTGCAAGAAACACAAGCATGTTATGCTTCTCCACTATAGCAACAATCTTTCCTCTCATACAGTAATCTCTCATAACTCACAAAAAAGAGAAAAAAATCACCCTTCAAAGTTTTAGCAACGTGAGGAAGAAGAAAGCACTAAAATTTTTTACAATCCTTGCCTCTAGTAGCCTCCAACTTCTCTATTCTCTAGAGTCTCCTCCAACATGCCCTAAAAATCCCTTTTAAAGCAAAAATCAAGGATTTGGGAAGAAAAATTCCTTCCAAAAGAGTTTTACTGCACATTGTTGTAGTCACACCAAAAACTGGCGTGGTCAAGCATATGTATTTGCATGGTCACGCCCGATAGCAGCATGGTCACGTCATAGGTTCGCAAGCTATGGAGTGGTCACACCTGATCTTGCATGGGCATGCCACTTCTTCATGATATGTGGTGTGGTCAAGTCATTGTAGGTCACTTTTTCATTCCAAATTGCTTGTATTAAACACTTGCAACTTGTACAATGTAAAGAAAAAAACTTTCTCAAGTATAAACTTGTGATAAATTAATGAAAATACTAGATACAAGGTAGAGAAAAAAATATTTAAAAGCACGTAAAATTGAAGCATATCACACATTCAGGTGATGAGTCAAGTTTCTTGAGGACATCTAGCGTCCCTCAGACATTCCCTCCCGAATCTCCAAGGTATCGGCTGAGCAATGGATCACGTTGTACTTATTATTGGTTAGCGCTTTGTGCATGGAATCCATTAATAAAATTAGATTTTGATTATTGCCAACAAACGACAAATCCCCAATCCAAGAATCAGTGTGTTCAAGAATTAAAAAATGGCTAGAAATGAATAAAAATTCAAATTAAATGGAAAAAAGAAAGAAGTTGCGTATCTACGATTCAATTCACCTCGAACTAGGTAGCTCTGTCCACATTCAATTATGAGAAGTCATCAGCCAGTCCCTTCTCACCGATCGGATGATCACTCCCACTGACTCTTGGTGCACAAGTTGGTTATGAAATGCTCACAATCCCCGAATTAACCCAAACTTTAGTAAGAGTCTTTATTGACAGACCGCCGCTGAGCCACTCAGCTCCTTCCCAACACTAGGTTGAACCTTCCATGGAGTCTACCAGATTGAGTCAGATGACTCATCTACCTCCACTCACTCATAAGGTTTAGGCTTCTTAGACAACTTCTTCTTACACAACTCCCCTTCAGGATGACATTGCTTTACTCCAACGGTAGCCATCATTATAGTCTGTTCAATGGGTTTAAGAGTTGGTTTAAATCCCTTTTTCCAAAAAAGAAATAAGAAAAATAAAGCGAAAGCAAAGAGGGAAAAACATGTGATGCTAAGAACTGCTTCTACGCTCTATATATAGGGGTCATGGATGTAAACATCTAGAGAGGTCTAATCATTGCATTAATTTATGACTATCAAGATTTGATTTATTGCATTAAAATTTTTCTTGTTCTTATTGCAGCTTTCATTATCAAGGAGAAAGAAAATTAGAAAATTTAGTATGTACACCCAAAAAATGGTCTACTAAAACATGAGACAATCTAATGATTCATATTAAAAGATAAAAAGTAACGAGGATCATCCCTCTGACAAAAAATCCATGAGTACTTATAAAGCCGATCGATTGAAAATCACCAGCTGGCCGACAACCAATCGATTGAAGGGTTAACAACCGACTAAAGAGAAGTTCAACGACCAAAGAGCCACCCAAGCAAACAAGAGACTCTCTCAACGTTCGAACAAAGTTCTAATACCCCCAACAATCTTTCAAGTATCAACATGAGACTCTCTTAACAATTCTCTCTAAATCCCTAAAAATACCCATAAATAATCATGCAACAAGCAGGCTAACCTGACACTCTCAAAACCGAGCGACTTCCCAGAAGATCGACCAACATCGAGGCAAAATAGCCGACCGAAACTAGCTTAGTTGACCGACTCAAAGACCTACTAACTAAAAGGTCCAGGTAAATCAAAGGATGTCTAAATTGGTTACAAATACAAATGGCAAGACGAAAGACAAAAATATCCTGTAACACCCATATTAAAGCAGTGACAGATATGTATTTTTTCACCTTTTGGCTTTTTATTTTTTACAAATAGGGGACTCATATCATGTATAAGAGGCTTTTGCCTCTTTAGGTATTTTAGCTCTCATATCCAAACCCATACTCTTTATGGAGAACTCTCTTTCATTCTCTCTTATAACTCTCCATTTTCAATATATAGAATGGGTCACAGAGAATGGGAATACCCTAGTTCGCTCCAATGGGAGAAGTCTATGTGTGATCTATTACTTCCTTCCTTCTCTCTACTTTTTTCTTGAGGCTCTTCAAGCTTTGATTCTTGGGTATGCCTCACATGACAAACCTATACTCAACATGATAGTCTACGTTTTAATGATTGTATGTGCATATTAGTCGGAAACAATGACGAGTAAATTTTTTTTTCTCATTTTCAACTTGATTTATCTTGCGCAATAGTTTGAATCAATCATAAAAAAATGTTCTTTCAAATGCAACCAACGAGAGTAACCGTGACTCCTAATTCTACTAGTGAAATCAAGGTATACCATTTTAAAGAAAAATTTATCAACATGTGCATGAGAAAAGAGCAATAAATGAATTAGGAGTTCCATCGTGGTTTATATTTATCAAACTAATACTTGATTAATCTAAATTATGTACAAGATTAGAGTGTTACTTAGTATTTTTGGAAAAATTAAAAGATCAGTATGATATGATGATTAATAATAATTAAGGTGATTTTACAAGAAACATCTCTTTAGATATTATTTAATTTTGTTTTCATTGTTAATGTTAGATAATTACACATGTAGCAATCAAAATATTGCTATTTACAAACTCTTTAACATTCAAATGAAAATTTTGAACTATTGAATAAGCGCATTTATGTCCGTCATGATTGAATTACATAAAAAAAGAAAATATACGAGTTAAATTTTTTTCATGAATTTTATTATTTGAGTGAGAATTTAAAAAAAAAAATAAATGAAAAGAATATTATATTTATAAAAAAAGCATTACTTTAGATGTTATGCAAGTAATTGGCCTTTTTCTTATTCTCAAATAACAATAATTTGCAAGTTTGTAGCACATGACAATGCCTTTTTTTTCCAGCTGCATGTTAGCGAGCAATGGATGTCTCCGCCGTATTTGAATGAATAGAAAAAGGAAAAAAAAAAAAGCATTATTATATCATCGGTGGTGGGCAGTCGGCGCTTGGCGTGCAAAGCGAGTCCGCGTTCAAATCTATTGGGCAACACGTCAAAAATAAAAGTCCAATCGGACACCACTCGGAGGCTTGGGAATCGCACCTGGCTTCCGTCGTCTCCGATCGAGACGTAACGCAAGCGAATCTCTCACATCCCTCTTTCTCCCTCTCGCCTCCCAACGAACGGATTAATTTCAACGGTCAAAATGCTCTTCAAAACGCAGCCTCATCTCCGAAATTCTAACCATAAAAAAAATACACTTATATTATATTTATAGCGAGTAATACTTCTTTATTATTGCTAGGGGTGTAAACGAGCCGAACACAAGCGAGCTTGGTGTAAACGAGCCGAACACAAGCTAGCCAAGCTCAGCTAGTGTTCGGCTCGTTTATATTTCGAGCTCAAAAAGTGTGTTCGTGCTCGGCTCGTTTGCGTAACGAGTCGAACACGAGTTGTTCACGAACAAATTGTCTTTTTAACATCCCTAATCATGTAGTCATAGGTCTATAGGTGCTGTCTCTTATTCGCATCTGGATGTGTATAAGAGACTGGCTATGGAGTGGTCACACCCGATCTTGCATGGGCATGCCACTTCTTCATGATATGTGGTGGGATCACGTCATTGTAGGTCACTTTTTCATTCCAAATTGAAGCATCTCACACATTCAGGTGATGAGTCAAGTTTCTTGAGGACATCTAGCGTCCCTCAGACATTCCCTCCCGAATCTCCAAGGTATCGGCTGAGCAATGGANAAATTTAAAAATTATTATTTATATTACAACATCATTTGAATCTAATTTAATAATTTTTATTCTATTTTCTTAATCAATATTTTAATTGATTATAAATCTTTGTAGCACTCTAATCAATTAGATTTTTTTAAAATACTATTTTATATATATATATATATATATATATATATATAACATGATGAGTAGTATTTCGAGCCAAAATGAGCCGAACACGAACGAAAACATCTTAGTTCGTGTTCGACTTGTTAACTTATCGAACGAAATTAAAGAGTTGAACACGAGTTTCTTAACGAGCCAAACACGAGCTGTTCGCGAACAATGAGCCGTTTTGACAGCACTAATTATTGCTTAAGCAAAAAATTTATCGCATAAAGATAAAAAACAAAATTTGCATACAGATCTGTAAATTAACATTTGAATATACATTCAATAGTAAAATCAAAATTAGACTCCTGTGCTTGCCGACTGGTAAATATACATTTAGAAATAATATTTTTCACTTTTTAGTGAAATATATATATTTAATTGAACTCTAATAAAAAATTAATATTTAATAAATCATCATGAAATTTATTAATACACTTTATTTCAGAAAACATTTCTTCCTTGATAGCAGAATGTTTTGCTTGGGTGGTATTTCACTTGCCAGATGTAAATCAAATTAATTTTTCCTTATGTAAATTTTTTGTTTGAAAATTTCTCCGTAGCCAAGATTGGAGGCATTTGTTTCTACAATTTTAAGTAGAGATAGAATAGCAAGGTGTATGTAAGGGAAAATTTAAACATTTTGCATAATTAGGTGGACAGTTTTAGTATGATTTTCTGTCAAAGGGGTATCTTTTCATTTTATTCGGTCATAAAGAATGACAACATCTAAAACAAAATTTTGATAATAATCTGCTACGTAGTTTTGCGAATCAATAAATATTTGTAGTTGATTGATATCTTTAATTCATCATGAAATTTAGAAGCGAATTCATTGCTTCTGTCTATTGGGATGACAGTATTATGGACTATATTTTCTCCTAAAAATTGTATTCCGATTTGAAATAAACTGATTTTATGTGCTGAAATAACAAGCTCATGTGCAAGCCATTGAAATATTTGTAAATGTTTAAATTGTCCTTCTATAGAGTATAAGAAACCAACATCATCAATATAGAGTAATATATAGTCAATATATGGAATAAATACTTCATTCATTATTCTCTAAAATTCAGAGGGAGCATTTTCCAATATAAATGACAATACATTCCACTTGTAATGGCCAAAAGGAACAATAAATGGTGTTTTGTATTTATCAGATTAAATTATTTCAAGCTGCATCCAGATTTTAAATCAAATTTTGAAAAGAGTGTGGATTTACTCAATCTATTAAGTAAATCACT
>NEWO01000435.1:469416-485490 GCA_003013225.1 Phalaenopsis aphrodite | reverse complement strand
CATTTGTAGAAAAATCAGTATTTTAATTTTGAGAAAGTAACATTTTAATTTTTGAAAATATGAAATCAAATTGATCTCATATATACAATAGTTTAAATAATCGAGCACAATACCATAAGCAATATACCTACCTTGAAGGATAGATACACTACTTACTAGTGAGACTTGATTAAATAAACTAAAGAATTTATGACATCCGTCTGATCTGCAAACCTTTTATATAAACCAACATGTTTCTCTATCTAATACAAATAATAAGACAGAGTTTATATTACCTGATTTTTTAAAGTTCCCTATAGCAGCAAACTCCTATAGTCAAATACATCTTAAATAACTGAAGTCACTTAAGAAAACTCTCGATTTAGCTCAGAAAATATTATCTTCAAGAATTTCAAAAAATAGGACTTTTCGAAGATCAGACAAAGATAGGTGAAATGAGAAAAACTCAAGTTTGGAACATTTAATTTTGGAATCGAAAGGAAGAAAAACTAGAGGTTGTTACGGATCCTGAGGAGAACCTTGGTGGCTTCCCAAGTTATCCTAAGGTTTGACTTTAATTTCGAGGGAAAATTATTAAATATTTCATCCTGCCAATTTTATTAGTTAGGGCTTATGTTAGTGTGAGACGGTCGCACAAATAGTCTGAAAGATGTGATGGTTTAGGTCGTGACGAACGACAACCAAAGAATCCTAAAACGAATTAGGGCTTATATTACACAACATGACTGTGAAATGACCTAAGGATGAGTTGAAGATTTATGTCGCACTTGGCGGATAACCTCGAAATCTAATGGGTTATGTTGTTTAACTCTAACGGAAGAGATTGATGTTGCAGATCTTCAAACTTTTGTAGATTGTTGTTGTAGAAGGCTGCAAAAAGAATCAGCTCCAAGCTCCTTGATGAAATAGCTGTCCTAAAGTCTAAGGATTTAAATGTTTAAATTTCAAGTTTAAGTTCAATCATGGGCGAGGGGGTTAAAGTTGATTAATGCGGCACCAGTTAGGATCCCACGGTTCCATCGTTCCGACATCACTATTTTCTTTTTAATTTACTTAGCTTAAAAGAGTTGATAGACTCATTTAAACCGGAGAGATCTCGTTAGCAACCGTGGGTTACCTCATCCGATGGACTCCCATAAATTCAAAAGGACGTGTTATGTTGTTGTATTTCAAGGGATTTATGGTTACCTTTAAAATAATTTAATTTAATTTTGAAAATTGTTGATTAATTTTGAAACATTTTTTTTTTGTTTTGCAGGTAAAGTAAGATTCACAACCAAGCATGCATAATAATTAAAGTAAGAGTAAATGACAAAAAATAAATAACGCTATAAAAGCGTATCTGTCATCTTCTCACTGCTCCGCTGAAAGATTAACTTTTGCAATATTTCATAAAATTTAAACAATTTTGAAGGGTAGATGAAGGTGTAGCTATTGGACCCTAAATCTTAACTTGGTGAGTCCCTAAAAGTTTTAATGGATGACATTCTGAAGAGACTACAATAAGTTCAATTATCCTTCAAAACATTCAAAAGGTTATAAAAGCGTTTGGGGAACAATCTCTAACACTTTTAAATCTCTTTTGAAGTATTTAGAGTTTATTTGAACCTATTATATTGTTTAATTAATCATTCCAAGCATTAAATTTGATGAGTTAATACACCTTATGCTCAGTGAACCAGATATTTTTGATTATCCTAAGAGTGGGGTACTCAATTAATCAGCTGATATTTTATTTAAAAGTTATGTAGGTGGATGCCCTAGGGCGAGTTTAAGTCATTAAAGATTTTGTACAGAGCACTAAAGTTCAGCCCGTTGTGTTTAGAGGTGTTAATTATTAATCATGTTATATTTTCTTAACCACATTAAACAAGTTTAAATTAGGCCTAGCTCACTATCAAACCCTTAACAATTTTCATGGGTAAATTTACAATTACCAAAACTTTAATTTAAGTGACATGTATTCTTATTAAAAAATCATGTTATATCAGATTGTTGGCTTAAAATAATTGAATTATTATCTTCCTAGTCTAAGCTCGTCACTTTAGAATCATCTAATTTTAATTAACTTCCAAATCCTGATAATTTAAGAAATTACAATTTTACCCTCATCATGAAAGGTGGCTGATTGGTTTCTACCTTTTAACCCATTATATTTTAAACATCCACAAGGATTCATTAAGATCAAAATTACACATTTTTTCTTTGGTTAATCCTAAATTTTGATTAAGGCACCCTAATCTAAAATGACCACTTTGCCCCTAAGGCTTATCACGTCATAACTTATTAAATATAATTCAAATGACTTTGAAATTTTAGGGTGCCTCTTTTATGGGTCAATTAAAATATCAGATGAGAAAAATATGATTTTTCTAAATTTAATTTAATTTAAATAATTATTTCAACTTAGAAAATAGGATTTTCAAATTTTAATTTATTTTAAAAAAATAAAGTAAAAATTTTTGTTTATGAGAAAACTATTGGAGGTTCACCAAGGTTAGAGGACCACTTGGACAAAATTAAATAATTTTTTAATTGCATTTTAATTATTATAATTATTTTAATGAAAATTTAGAAAAAGTTATTTTTTATCCTTTAAAAATTTATTTTTAACTTTGAAAAATAAAGAAAAATATTATAATGAGTCCCAAGTGATTAAAAAGTTGTTAGAAACATTTTGAACCAATTTTTTTACTTCTAAAATTTTAATTATGTTTAATTATTTTTAATTCAAAATATAGCTAAAAAATGAATTATTTATTTAAAAATGGTTTTATTTTTTTTCTAAATGCTCCTAATCACAAGGAACTCAAAAAATAACTTTTCATAATTTTCTTAATTATATTTAATTTATTAGAATTATTTTAATGCCTAAAATTCCATTTCACTTAAAAATCTATTTAGTTGGTAAAAATTAATTAAATAATTTTTAATTTTTTAGAATGAGTTAAAATTAGTATTATTTAAAATGTGGAATTATTTTTTTAGTTTTTGAAATATAATAAATTTATTTTAATTTTTATGAATTATTAGAGTTTATTAACTATAATAATTTACATAAATATTAAAATTTAATTTAAAATTTTCCAAACATCCTCTAACCATAAGGAACCTACCAAAATAAATAAAAAATTATTGTTTGATTTATATTTTAATTTATAGAACTATTTTAAGCAAAATAGTTATCTAAACTTAGAAATTATGGTTACATGTGTAGAGATGTTTTCAGACTTTGGAAAAATCACAAAACATCCCCACGATTTTGGAAACAAAGTCCTAAAATCCTAAGCCATGATGATTATTATACACTTAATTAAATTTAAAACATCAAAGAGATTATTTAATTAATTAAAAATCAGAGAGACACCAAATAATTTTTATTATTAGTCTACATTATTTTCCTCTAGTCACCGAGCAACATGATATTTTTGTTTTATTTTTGTGAATTTTCTACACCAAGTTATGCATTTTCTATAATCTAGAATTAAAATAAATCAAAATTCCTTGATTTCCCACTTATCTGAGTTAGCAGCCACACAATCCTCATACGCATTGAGCTTTCCACGTGGCGTTCTCTGATTCAGCACCGCTTACCACGTAGTCGCCTTGTGAGCCCACAGTTCTCACCCAATCATCTCATCTGATGCCTTCTAGACCATCTGTCCTATACACGCGTGATCGGATGACTATGGGTCATCATCCCCGATTAACCTAACCCAAGAACTGTTTGACTTCTAGACATAAGATCTCGTTCAATACTCAACCAAATTAAGTGTGGTTTTTTCCTGCACCTTCATCTACTCGAGACGAACACATCCATATAGCTAAAATGCTATTAAATACATGTCTCTTTCACAATTGGTGAAACTGAGCTCAAAATTAGGGTTAGTGAGCTATACCTCTGCCCAAGATGTGAGGCTCGATTGGGTGCTTATAGAAGCTTTAGAGGAGTCTGACAAACCTCATGGATGTATCACCTTGCTCTGGTATGAGGTCTGGTTAGGAGTTCGATCGAAGGGTGTTGTGGCCTTGGTCTAGTAGTGGGTTAGAGGGCTTAAGAGAAAGAGATTTTGATGGAGAACTTCCTCTTTTGGTATGAGGAAGATTTTGGAAGGATTAATTTGGAGCTTTGTGAAGTTCTGTGGAATGACAAAAAATGCCCCGGTTTTGAGCTATGAAATTGAGCTCAGGCAGCAAGAAAGAGGGATTGAAGATGGTTGGGTTGAGCATAGGGAGGCTTTAAGAGGCTATGTAATGATTTTGGCAGAGTTTCCCCAAAAAATTGGATGCTCTCCTCTCTTGTCTGTGGAAAGGTGGGGTTTAAATGGAGGAGGAAGGAGAGGCCACCATGGCTAGTCAGTGGGGACAAATAGTTGCTTAGGTGGAGGGTTGAGTGTCAACAATGACCAATTGGTATGAGCCAACTCAGGGAGTTCAAATTTGGAGTTTAATCTTAGGGGTGGCTTTCATTTTTTATGTTTTCTGGCCATTAGGTCGGCTGACCATGCCAGGACTGGTGATCAGGTGGCCAGGTGAGCCAGTGGGAGGGTTAATAATGATTAACTCTAAATGGCTAAGGCTTGATGGAAAATATATTTGGGTTTAGCCAAATATGCGAAGAGATCCCCTAAATCAATGGACTTTTGGTCCATGGCTCATGTAGGGTGGGCTAGGTGCGTCTAGCTTGGTCTCTAGGGTCCAAATGTTGGTTGTTGTGGCTATTGTTTGATCAATTTGACAATGTTTAGTTACATGCATGGCTTGGGTTCAAAATCATGTCATGAGCTTGAATTTGATATTGGGGTTAGCTAGACTATGAATTTGGTTTAATTTATTGATCAAATTGGCTTGGATAATTGGCATGAGGAGTTTGGAAACGAATTTGAATGATTTTGAATTGATTTGAAAGGTCAATTTGGTGAATTTGAGCTTTAGGTCAATTTTGGGCAATTGGGTTAGACTTGGGTTTGGATTAGGCTAGGTTTTGAATATGACTCAATTAATGGTTCAATTTGATCTAAAAGATTGACATGAAGGAATTTGGACATCAATTTGGTGAAAGTTTTGGAGTTATAAGGTTGAATTTGGGAGACTTGGGCTTAAGTTAAATTTAGGGATTTTGGCTCAAGTTGAATTTGGGTGAGCTTTGAGTTCAAATTTGGGCTAATTGATTGTTCAAACTATCTTGAGGAAGTGTTATGATGAAATTGGAATTCAAATTTGGGGTAATTGATTTGATCATGGGGTTCAATTTAGAGAATTTAAGGGTATGGCTAAAATTGGGAATCTTGGATTGAGCTTGAAATTGGTTTTTAAATTGGACTCAATTGAGCTAGGATTTGGTTTCAATTGGGTTTAGGGAAGATGAATTTGAGTTAGGAATTTAAATTGAGGGATATTACAATCAATTTGGTTGAAATTGGGGATGAGTTGGAAAATTTGGGCCATTAAGTGCAATTTGGAGATTTTGGTCAAAATGGGTCAATTTGCTCAAATTGAACAAAATTGAGTGGTTCAAATTGATTTTGGGGATATTTGGAGTGATTTTGAAGATTTTAGGAATTTTTTGGAAGTTTTGGAATTTTTTGGGCTTGAAAGGCATTTTGGTAATTTTGGGGATTTTCGGGGCATTTTGAAAACTTGTTGAAATTTGGGGCTAAGAAGTGTCAAAATTGGAATTTGATAAGGTTGGGATTAATTGAGGTTGTTAATCATGAGGTCACCGTATTTGAGCCATAAGACCAAAGGAACTCCCATTTTCGATCCTTCATGTTTTGATCTTAGTCAAACCATAACCCAGGGCTAATTATTTAGGGACCATCCACATGAGTTTCCAATAGATTACGGGATCAAGTTAGGCATGCTTGGTTTATGAATGAGTTTTTCAGTGCAAGTGCAAGTGCAAGTGTGTGTGTACAGAATTGACCAAGGCCATACCACCCAGGGTTAACCCTAAGGACAAATAGTTTTATGGGGACTCCTCTTGAGCTCCCCCATATTTGTCTAACCTACTAAGTGTTAGTAATTATAACCAACATGTGGAACTTCAAGATGAGAAAAGAAGAGTTTAGAATCTTTATTGGTGAGGGTACCATCACTAGTCCTCTATGAATAGTCAACAGGAAAGTTCTATGGCTTGATCCTAGGCTCCTAAGGAAGAAAGAATTGAAGTCAAACAAAAATGAGGCCAACAAATGAATCCCCAACATGTGTGGTGTACTATGCAGGCAGACCATAAGTATTGGTGTTAACCGATGAAATTAACAAACCAACACTACTATCTAAGCTGACAGGCTCAGAGCAGACAAAGGAGAAAATGTGGAGAAAATTCGCGCTGGGGAGCATGCAGGGACTCCCGCTCGGATTGGCGGGTGCACCTTCAAAACATCAATTTCAAGAGTGAATTTGAAATTTACAAAGTAATTTGTGCTTGCTAAACCTAGTGAACGGCTAAGCAATGAATTTATGGAGATAGCCACCAGGGGAACTGTCAACCACGAGGAAGATTTGATTCGATTTCAAATTTTAATGCTTTAACTTCAATTTCAATTTCAACTTTAATTTAGTGAAAATTAATTTCAGACAACGGAAATATATGAAGTGATCGGACTGAGATGGAATGCACAATGACTCACATCCAATTTGAAAAGGAATAAGAATTTAGGTACTAATACCGAGATGAGAATTAAAATTTAAGAATCAATCTTAGGATAAGAATCATAATTTAGGTGCTGACCTCGGAAGAGTAGTGAATAAGAAACCATAGATTTAATCAAAGGGATTATTCCCTCAACCTCTGGAAATTGATTTGAAAGATTGCGATAGGAGAGGCTCATAAAGTAATGCGGTATCGGATGTCTGAATCCTTAACCTCTATAATTTTATTTGAAATATTGCGATAGGAGGAAATCCTAAAGCAATGCGGTATCAGATGTCTGAATCCCCAACCTCTAGAATTTGATTTGTAAGATTGTGATAGGAGGGGCTCCTAAAGCAACGTGATATTAGATGCCTGAATTCTCAACCTTTAGAATTTAATTTGAAAGCTTGCAATAGAAGAGCCTCCTAAATTAATGCAGTATCGGATGCTTGAATCCTCAACCTCAAGAATTTAATTTAAAAGCTTGCGATAGAAGGGGCTCCTAAAGCAACGCAGTATTGGATGTAAAAATCCTCAAACTCTAGAATTTGATTTATAAGATTGCAAGCTCCTAAAGCAACGTGTTATCAGACGCATAAATCCTAAAACCTCTAGAATTTAATTTGAAAGATTGTGATAGGAGGAGATCCTAAAGCAAGGCGGTATCAGATGCCTGAATCCTCAACCTCTAAAATTTAATTTGAAAGAATGTGATAGGAGGGGCTCCTAAAGCAATGTCGTATCGATTGCATGAATAATCAACCTCTGGAATTTAATTTGAAAGCTTGAAATAGGAAGGACTCCTAAAGCAACGCTGTACCGGTTGCCTGAATCCTCAACCACTAGAATTTAATTTGAAAGCTTGTGATAGGAGGGGCTCCTAAAGCAACATGATATCAGATGCCATAATCATCAACCTCTTGAATTTGATTTAAAATATTGTGATAGGATGGGTTCTTAAAGCAACGCGGTATCGGATGTCTGAATCCTCAACCTATAAAATTTGTTATGCAAGTTTACGATATGAGGGGCTCCTAAAGCAATGCGGTATCAGATGCCTGAATCCTCAACATCTAGAATTTAATTTGAAAGATTGTAATAGGAGGGGCTACTAAAGCAATGCGGTATCAGATGTCTGAATCCTCAACCTCTAGAATATAGTGTTTCAAACTCTTGGGAAATTTGTGGAATTTTTTAAGATTTATGGAATTGAAGTTTGGGACTTCACGTTTCACCACTACACTTTGTTTGTTTAGTTATTTTATGATTTTATTATTTTATTGTCTTTTTTTTTCTTTTTTTGTTAAGATTTTGACCCAGTTTTAGACAAGTACGGAGTTTGAGCTTCTAAGAATGAGTCTTTGGCTCTAAAACATCACAAGGCAAAGTACTTCTTGAAGTAGCATCCACTGGCTAATAAAAAGTGTAGAAAATAGCTAATTCCTTGATTTACTATTGGAATTATATTCTTTCAAATACAGTTAAAGATGCGCTATTTCTATGTACATCACATCTTAAAAAGTTTTCACTTCGTAGCTTTGTTTGTAACAGTTGTCGCTTCTTATCACTAATTTTGTGTAAATGTTGTTCATATCATCTTTGAGAAATTGCTCTGACGTTCTTCGAGTTGACATTGGAGTTTTATTTGCTGGGCACTGAAGGATACGACTTCAGTGTTGAATTTCCATTAACTGCTGATATCATCATCATTTCTTTAGTTCTTTCTTTCTGGGCCTAACCAGATTTCAGAATTTCTGGTCATGTGATTAAAATATTTTTCATTGTCCAAAAATATTTCTAAGCCAATTAATAGTCAACCAAAAGACTGGAGATTGTTAAACTTTTTCTTGAATATAATATCAAAAGAAATTTCTTAACAAAACATTTTAAGTCTCTTTAACTAGGGGAAACTTGGACACCAATTTTTTATTATCCCTCCACTTCAAGCTTCTTCTCAGGGAGACTTTTCTTTTACTTTGATTTTTTTATCAAACTTTTAACACAATTTTTTTTTTTTTTACTCTCATTATTTTTTGAGAATTACTATATATGGTGGAACATATTTCTTTTAAGGATTTTGAATGTCCAAACTCTATTGACTAGTAATCCTCAAATATTTCTTAAGACAAATTCTGGGATATTATAACTCCTTCGAAATTCAGGACCCAGTCACGTGACATAAAATTAAAAGACTCATGATATCGCTAGTCAATTACTTGTATCTCAATCACACTATTTTATTTTGAAATTAACTTAGAACCCAGACCAAATTCTTTAAAGTAGATGACTCAGTTATTAAGGCATTAATTTCATTCTCCTCTGAAGTCATCACGATACTAAAACTTCATCTTGTATCACACCCTGCTTAACTGATAAGTCAGTTGGTTTCACTTTTCCCAAAAACTTTCTTTTTCATTTAACATGAATTTATTTTTTGAACGTATGCAACAAAAGTAGAACACTGAAGAATCTTGAACAACTACATTTTTTTTTCTTTTCTTTAATGCGGTGGGAGGGATGGGACAGACTAACACTAATTTTGCTAATATCCCCTTTAAACAAAAATAATAGTACAATTGTAGTCAAGAGGCATCCCATCCATTGTTAGTTGTGTAGGGGTAAGTTGAAACAAACAGATAAACCAAAATTATATTGATGGAACCTCTTTCAGGTTCTTTTCAAATATTCTTCAGGGATCGTTATGTCCCCATTCTTGAAACTCTCTTTAAGCAATTCTCAGATGAACCGGTGGTACGGGAAATATCTCAGATGTCCTTTCTTATTGACCTCGTCTGGCTTCTTCGGTACATCCCATTTGATCAAGCATTCATGGTTAGAACTTTTCTTTCGTCTGTCTGGTAAGGTCTATGCTGGGATGATTGCTGAATATTCTGATGAGGATGTTGGAAGGTCCGTTGACATTAATCTGCTTGTATTTTGTATTTGTCGCTTTCCCCTGCCGACCACAACAATTATCCTAAATTTCTTCTCAAATATTTCCATTGGCTCTAGCTCCTCAGACCTTTTTAGAAAACCAAATTGCTTAGCTTCACCTTGGAGATTCTTGGCTTTGCTAAGCAACTTCTCAAAAGTTCTGATTGTAAAATCTTTAAGTAAGAAACCCACTGGACCATGGATGCTCTTTAGAAGAATCTCAACTACTTACTGCTCTTGCAACTGCGGCACACATCTCATGTTGAGATTTCTCTATCATAGGATGTACTCCACCAAGGCTTCATCTAGCTTTTTCCTCTCCACCAAGAGATCATCAACAGTGATGTGATGCTGAACTCCAACAAATCTGCTGAAAAAAAGGTTTTCCATTTTTGTTAATGTCTTCACAAAACCAATTGGTAGCTCTACATTTGAATCAAAGACGACTCCAGTTAGTCTACTTACAAACTGACGAAACAAAAGTGCTTTGTTACCCCCGGCCCCAACTTTGTAGCAGCTTGCTCGGAAGTGTGCAACATGCTGACGAGGGTTTCTAGTTCCATCGAATGTTTTGAACAAAGGTGGTACAAAGCCCTTGAGGTATGAGATGGCCTAAAACTCCATTGGGTAGGGTCTACCCTTTAGAGTTGATGCCCCTCCTTTTGATTGATCTAGGGCTTCTCGTACCTATTGTTCAACCATCTATTTAATTTTATTTTTCTATACCAGACCCTAAACCAAATCCTTCTTCAGTTGTTCATCAGAGGTGAACTTGTTTCTTTCATCTACAATACGAGCGGTTTTTGGATGGTTTGTTTCTAGAGGTACCACCTACTTTGATTGTGACTGTCTTTGTATTGCAATCATGGCTGTTGTCATTTCTTCAATTTTCTTTTCGAGACGATTGATCTTTTTGCCTTTTTTTAGATGGCCCTATGTCTCTCATCTGCAGCGTTCTCCTCACTAGAAGATGGAGCTTCACTCGCAAATAACTCGGCCCATGTCTCAATGTCATTGATTTTTTTAATCCTTCGTCCATGTAATCTTACGCATTGTAATTTTCATCATTCATATCTTCTCTTTGTTCTTCAAAAAATCGTGCAATATTGGCTCGAAGCCTCTCAAGCTTAGCCTTGATTGACTTTCCCTTGATTACGTTTAGGTCAGTTGGAGATATCTGAAGAGTGTCATTTCTTTTATCAAGCACCAATGTAGTTGTGTAGAAGTTAATCGAATCAACCAAAATCATATTTACAAAACCTTTTTTAGGTTCTTTCAAGTACTCTTTCGAGATTGCTACATTTTCACTTTTGAAATTCCTCTCAAGCCAATCCTTAAAGTGAAAGCTATTTTCTGTCGTGTGGCCAAGCAACCGGTGGTATGAGCAGTATTGGGGATGGTCCTTCTGGTTGACCTCTTTTCGTTTTTTTGGTTTTGGAAGTTTGAATCCTTGTTTCTTTAGCAAGTCAAGGAATATCTCCACCACTAACTCCTTCTTGAATGAATATACCTTGCCTAATTGATGATCCATTTTTAAAGACAACTTCCTATCTGCATGATGGGGCCTCCTTTCCTGTTCCTTTGTTAGTTGTACGAACTTTGAGTCGGACCCAATCTTCATTTTGAAAATCGGCGGGAGATAAGCATCGACTTACTCATTCTTATGTAGAATCTCTTTTCCTTTATTCAACAAAAAAGTTACCGCGGTGACGGTGAATTTGGTAGTATGAGCTGAAAAAGTTCTCGAAGAAGTCGCAACGCTCCCAACAAAAGACTTTATAACACTAGTAGGGTTCTTTTAGACCAACACCTCCAAAGGGCAGAATTTATTGGCAGATTTCGAGTTGAACTCTATAATAAGCACCATGGACTTATCTTTTTTGAACCTCATTACTGTGACGGCCACCTTCTCGAACTTGATTTCAATATCATCGAACCCTTGTCCAAACTTAATAACCAACAACAAAAAATTTTAAGTGAAAAGTGTACCCGATCGTCATAATATGGATTCATATGCTTCTCATATGTGATAATAAATATTATGCAGCTTATAGAATGAAACTCTATTCACTGCGATGATTTGTAGAGAAAATGATAATTTTGTAGTGGTATGAGCAATATTCATGCATGAAAACTCAAAGTGAAAAATTTTATATAAAAATGATGTTATATAATCATTAAGCTTATTTGCATGATATTTATATGTGAGTGATAATTAACATCATGCAACATTCAAAACGAGGTTTCAAGCTCTGCGATGATCTGGACAAAATGATAAGTTCAATGTGTATTTTGTTTTATGTTGATTTTTAGTTCAATTTTAGAATTTTAATTAAATTTGGTTATGCTTAGTTCTAGTTTAGTTTGGTTATTTCAATTTATGTTTTGGTTAGGTATCAATTTTTAGATTAAATTAGGGTTGGCACAAGCTTTATTTCAAGTGTGGTTCATGTTAGCTTATTTGAGTTCTATTCAGTCATTTGGTGACACTAGAAGGGAGGACAACTGTCCAGATAAGATTAGATATAAACTAAGGAAAATGATTAACTAAAAAGTAAGGTCAATAATTTCAATCCTAAGTGGGATTAAAACTATAATCTCATTGTATTTTATTATACTAAGTTTAAGATTTTGTTGCGGTATTATATCTCATAAAAGTTTCAAGTTCTCAGGTTGATCATCTTATAATGTCCAAAGTCCTAACCTTCTTGTCTTTCTCTAATTTTGTGCCGTTAGAATATAAGTCCCAACATTCTAATATAATGATCATTTTAAAAGAAAATATATTTCAAATTAAAAACATAAATATCAATTATAGGCTAGTTAGAGTGCAAAGAATCTTTTAGTATTTGTGCACTTCTTACTTGTCTTACCTCAATATTTGTAAAAAAAAATGCTCAAATTTGTTTTATCCTAATTGAATATGTAAATAATAATCTTGAAAACTTAAAAATTAAAATTCATATAGATATGAGCCACAACTTAAATCAAAAGATTTTAAGGAGTTGAACTCTGTTAAGGTGTAATTAACTATTGGAGCTTGCTCTTATAAGGAACATTCTACCCATTATAATTCCTATCTAACCTATGGTTAAAAGGGAAAACAACTTCAGTTTACATAGACCCATAAATTTGGAAATGTTGTTTTGGTGAGTGAATCCATTATAGAATGATATTTTTATCTTCTAACATTGGATATTAATATTATTATTGCAGTTAATCAACTAAATAAAAATCTTCAAAATATATATAGTGCATTAAAATATCCTATAAAATCCACATACATAAAATAGTTAAATCTTCTGAGAAATTTGCTAGCTATTCCTTTTCATCAAGATAAGAATATATTAAATATGATCATTGATTTTAGAATTTCATCTGTTGAATTAAAAGAAAAACCTCTTGATAGATATAAATCATTTAATTTTTAACTTTAATTAAAATTTATATTAAATTATCATAATTATATAAAATGTTATATAATTCATTTTTGCTTACTTCACGTGATTAACTTAAATGTTCAGTAAAACTTAATGAATTCACACAAAATTGTTAAGTTACACAATTTCTTAATTGAAATTATTAAATTTACATACTTTGAGAATAGGTCAATTTTATTTAATCATTAAATTTCATATAACATTTTAATATTTTGATAAAAAAATGAAGATTTAGGGATTACATAATAAAAAATGAATTTAAGCTAAAAATTAGAAATTTTACTTGAAAAATAAGTTTAAATGTTGGAGAAATTTATCTACTAATTTTTCTAACACAATCAAGATGTGGGTTTCAAAAATATCATAAGATTTTAAATTTAAAAATGAAAAACTTAATTGATATAATTATACATTAAAACTTCAAAAAGATAAAGAAGGTTTACCCCCAACACCATGAAAAACTTGAATATAATTGTTACATTTTTTTAGCTTGGACTAAAATTAAGGGAAAAAAATGTGGCCATAGTTCTGAATGAATGAGAAATAAAGAAGAAGTGATTTGGAGATCATAATTTAGTTTACCCCTTTTATTTTTAATTACTAATAGAATTTCCATAAAAACTCTCATAAATGATGAAAATTTTAATTAAAAACCAGCAAAAATATCCAATCATTTTAATAACAAAAAATATGATGGATTGATTGTTGATTTTTACTGGTGCTCAATTAAATCTATTTTCCATAAAAAATGATGAATCAATTTTTATATCAATGATTTCACCATTATTTCAGTTTTGCCATATAATGATCATAATTCATTAGATTTAAGACCTTAAATTCAACAATTCTTGTATTATTCTGGTCATGAAAATTACTTTAAGGTTTTAAAACATTATATACCCTATAGTTATTAGGTTAAGGGATAGAGGTTCAAAGCAGAACACCATCAAATAGCTATCGTCGATAATGATTTGGGTTTAATAACAATTTTTTCACTTACTTTAGTCCCCCTTTTAAAATTGGCTTATAATTGGCTAAAAAGATTGAATAAGATTCGAACCAAATTACATTTCATTCCTTAGGACAAAGTTTAGCTAAATAATTTAATTTAGAGTATTTAGAATGGCATGTCTTTGGAAAGACTATGTTGATTGCTAACATTTAGGTGGCTAGATTAAGGCTAGAGAGATTTAATAAGGCTAACATGATTGGTCTATAGATCTTGTTAATTAAGTTATTTCTAACTTTTTTTAGGATTTAACTAATTCTATAGTTTTGTTTATTTAAGGCTTAGTCAATTAACTTAAGTGGGGTCCTATGGTATATGGTAGCTACGTCTAGGCTTATGTAGATTCCTGGTTAACATCATTAGAATAATCTTAATTAAACCCACTATTGAGTTATATTTGACTTATTGAGGAATCAAGTGTTGACATTGATTTTCAATATAGAATTTAGGTGTCATTGTGGTATAGGATGGAGTCAATGAAGTCAATTGTGTTATGTTTATTTGAATTGTTTATATGAGCTAGTTTTAGTTCTTTCTACAATGAAGCAACCTAAATTTACCATGGCATCATAAAGGATAGTTAGCTTCTAAGGTACGTTTATAGTATAGCTAGGGATATGTGAGTTGAGTTTTGGCCATGATCTAGGGTGACCCTTAATGATTTAAGGTTATGTTATTTATAATATAAGATCAAAGCATAGCTTCAATCACATTGATTATAGTGATATCTCAACAAATGAATCAGATAAATTGATTAACTTAATGTTGGGCCAGGTTGAAGGGCCAGTCTATTTCATTATAACAAATCTCAAAGATAATTTTAGATTATGTCAACTGATGAAGTTAGGATAACCAGGTTGTGAACTAGTGTGTCATAGGGTATGATAAATTTTTGGAAATTGGGTGGTTACTGAATTAAATCAACTTCATTTGGGTCATGAGTTGCCTAGATCTTAAATAGACAAGCCTCCATGTTATTGAGCATTAGCCCCTTTAGAAGGCATGTTAATAGGTTTTTTGTTCCTTGAAATATCCTTAAGGATTGTATCAGGACAAGATGAGTTAATGTTTTGTTGCAGTGAAACACAAAATGATATGGATTCTACTAGATGATTTGGGGTTGTGACAATGTCTAAATTCATTATGTAGATAATGAGCATAAGATTATTCAAGAAGATATATGCGTAAACCCAAGTAGAACCTCAAAACCAAACACAAAATAAGTCCATCAAAAGTGATGTTAATATATCGAAAACATATTTCTTTGATCCAAGCAAGCACTAATCCATTTATAAAGTACGACAACATATAGAGTCCTTCAAACACTCCATAGACCTCCTACTATCAATTTTTTTTCCCGAAGGTTCATATTATAGTAAATTCCCAAGTTGCATGACGATAAAGTTTTAAATGTAATTAATTTAGAGTTTTGAGGTTGTTAGTTGAGCGTTTCCTCTCTAATTTTTTTTCCCACACCCAAATACAAACACATAAATCATGCATATACAAGGCCTTAAACCCATAATTTCTTGCTTGAACACTAAGCAATCAACTCTAGGCTTAAGTGTTTTGCATGTGGGTCTCCTCTCCACCTTAATGAACCACTTTCAAGCATCTCTAACCGCTAAAAAAATTAATATTTGTGATTAAATCGTTCATTGCTCCAAAAAATAAGTAATATTCGTGAGACTATTTGTTCCTTCTATTATTAATTCAACTTAAAACAAACCTCACGACTCGTCTAAGGTGTGAACAAAACGATGTGAATAGCTTTGGAACATTACTACCATCATGTGCTCACAAGCAACCGTCGGCAACAAAAGGGCAACCCATGTGATAAGTCTGACCTACAAATATTATTAATAGCACTACTATCATGTCAGCCAATTAATTAAAAAAATGTTACACCAGAAAATTAGACAACGTAGTGAGGTAGGCCGGTAGCAAATGCTCTTATTTTTTATAGTACAATTAGCAGCTTTTGCCGATTCTTTTGAAATTTGTGGACACGTCGCTAGCCTCTTGAAGGAAATGCCCCTTGTTGTGGATAT
>NEWO01000435.1:432099-462748 GCA_003013225.1 Phalaenopsis aphrodite | reverse complement strand
GGTTTGTTCCAACAAAGTTATGAGGAGATGGAGTAGAGGTTTCTCGCTAATCTAGCTGAACTACTTAGATTTAGAGAGATAAATTTGACAAATCTACTAGTCACGAGTCAACCTCAAATTATCTTAACGGATAAAGATTTGCATAGACTGGTAATCTATTAAATGAACCAATCGATATTAAAAATTGAGTGCAAAAAATCATATTAGAAACATCTTGATTGACAAAGAAAATTTGGTAAATATTATGCTTAAAATTGTATTTTGAAATTTTCCTATAGAAAACTTGCACCTTGTTTAGACTTCGGGGCCACTCTTCAAATTATTTTAGTACCAAAAGTTAAGTGTAGGATTATTTCTTTACCAATTACATGGGAGAAGAAAAGAAGCAATTCACACTGATGGCATATTTTATCATAATACATGTTTTGAACACTGACACCTATACTTTGGATTGAACTATTCTATATATCTTTGGAGTTGTTGTATCAACATATCATATGACAGTTAAATTCTTAAGAGTCAGGTAATCATATTAAAGGGAAATCTAGTACAATCAAGAGCACATCATTTAAAAGTTGTTGGCAATAAACAAAAAAGTAATTTTGTAGCTTAGCACGAAGAAAGAATTGGTTTGGAAGAAACTAAAGCTATTGAAGCATTTGCATTATCAAAGACAAAATTTTGATAGATTCTTCGCATAAGTTATAATTTTGATGTTGAATGAAAGGATGAATTGATTACATCTTTGAAGGATAATAAAGATGCATCATCTTGGATTGCATATGAAATGTCAAAAGTTGACATTGATCTAAAATAAAACCAGGGACATATGCCAACTACATTAGCTAAATCAATTCTCCAAGATGTACATAACTTGTTAGATCATGGATTCAACAAGTAATTTTATTCTTGAGAATAGTTGGGTATCTAGTTATGGTACTATAATCACATAAAAAATGGAGAATGAGCATTTATTTCATCAATCTAAATTTGACAGTCCAAAATATAATTATTTTTATCACCTGAATGTTTAGTTGGTTATTCAATAATGAGTTTTCTTGAAGCATTTTTATGTTATCACCAGATAAATCACACTTATAATTAATACATTTATTTAATAAAGATGGAGTATATTGATTTAATATAATGTCTATTAGGCCCAATAATGCCAAGTCTATATATCAAAAGTTAATGAATATAATTTTTACAAATCTGAAAGGAAAAAGATATTAAAATCCATACTGATGATCTCCAACTTAAAGTGAAATGTCGAAGCAACTCATTGAAGCTTTAAGGGATAGTTTTAAAATATTGAGAATATTCAAAAAGAAATCAAATTTAGTGAAATACTTTTTTGGAGCTAGGATAAGAAAATTTTTAGGTTTTTTATTTACACCATAAAGCACTAAGATGAATATTAAAAAAGTGAAAGCTATCTTATAAATGTCTACACTATGAAAATAAATTAATTACAAATGTCAGCAAAGTGTATTACTGATTTGATTAGATTCATATCCAAATCTAGAGACCTACACTCAAATTTATTCAAGGTGATGAGAAGTTAAAAACACTTCACTTATACAAAATATTATCAGTGTGTGTATTATGGTTGATACCTTCTATCAGGGAGAGAGAATGTGTAGATCATGTACAAAGTTTTAAAGTAATGGATGGATGTCTTTAGAACTGATCTTCATTAATTAAAAACTTTTTACCTAAATTTACCACAATATTTATAGTTAGAAGTATAGTCATTTAAAGTTAAATCTTAATATCTCAGACCATGTTAAATTAATTTTAAAAATATAGTTACTTAAGAACAAATAAAATTTAGTTTACTCCTTTTCAAAATTAATTTCTCTTTCCCCCAAACTTAAGTTTTTAAGTGATTTTAAATATATTTTTAATATAAAATTTAGTAGGTGAAAGAAAACAGTAAATGCATGAAAATAAAAACTGACCTATAGAGGATTTTCTGACTATAAAACTGGGCTCTACTGCAGACACTAACTGTAAAACTACATATAGGCTTTAAAGCATTAAATAGAACATAATATATTCTAGTGAACTTGCTAAGAATTAAAAACATAAATATAAAAAACTAAAAAACTAAACTAACATATTAAACTGCAAATTCTAAAAAAGCAGAAAAAGTGAAAGTCTACAGTTACTATTACAGATTCAGTTCACAACACAACATAATTTTCTTTACTGCAACAGTTTTCAAATGAAAGTACATCCCAATACAAACAACAACAACAATCAAACATAAAAAATACACTAAACTAGACTCATAGAATATCAATCCTCATATCTTTCCTCTTCATGCCCTGATTCTTCTTCTTCTTCTTCTTCATCATGAATGGGAGTATAGGGAGTGAAACTGGGGCAAGCAGGAAGATGTCTTACCATGGCATTCTCAAACTCAATATCATGTTGTACTCTCCTCTGCTGATATTTGTCATTATATGCATTCCTTGCTCCTATCTCTCCCAACTGAGTTTGAATATTAACTATATCCATTTGTTGAATCATGAGTTGATCCATAATACCTTCAAGCGATGTAGATCAAGAAGTAGATGCACCTATAGCAGATGTAGAGGACCTATCCCTTCTTCCACTTCTAGATTCAACAAATGATTCTACTCTGTGAATCATACGTTTCCCAATCAGATTCTGTGGTTTTAATCTCTGTTCATTTATATGAGATTCTAATTATGATTGTTCACATAGAGTGAAAATCAAGGCAGGGAATCTCAAACCTGCAGTTGTAGAACTACCAGCTAAACTTTGAGCATGTTGAACTATAAGTGCACCAACATCTATTGCCTTCATGTTATGAATGCAATATTTTAGTACGGCTTTGTCTTTAGTAACATCACTTAAATGATTTGCTGGCAACAGTCTAGCAGGAATGAAGTGGTTTCATACTTTTGATTGAATAGTCAACATGGAAGCAGGGAAGCTAACTATCTTGTTATTCTTAATCTTTCATTCCCCTCTTCCATCATTCAAAAATTCAATTACTTCCTCCAGTGATGAATCATTTATCACAAATGCAGCATATTCATTGAAAAATAAGTTTCTAAGCCCATAAAAAGCATTGATCCTTTCAGTAAAAAATTTGACCTGCTTACCTCTCACTAAGATGTGATCTTCAGCAGTGAACCTCAAATTTGCATAAAACTCTCGAGCCATCGGGACAATTGCTACGGTAGTGAAGTAGCATAATCTTTCCCAGTTCCTGGCAAGAATTGGGCTCTCAACCTCGTGACAAATGCCCGTTCTTGGATCATTCTTTTTTGTCTCCATCTGAGTATTAAAACTATGTTGGGCTTTGAAACTAACAAATCTTTGTGCATCAAAGTCCTCGAACGGCCTTCCTCTCTTAATTAGGGGAGCCATTTGAAATTTCTATGAAAATCCAAATATAGTCCAAATAAATACTAAATAAAAAATATAAGTCCTCAAGCAAGATTATTTGGTAAGAAACTTTTCACCATGAGTTTTCTTCAACCTTTTTCATAAAAATCCCAAATTTTGGATCTCCCAAATCCATGGTGAAAATAAAAAAATTCTAAGTTAAAGTGAAGCTCTTACCGAGAGAAGAAGAAATTTATAGTTTTAAGCCCCTGAATCCTTCTCATTCGCCCACAATGTGATGCCCTAAACCAAGGTCTTTAGTTAGAGGATGACTCAAGCAGCAAAAATGGAGTTTGTCCGTGTGATTTCATGGTTTTCTTGGAAATAAGGCGTGTTTGGACTTTTGACGCATCATGCGCTAAGGCTCTATAAATTGGCGCATCATGCGCCAGAGTTTAAATTCACCAGATTTCGGTTTCTATGGAAATCTGCTACGCACCGCTTTACGTCAACCTCTGCTTGACTCAAACAAACCTTTCTAAGCACTGATAAACATCACACTAACACAAAACTTTCACAAACAATACAAAACTCACACACACACACACACACACACACATATACATACATACATATATATATATATATATATATATATATATATATATATATATATATATATATAATTTGCGCTATTGCCAACTAACATTTTTCAAGCCAACAAATATCAAATTCAGTGTTCTAAACTAAACCAACATCCTAACACTGAAATCTAAACATCAAAATTCAAAACATAAACATAGATAGTGTTCATTAGAAAGGAAATGCAATCCAACTCATCAAACTAAAAAAAATAATACTAAACAAAATGTTTCGTGCGTAAATTAAGATCAAACATATTCTTCACTATCGTCCTCCTGGATATCTCTCATAAATTGGTAGTGCACATATAGGTTGTAGAAGGGTCGAAATGGAAATTCATCAGTTGAATTTTCCTCCATAATCCAAAAATGTTTCTTGAACATGCATACCAATCCATCTTCAACATTCTTAGTATGTTCAAAATGTTCCTTTAGTCTTCAATCCAGATGATCCACCATTTCAATAATATTCTCAATCACGTGCATGAGATTCTGCACATCTTTCTTTATCTTCTTGATTCTCTTTGAAAGTGCACTCAAGTTGTAGTAGAGTTGAACAGGTGACGAATTTTGAGATCCTTGATCCATCAGTACATTCATATCATTTTCATCTCTCATTCCAATACAATTGCAATAAACTTTTGGATCCATCGGCTTCTAAGGAAGTAACACTTTTTCCCAACTTTCATAAGGTACATGTGATTGACTGCATAGTAGGAAAATAATGGATGGATGTCTCAATCCAGTTGCAGATCCATTCACAATAAAACCCAAACCTGATTTTTCAATTATAGCTCCAACATCAATAGGTTTTTCAGTATGAATACAGTAGTTCAAAATGACACTCACCTTAGTTACCTTACTAATTTTCATGGTTGGCAGTAATTTTAATGCAATAAAGCAGTCTCAGGCTTTTGAAACTGGAGTTAAAAAGGATTAAGGAAAAATTACATTTTCATCATCTCTGTTCTCTCAATTTGCATCTTCATCCATAAGGTAGCGGTAGAGTTCATTCATATTCTCTCTTGTAGGGGTAAAGTTTGCATAATGACAGATAGACACATTTTTAATCATAAACATCTTGTTTATTCTTGAAGGAATGAATTGTACAAACCTGCCTTGCATGTAAATTATTCTTTGGTTGATCCCATGAAGATTTGCATAGAATTCTGTTACTACAGGAACAACAACAGCATCAGTCGTGTAGCAAAGCACTTTCCAATGCCTCTACGCAATAGTCTCTTCCGCTTGAGTATTCGGTGTGTTGTATCCTTGATTCACAAATCCCCTTTCTTTGATATGCCTCTTCTTCACTAGAACTCGATTGTGTAATTTCTGCGCATCAAAACTGACGAATCTTCTCCAGTTGAAAATTCTAAATCTAGTAGAGTTTTTAGAGTGGGAAACCATAAGATTTGAAAAGTCTTGACTCTTCCCAAATTTTCCCCCCTAAAATATAGTTTAAAGGCAGTTTTAAGGAGTTATATGGAGAAGAAACCCCCAAAAACCGCCATTTGACACGTTTTAAAATTTTTTGAACCCACGGGCATCATGCGCCAGCTCTCTGGAAAGTGGTGCATTAAGCGCTAATTTCAAAATTTTTTCTGTTTTGATTTCGATCGAAAAAATTCTCAATTTTTCCATAAAATTAGGCAAATAAAGATGTTTCTAAATATTTTATCAAATACACAAACTACATAAAGACATAAACATAAATATATGTAAAATATTTTAAACAAAAAAAACTCAAAAACTAACTAAGCAACGATTCATATGGGTTGTCTCCCACAAAGTGCTTGATTTAATGTTCTCAGCCAGACATTCCCAGTCTTATTCTGAGTGGCCCAACATTATAGTCTCTTTAAAAGTTGATCTTTGACCATTCAAATATAATTTCAATCTGTGCTCAGTCACTTTAAATATTATTCCAGTCTTGGGGTCTTCAATATTAACTGCCCCATAAGAATAGACTTTTATAACTCTGAATGGCTCTTCTACCTAGACTTCAATCTTCCAGGAAATAATATCAATCTTATATTCATAATAAAACTTCCTGTCTATGCTCAAATTCTCTTTTTATTATCTTCTGATCATGTCATTTTTTCATCTTTTTCTTATAAATCATTGCATTATCATAAGATTCATTCCTAATTTCCTCAAGCTCATTCAATTATAATAATCTTTTCTCACCAGCTTCTTTCAAATTGAAATCGAATTCTTTTATCGCCTAATAAACTTTATGCTCCAATTCCACTGGCAAGTGACAAGTCTTCCTATAGGTGCCTTATAAGTTGTTTTATATGGTCATAATGCAGTATCCAATCTAGTATACCAATCCATTTTACTATGATTCACACTTTTTTTTAAAATTCTCTTTTTTTCACGATTAGATACTTCTGTTAAACCACTAGTCTGGGGATGATAAGTAGTTGTAATTTTATGCATTATATTAAAATTTTTCACCAATCTTGCATCTGTTGCATTTCTAAAATGAGATCCTCCATTGGTAGTGATTACTCTCGGTATTTTATATCTTGTAAAAATATTTTTAATTAAAATTTTTAAGACACTCTATGCATCACATTGAGGTAAAGTGATTGCTTCAATTCATTTTGAAATATAATTCACTGCAACTAATATTTATGTATTTCCAAATGAGGGTATAAATGGTCCCATAAAATCCAATTCCCATGCATAAAAAATTTTAATTTCGAAATTAAAATTTAGAGGCATTTCATTTCTTCTTGAAATATTACTTATTATCTAACATAGATCATATGTTTTCATATATATATATATTAACATCTCTAAATAGAGTAGGCCAATAAAATCCAGATTGTAGAATTTTATGAATAGTTTTATCATTCCAGAAATGTGCTCCAAATTCAGAATCATGATATTTTTGAATAATTTCTTGAATTCCTTTATAAGGCACACATTATCTCATCATAGATCTTTACATTGCTTATATAAATAAGGATCATCCCAAAAATAAGATTTTGCATCATGAATGAATTTTTTTCTGTTGTTTTGTTAATCCATATTGTAAAATATCACTAATAATATAATTTACAATGTCAATATACCCAGGTATTTTCCATCCTTTTACAACATAAAGTTGCTCATCGGGAAAGTTTCATTTATCACTTTTTCCATGTCCAATATTTCTTCTTATTTCAGCCTAGACAGATGATTAGCAATTTGATTATTAATCCATTTCTTATTGACTACTGCAAAATTGAACTCTTGCATTAGAAGTACCAATCTAATTAATCTTAGTTTAACCTCCTTCTTTTGCATTAAATATTTAATAGTTGAATGGTCAGTATGCACAACACATTTAGCTCTAATCAAATATAATCTAAATTTATCAAAAGCATACATAATAGCTAATAATTATCTTTCAATTTTGGTCTAATTAATTTGAGCATCATTAAGAGTCTTACTAACATAGTATATAACTTTAAAAATCTTATCATATCTCTGTCGTAAAACAGCTCCAATTGCATAATCACTAGCATCACACAATAATTCAAAAGGTTTCTTCATATCAAGTGAAACAATTATAAGAGCAGTGATCAATTTTTCCTTTAAAGTTTCAAAAGCTTTACAGCAATCTTAACTAAAGTCAAATTTTGTATTTTTTTTCTAGAAGTTAGCACAAAGGTTTAGTAATTTTTGAAAAATCTTTAATGTTTCTCCTATAAAATTCAGCATGTCCTAAAAAGCTCCTAACTCCTCTTACTATGGTAGGTGGATGTAGGTTCGATATAACCTGTATTTATGAAAGATCTACTTTCATGTCATTTTCTGAAATTTTATGCCCAAGAATAATTCCTCCTGCAACCATAAATTGACATTTTTCCCAATTCAATTCAAGATTAGTCTTTTCACAACGTTCAAGAGCTTTTGCTAAATGATTTAAACATATTTTGAATGAAGTTCCAAATACAAAAAAATCATCCATAAAAACATCAATCCCTTTTTCATTCAAATCACTGAAATTTAACATCATACATCTTTGAAATGTTGCAGGTGCATTACATAATCCAAAAGGCATTCGCTGAAAAGCAAAAGTTCCATAACGACTAGTAAATGTTGTTTAATCTTGATGCTCTGAAGCAATGGGTATTTGATGATAATCGGTATATCCATATAAAAAACAAAATTATTTATGCCCAACTAATCTATCCAAGATCTGGTCCAAAAATGTAAAGGAAAATGATCATTTCTGGTGACAGAATTTAATTTTCTATAATCTATGCAGATTCGCCAACCAGAGACATGTCTTGTTGATATTAATTATTTATTCTCATTTATCACTACAATCACACATCCTTTCTTTGGAACACAGTGAATTGGACTAACCCAAATAGTGTCTGAAATAGAATATATTATTCCAACATCTAACCATTTTAAAATTTCTTTTTCACAACTTCTTTCATCATAGGATTTAATCTCCTTTGAGAATCAGCTCTAGATTTATGTTGATCTTCTAATAAAATTCTATGCATACAAATTGAAGGACTGATTCATTTAATATCAGCTAATGTCCATTCAAAAGCTTTCTTATATCTTTTCAAAGTTTCCAACAACTGTTGTTCTTGTGTATCTGTTAATTCTAAGGATACTTTAACAGGTAATGTAGATAAAACTCCTTAAAATGCATACTTCAATTGTGTAGGAAGTGTTTCTAGCTTTAGTTTAGAAGGTGTCTCAATTGTTAGAATCAAATTCTTGTTACCTTTTGTAGGATCTATCAGTTTAAATCTTTCTTGAACATAATTCATATCCTCTTTACTCACTTCCATAGATTCATCTTGAATTTTATCCTCATCTAGATATTCCATATATTCTTTTTAAAATTCTCTTTCAAAAGTCTTCTTGAAATATTCATTGCTTAAATATTAATTAATTTTCATTTTGAAGCATTCAATCTCTTGCTCTTCTGTAGGGTATCTCATTGATTTTCCAATATTAAATTTAACCTCTTAATCACTAACTCTCATAGTTAGTTCTCATTTCTACACATCTATCAAAGCTCTTCCAGTGTCTAGGAATGGTCTTCCTAAAATGATAGGAATTTATTTATCTTCCTCCATATCTAATAGAATAAAGTCCACAAAAAAATAAATTTATCGACTTTTACTAAAACATATTCTTTAACTCCTTTAGGATGAGTAATCGAACGATCAGCTAACTAAAGAGTTACAATTATAGGTGAAATATCTCCTAAGCCCAAACTTCTGAAAATTTATAATGGAATAAGATTAATAATGACTCCTAAATTGATAAAGCTTTTCTATAAAATCATCGGACAATAGCACAAGGAATTGTAAAACTTCCAAGATCTTTAAGTTTTTCAGGAAGCTTTTTTTGAATTATAGCGCTCACTCTTCGCTGAGTGCAACAGTTTCATTATCTACAAACTTCCTTTTCTTATTAAGTATATCCTCCATGAACTTCATATAGCTTGGCATTTGTTCCAAAGCCTCAACAAATGGAATGTTTATCTTTAATTTCCTCAAAAATTATGAAAATTTTGAACATTGATTATCTTTATATTTCTACTTCAATCTTTGAGGAAATAGAGGTGGTGGTCTTACTATAGTTATTTTCATTGGTTTAATAGGATTTTTTGCATCAAAATGAAAATATTCACCATATTTTTCATTTTTCACCTCATCTTTTCAACTTCAACTTCTTGTTGAGCTCTATTTTCTAGTTCTTTTACACTTCTCACTTGAATAGCTTTAATTTGCTATTTATTCTGATCTTTAAGATTTACTTTAGCATTACTAGACAATGTTCCTAGAGGTTTATTGCTAAGTGCAGTAACAATACATCCTAATTGATTTTCCATGTTTCTGATAGCAGCTCCTTGACTTTGTAATTAACTTCCGATTTGCAATAATAATTCCTCCATTGATAACTTTTCTCCTTACTCTGCAAATTATTGTGGGGTACTAAGGTTTATAAGCTTGATTCCCTTAATTGTTGGAGTATCCTAATGGGTTCGCAGCAGTGTTTTCCTATTGTGGATTTGCAGCATTATAATTATTTTACTTGATCCCATTATAGTTTATATGCAATAATATAACAATTTCTTTGATGATATTTTTCACTTATGTTTCCTTACTTTGTAACAGAACAAAAAACTTGATCCTAAAGAAAGTAAGAATTTAACTTTTTAATTTATATATTATATGTATATATTGAGATACTGTGCAAGTATATGTATCATTATCAAGTAATATAGGACTTTTCGATTAAGACCTGAATATCAAACCCACGGGGAAAATTAGCAATATGCACTATTAATCAACAAACCTTTTATTTTAAAAAGACAATTACTTAAACTATAGGTGTTTTTATAGTAGGTAAAATTCATTTTTTTTTGGTATTTTTGATATTTTTGACAAAATAATAAAACTTCTAAGGATAACTTGAGCTTATGTAAAAGAAAAGTATTTGATATGAATATATCTTTCTCCTTATCATTAATCAGCAATAAGTATAGGAATTTTATTGTGGAAGTATGCAAATTGTGTTGTATCAAATATGAGCAGTAATATTCTTTACCCTTACTGGAGATGTTATAAAGAGCATTGACAAATTTAAAGTTTGAATAGTTCTGAGACCGGCTAGGCAGGGAAGATACTAGCTCTCACTCTAGAGTTCCCTCGATTCCCTCCACCTGGGGGCTAACATCTCATATCAAAACCTAAAATAATAAACAAAGTTGGGGGCTTTAACCTAATCACTTTAAACTCCTCAAACTCTACACCCTTCAAAGATTATTTCCTTATTTATTTGCACTAAATCAAATGAATTACATTCTCATTCATATAACCTCATGTGATTCTTTCCAATTGTTGACTGAGACAATAACATCCCGGTTCTTACATGTTCTCACAACAAATTTTAACATCAAGATGGGCCAGATCAAGAAGTAAATGAAGTACATGGATTTAAATCATCACAACTTCTTCCAACATTAAATATCAATGTTATCCACAGCTTCTATCCAACACTTTAATTACTTATCATTTTAAGGAGAAAGATAAAGGAAACTACTCATAATTCATGGAGAAAATAAACCACATTTTAGTTTAAAAGTAGAAATCACTGTCAAACCAACAAGAAGTCTTGATTAAAACTAAAAGTAGTTTAAAAACAAATAATAAAAACTTATCTCAAATCCTCCACCAAACTTTTAAAGTTCCTTTGAATCTCTTCTCTTTTACAACACTCTTAACTCTCACAATAAAACTAAAAACAAAAAGGATAAATTAAATTTGTAGTGCCTGAAAATCTCTAAAAAATTACCTCTCAAAACTCCCCATTTCTAACACTTTTCAGAACTTTCAAGCACAATTCAAAAAGTCTCAACTTCCTTTTTTATAAATCTCCAAGAGGTTCCTTGAAAACTCTTCAAAATGTGTCCCAATTTGATTTATTCTCCAAAGGATGCCTCTTTTCACGAGTCTTATAACCATATTTTCGTTTCTAGTGGACATAACCACCCTTTTTAGCCAATAGGTGCCTCAAATGTCCCTTCAAAATTCAGCAAAATGAAGTAAACCGTCACATAACTGCTTTTGGTGCTTAAGCGCGGGTCCTCTGGAGCTTAGACGCGGTCTTCTCTGTTTCACCAGTGCTTAAGTGTCGGATCTCACGATTAGGCGTCAAAACTCTTTTGCACCATTTTCACATTTTTGCTCCAAATTTGATCTTTTTTCACTTCTTTTAGCATTTTTCACCTTTTTACTTGTACCTGAAAGAAAAACACACAAATACCTTCCATTAAAGTGTAATATCTCAAAAAATAGGTATAAAAATGTGTCTAAAAACACTATATATTTTAGGTGTATCATTACTCCAACTAAAGTTTGGATGATTTTTCCAACCAAAATTATAATAATTGACATAAGGGTTATTAGAATGATTGTTTATTGCATTTAAAGTCTCATTAGAAGATTGAGATTCTATCATTTATCCTAATGAGTTTTCCTCAAGCATAGGAATTGTTTGAGAATTATTCATTCCATATTGATCTATCTTTTTTGATTTAGCAGTTATTTGGGCAGCAAAAATAGATATAACATCAAAATCATGAATACTAGCTACTCTTTTTGGATTTACCCTTTTAGGGGGCGATTGAAAATTATTTGTAGTCATCTCTTCAATTAATGAATATGCTTCATCGAATGGTCTTGATATTAATGATCCGCCAGCAATAGTGTCAATTATCGATCTAAGAGATCCAACCAACCCATTATAAAAAGTTTTAATTATTAAGTAATTTGGCAACACATGGTGTGAACACTTTCTAAGGAGATTTTTAAAAATTTCATAGGCTTCATAAATTGATTCCCCTTCAAACTAACAAAAAAATGTGATATCATTTCTAAGCTTAGCAGTTTTTGAAGGTGGGAAATATTTAGATAAGAATTTTTGGATAAATCACCCCATGTTCTGATAGATCCAGGTGTTAATGAGTTTAACCACATCTTTGCTTTATCCCTTACTAAAAAAAGAAAAAGTCTAAGTTTGACGGCATCATTTGATACTCCATCATATTTAAATGTAGCACACAATTCTAAAAAACTAGCAAGATGTAAATTAGGATCTGTTGATCTCACTTTTGGTTGAGGTTTAGTTTCCCTCTTTAGTAGCATAAGGTCTAGCCATAGGAATTTCCTATTGAGTATCCCAAGAAAACTAGAAAAGGAACCCTCGCCTTTAAAAACTCTAAACTCTTATGTGATTAACTTGAAGTTCCATATACTGGTCCTAACCTCTAACACTTAGTAGGTGGGGTCATTATAGAGGAAGCTCAAGGGGAGTTGCCATAGGACTGCTTGGCCTAAAGGTTGACCCTGGGTGTTGGTCTGGAGTTAGTTCACTCACTTGCACTCACTTGCACCCACTTTCACTCACAACCCTGAAACCCAGATTTGTTGACTTTGATCCCTTGATCTTTTGGTAAACTTATGTAGATGGTCCGCTAGACCCACTAACCCTAGGCTAGGGTTTAGCTAAGACCAGAGTACATAGTAGACCTAAATGGGGATTTTGTTGGTCCATAGCTCATATAAAGTGGTGGTACCCCAATTATACCAAAATATCAAACTTTGTCTTTTGCCCCCAAATCCACCCAAATTACCTAAATGCCCTTGAAACCATAAATTTGACCAAAATTCTAAAAATAATCCAAAATACCCAAACTTATTCAAAAATCACCTCAAACCATTTGAAACTACCCAAATTACCCAAAGCATCCAAAAAATTACAAAATTACCAAAATACCCTCAAATTTGCCAAAATTACAAAGAAACCCTTGGTATCCCAAACTTTCCCAGAACCCACCCTCAAAAATCATTTAAAATGTCCCCAAAACTAATTTGGACCCTTTAATTAACCTAATTTGACCAATTTGACCACTTTACCAAAGAGCCCCAAATTGCCTTTAATAGACCATTTCCTCCAAATTCACCTCACATACCCATCAATTTGGCTCCAATCCTCCACAATTTCAATTCTAAACTCAAATTTATCTTTTATATAATCAATTCAAACCAAATTCAAGCCTAATTGACCCATTCTTTGAGCTCAAATTTGGTCCAAATTAAACCCACAATTTTGACCCTATGACTTAATCTCACATAATTGAACCATATGATCCACTCAATTGCCCCAATTTGAATGTGAAATTCTTCTTGAAAATCCTACACATCAAATTGGACCTTCAAATGGCCTTGATCAAGCCTCAATTTCACTCAATTAAAACCCACATTCAAAATCCCCAAATTTGTCCCAAGTTGACTATGTCTCCAAATTCAACCACATTGTTTGCCTTAACCCCAAAACTGACACCCAATTTATGTTGAAAACTCTTTATTACAATCCTCTAGACCATTTTGAACCATCAATTTGGATGTAACCCAACATTAGCCTAACCTAAACCCAAGTCTAACCCAACACCCCCAAATTGACCAAATGCCCAAAATCCTCCAAATTAAACCTCAAAACTAATTCAAAATCACTCCAAATCTTTTCCAAACTACTCATGACAATCATATAAACAATATTGATCAATAAATTGAGCTAAATTTCATGACTAGCCTAATCCAAATCCAACTTCTAGCCATTTTGACCCAAATTGAACCCCTTCATCAAAATTGACTTAGCCATGCCAAAGTCATCAAATTAATGTCACCACATCCACTAAGCACACTTAATTGACTAGAATAAACCACCCTAAACCCACCCAAGTGAGCCATGGACCAATGGCTCCCTAAAATAAGGGATTTCATCCCATTTTTGGCCTTAACCAAGAAATCTCTTCCATCATCACTAATCATTAGGGGTAAATCACAATTAAACCTCTCCCTAGCTCACCTAACCACCTCCCCTGCTTTGCGCAACCACTCTACTTGCCAAAAAATGCCAAAATTGTGAGCCACCACCCCTAAATCAAACCCAAGTTCAATCCTAGAGGCCAGTTCATCATAATTGCTCTTCAGGGCTCTTCAGCCCTCCACCTAAGCAGCTCTTTGCACCCATCAATTGGCCTTGGTGGCCAGCCCAAGCCCTTCTATTTAATCAGCCCCCTCCATGGGCAAAAGAAAAGTGTTCAAAATTATTGGGGAAACTTTGTCAAAATCTCTCCAGAGAATCTCCAAGTATCCCTAAGCTCAATCCAACCATCATCCCCCTCTGAATCCCACTGTGAGAGCCCAATTTTAAGCTCAAACTTTCAGCTCAGACCAAGACATCTCTCCACAGTACACCAATTTTAAATTAATTGTACACACACCATCCCTGGAGCAAGAGGAGTTGATTCTCCATCAAAGCCCCCTCTGAAATAGCCTCAAAGATAGATCTATACCAACACATGAAATCCACCTAGGTCAAAATCATACTTAGACAATTCACTAAGGCTTGGGACTTCATATGGAGGTTCGTTGGATTCAATCAAAGCTACCACAACCATCTGATTGAGGCCTCCCCTCTCAGACAAAGGTATTGAGCTCTAACCCTAACCCGAGCTTATTTGACTCTCTATGTGTAATGGCTTGATTTCATACTTAATTAACTATATAGATGTGTTCATCTTGAGTAGATGGAAGTCTAGAAACAAACCTCATGTGATTTGGTTGAGTCTAGACAAAGATCTTAAGATTTTAGTGTAAACGACTTACGGGTTAAGTCAATTAGGGATGATGAACAGATGTCGTACGATCGCGTGTGTATCCAATGGACGAAGGAGATCGAGCCAAATAGACTCTTGGTGCATGAACCGTGGGCCGTGTAGCATGCTTAATTGGAAAGCATAACAAATGGGAGTGTGTCGCGTGTGAGTTTCAAGCCGCCATTGAATGAGTTGGCGTCGCGTGGATAAGTAAAAAAATATGGATTTTCTTGAAATATTTTAAATGCCTGAACTTCAAAAATTCATATATTTCTCTAGAAAAATCATAAAAACAAAAGAAAAACACTCTCTTGCTCAGTGAACAGAGGAAAATAATGTAGACTAAAAATAAAAAATTATTTGCCAAGTATATGATTTTGAATTAATTAAATACCCTCTGTAGTATTTCAATTCTCCATGAGTGAACACGGTTCACCATGGCTTGAAATTTCTAAGAATTATTCCTCATCACAGAGGGGATGTTCTATGATTTTTCCAAGTTCAGAAGACATCTCTATGCTTCTGACCTTATTTTTCAAGCTATGGTGGCCATTTTGACTTATTTTAATTATATTAATCAAAATATCATTTAGAAAATTATGAGGATAACTTTAGCAGGTTTCTAGTGGTCATAAAAGTTTAGAAAAAATATTATAATGATTTGAATTATTTTATACATTTCTATATTTAATCAATAGTATACACCTTGTGTTAATTTTTGTTAATTATATAATTGTCAAAAATTGACAAAATTAATTCTACATTGTGCATAAAAATTATATTTACTTACTGTAAAAATTTGAAAATTATTTGGCTAACTTTAAGCACTAAAATTGATTTTTAAAAAAACTGTATTTTGTACAAAAATAAATATAATAAATTAAATAAGGTTTGAAAAATTATGAAAATTAGTTTTCTAAGTTCCTTGTGATCAAAGGCATTTAATAAAAACAAAATCTATTTTAGTGAAAATATGTCATTTTTAAAGTGTATTTTGAATTAAAAATAATAAAAATAAAAAAAATTTTCAAAAATACAAAAATGGTTTAAAATGCATACAAGCTTTTCCTGATCACTTAGAATTCATTAGGATATTTTTCCTAATTTTTATAAGTCAAAAATAAATTTTAAAAGCTTAAAAGTGAATTTTCCTTTTTTTCTCATTAAAAATAATTATAATAAATAAATAAATAATTAGAAAAGTACAAAATTTGATTCTTTGAGTTTTCTGAACTGAGAGAGGACTAATAAAATCATGAAAATAATTTTGGTAATTAAAACATTATTTTCTTATTAATTTAAATCATTGAAATTGATTCAAAATTAAATAACAATAATAATAATAATAATAATAATATATTTCAAAAATATCATGAAATTTTGCCTAAGTGTTTATCTTACTCAAGGAAACCTCTAATAATTTTCTCATAAATAAAAACTTTATTTTGGATTGTTAAATAAATCAATTTTGAAAACCCTATTTCCTAAATCTAGAAAAACAAAAAAAATACTACATTATTCTCCTCTGATGTTTCAATTAACTCATGGATATGCTACTCTGAATACTTATGTCATTTGAGTTGTGTTTAATGAGTTATGAGGTAATGTACCCCAAGAGAGAAATAGTCACTTTAGATTTTGGTTCTTAATCAAAATTTAGGATTAACCAAAGGAAAATGAGAAATTTTGATCTTAATGAACATGTTTGGATGATTGAAATATAATGGGACTGAAAGGAAGAAACTCACTCACCACCTTTGTAGAACATCAACGAAATCATAAGTCTCCTAATCTCCATGACTTGGAAGTCAATTAAGATCAAATGTTTTTTAATTGATGGGCTTAAGCTAGAAAGACGATAGTTTACCTTTCTTAAGCCCAAAGTTGGGGATGATGAGATCATTTAATAAAGATACATATCACTTAAATCNTCATTTAATAAAGATACATATCACTTAAATCAAAATTTTGATAATTACCATTCCACCTATCATGATTGTTAAGGGCTTAGTGGTGATATATGCTCGATATCTACAGTTAATTGATCGGATTTAGAAGATAATAAGATTGGAAATTAACATCTTTAAACACTACAGGCCTGACTTTAATTGCAAGCACCATAATCTTAAATGACTTAAACTTGCCTTAGGGGCACCCACTCACATAACTTTTAAATGAAACATCAATTGATTAATTTGGTTTCATATCATCCGGATAATTAAATTGTCAAGTTTCACTAAGCAATGGGGTACTCACACTTCGACCTCAGATGATTAATGGAACAATATGATAAGTTCAAAATGAGCTTCGAATATTTCAAGAGATCTTCAAAGTGGTCCATGGTCATGCCTCGAGCATTTTGAAATATATTGGACATTCTGAAGGGCAAATTGTTCTTGCCATATTTTTGTTCTAAAACCATCCACTAGGATCTTCTGAGATTCAATAAAGTCATAAGTTGAGGTTGTGTAGCTAAACCTCCTCTACTCCTGCAATTTAAATTCCCTGCAAAATTATATAAATGATTTGCAAGTACTAACCTTTCAGGTGGAGGAACAAGAAGAACCGATAGATATGCTTTTAAATTATTGTATTTACCTTTTTGTACTTCTTGCCTTGACCTTGCATGTTAAACAACGATGTCACCCTGTATGAAAATCAAAATTGCTAAGACTGTCTTAAAACCAAAACAAAAACTAAAAATCAATCAAAATAAAATTTACCACCACAACATTTAAAATATAAGACAACTCAAAATTTAATCACAAACATCACAAAACAAAAATTACAACTAATTCAAAACGACTTTATCGGCTGATCGGGAATCCCTCAAGGGAGGTAACCTATGGTTACTAATGAGGTTTCCCATGGTCTAAATGAAAGTATGGAACTCATCAAGCTGAGTTTAGTAAATTCATTTGGACTGAGTGAATCTGAAAGAAAATAGTGGTATTGGAATGAGAGAACCGTAGGATCCTAACTGGTGTCTATAATCAACTTTATTATGCCCCATAACATTTAAATAACCATGACCTTTACGGATATTTGATTTGGCATTATAACTTGACACATTAGAAAACCTAAACTTTCTGTGACGAGGAGCTTGAAGCTAGCATTGTGTGCAACACAGCCATCTTCAATAGCAGAACATGTCCACATCAGCTAAACTACTCTTTCTTTAGAATTAAATAACCAAGCCAAAAGACTTTGAGGTGGTTTACTTATGCAACATAAATCCTCAATCTTTTCTTTAGGCTTTTGTATAGATATGCTGTATAATTTAAGCCCTAACTCGTCTTAGGATTTCAAGGTTGTCGTTCGTCTTGACCTAAATCTTCGCATCTTTCAGGTTATTTGTGTGATCGTTTCACACAAATGTAAGTCCTAACTAATAAAATTGACATAATGAATCATTTAAATATTTCTCTCCAAAACTGAAGTCAAACCATAGGATAGTTTGAGAAGTCACTGAGGTTCTCCTCGAGGTCTGTGACATCCTCTAGTTCTTCCTCCTAAGGATTCTACAATAAATGTTTCAAATTTGAGTCATTCTCCTTTTACACCTCTTTCTCCAGCCTCCTTGAAAATTTCTATTCTTTTGACCTCTTTGAAGATAATATTCCCTAATTTTTATTGAGAGTTTTCTTAGGTGACTTCGGTTATCTAAGATGTAATTAACTCTAAGGGAATTCCCTTACAGGAAGCTTTTCCGAACCCAGCTTAATATAAAGCCTATTTAATTTTTCGTTTAAAATAAGGGAACTTATCGGCTTATAAATAAAATTGTTTTTGCTGAACAAACGGATGTCATAATTTTTTTAGTTTATTTGATTGATTCTCACCCTCAAGTATTGTGTTTGTCTTTCGGGATAAATACATGGCTTGAGGTGTAGTGCTCTTTCATTTAAATTATGAAAGATATGAGATCAGTTTGATTTCATATTTTTCTAAACTTATACATAAATGTAAATTAAATGCCTTTTCAAAGCGGGCAACGGAATTCCAATTTCAGTGGCTGACAGCTTCCAACGAGCAACTCCACAAAAAAAAATAGTGCCGACCAGGATCTTTAGTAGGTGTTCCCCCAAACTGATTTTTTTGAACCATTTGGATAATAGCATGTTTAAGCTCAAATGAATTGGCAGTTACAACAGGGTTTTAAATACTCAAATGATATTCATCTGTTGTAGGATTAGCATAGTCTCTTAAAAGTCTCTAATGATGTTCATTTTCATTTCCAACATTTTTCAAATTGCAAGTCATTTTGCTAAACTGATCTTTCTCTTTTTGTTATTTTCAAATTTTTCTAACAGTTCTTTCTAACTTAGAATCGTAAGGTACTAAATTTTTAGATCCTATACTACTCATAAACAAACTAGAACATGTAATTAAAAACAAGCAAACATCTTTTTTTAATTTTATTTTTAAATAAAATAAAATAAAATACTAATTTTTTCCGTTACTTCCCCGGCAACGGCGCCAAAAACTTGATAGCGGGGCGATTTAGTGTGACAATTTTTCACATATATTTCAGTATTACAAAATTACACACGACAGATATATAATAAATATTCAATGTAATCCCGAGAAAACTACTCTTTATGTAAATAATTTCTCTTTTATAACTCTTTTTAAACTGCAAAATCCCATTAAATATCAACGCAAGTATACATATCGCTCATGTAATAAAGGGCTCTAATAGAGTCTTATATATCGATCCCACAGAGAAGTTGGAAAATCTTAAAGTAAATTATGAAAATTATTTTATAACAAAAAGAAAAACAAAAGTAAAAGAAAGTGTGAAGTTTGATAATTAACTTCTCAAGTGAATGCTAATTAAAATACAGATGTGAGAGAATATAAGTTAAAATAAACTAAATACGAAACTTTCAAAAGTGAAATTATGAAAATTATATAAAGTTTTTGTTGTGACAGAAAGTTCAAATTTACGAAAGTGTCATTCCCCTTTACAATGAGTATATGAATTGTAAAGAAATTGTAATCATTTGAAAAAAATATATAAAAGTTGTTTTGTGCCAAATAGGTCATTGAATAATCTAGAGTTTGTCTCATCCATCCTTTCTTTACCTTCTTCCCAGTGTTATAAAAATTTGGTCCCTGATTCCATGGTTAAACTGGGAGGATATGGGTTGTCACTCCAGTGCTCCCACTACTCCCTCCCTTGAGGGCTAACAATCTCACATTAGTTTCCAATCAACTGGACAAAATTGGAGATTTTAGTCAGACACCTTAAAATTTCTAATTCTGAATCCAACAAAGTATATTTTCATATTTATTTGCTCCCAATCTCATGCATGTCATACTCTCCCATGAAATCAAATGTGATTCTCCCTATGTCATAGAAATTATATCTCATTTAAGAACAAATGTCTCCCAACATGTTCTATCATTTCAATTGGTCATATCGAAAAGTAAATGAAGATCGAAGTTCAAATCATCACAAATTATTATCATTTTAAACTCTAGAAGACAAATTTTTTTCTTCAGATAACCATATTTCAAAGTGGGGAGATGGATAAAGAAGACTACTCAGAATTCATAAGAAGGATACGATAAAACAAGGATTTCATATATTAAAATAAGTTTACAAAATAAAAGAAATAAAAATAAAGCTTATCTCACAATTCTTCTCAAGCAAATTCCTAGAAGTTCTCTCTAAGCCTTTCTCTCTCTAAAATTACTCTCAATTCTCTCTTAGAAGTATAATGAAGAAGAAATCATTCACCTTCCCTCTCCTTTTACAACCCTAGAAAAAAATCTCCTCTTCTCTCTCTATCTCTAACTCACGCCCCCTTTCCCTCTCTCTCACGACAGACACCCGTCAACTCTTCAAGTCTTTTTCTTTTATTTTGGGCTACCTCCTTCGGAAAAAAATTCAAAATTCCCTCCAAAAGTCAACTCTTTTGACTTCAAAAGATGTGTCATTTGATCGAAGAGTCATATCCCTTCATAAAAGAACCTTCCAAAGCGTCTAGATGCATTGAACTACTCCAAGAGGTGTGTAGAACAAGTGTCCTTTTAAAATTTGCGCAAAAGTTTGTGTCAAACTGCCTTAATTTGAAAAAGTCGTCCCTGACACATCATGCGTCAATTTTCTGGATTGTGGCGCATCATGCGCCAGAATCCCAAACTTCATTGTTTTGCTCCAAATTTCATCATTTTTATCATCTTTGCTCCAAATTCCTAAAAACAATATACATGCAATAAAAACACAAATATACCCTTCTTTAAAGTGTAATATCACAAAAAATAAGCATAAAATAAGTACTTAAAACAGTATATTATTTTGGGGTATCACTTTTTATAGAGCAATGCCAATATGACCTTCTCAAAAACTAAACTATTGTGAGCTCTACTAACATGACTAGAAGACTCAAAACTATTCTAAGAGAAAAAAAAAGGGAGACTTTGGATTTCACATTTGGCCTGACTCTTTGGGAATTACGCCCATGCTTAAAGAGGTTGTGAGCTAACTACATCTATGCTTTAAAATTCGTGATGTTATCTCACGTGCACAAGAGGAGTGATAGGTTAATATTATTTAGAAGAGATGTGTTGGAACTTATGAATTAATCTTTAATATTGAGTATGTTAGGTGCAAATGCTTCCAACTAATGAAGGTTTACATTTTTTTTTTTAAATTTTTACTAGATTGATTTATTTGACATTTAATGCTAAAATTATGTAAATTATGCATGAATACATGCTCAAAAAGCTGGTTTATAGCCAATCACATACGAATGACAGACTTCCTTAAAAATGGTGGTGATCCTCTTTGTTAGATTCTCCATTCTTGTGAAATTGGTGTATAGTTGAAGCCAATGAATTATATTAAAATGCAATGAAAATTTTTTGATTAAATCTTTTGGGTTCTAATTTGTTTTAGTATATTAACCCAAGAACTTTTTATTTTCTATTTTCTATTTTTATCTTATTTATTAGTTGATATAAAAATTTTAATTTTACCTTGAGAGGTTAATGAGTAAACTAGCTAGTCCTAGGCAAACAATGATAAAAACAAACAAAATAATCATGCTATTTTAGTGTGTAAAACCAAGTAAGTAAAGCACAAAGTAGACATAATATAACACAGAAAAATTATATAAATGAAAAAGTTGGTGCATCAATTTCTACTGTATACACCGAAAAAAAAGAATTTTGGCAGTCGAGCTTCTACTCATGTAAAGCTCTGTTCAAATCCTAGAATTAATGACTAATGATGACTCATGAGCTCGCATTATTTATCTTTTAATCGGTTCATCCTTCATGATTTGGGTCCTTTAGACTTTGTAAAGCATCTCTGACTGGTAATGGCTCATCCTCACTCATCATACTTCCATGGGCCCTAAGATACTTCTGTAAATTACATTTGGAACCAAAAATTTGTAAAATAAAACAAATTTGAACTTATATTTTTAGATACTAAGACCCCAGTCCTATTAGGTTATTTTTATAGGGGAATAAACAAAGGTGATTTCTATAGAAATTTACTTGTTAAAAACGAATTTTACTTTCTTGCCCCATCTTTTGCTTAGCTTGAACTCTTACATAAAATAAGTATTAAGCTACAAATAACATTGTAATATTTAGTCTATGCAAACCACAATTGTTGTAGTGTCCATCTACAATATCAAATCAACACATATACAATAATCCAAACCAAACAATCATAAATACAACACACAACATTCACCATAACTAACCCAAATCATGGTTAGTAGGCTAAACTATATAAATGTAGTAGTGAGGTGTTCGGACCTTAATTTCTTGTAAACATGTTTTCTGAGCTTATATCAAATTTCATCGGGACATAGGACATCCTTCCTAGTGTCATCAAATGGTTGAATTAAACTTGGATTAGCTATAATTTTAACTCCACTTAAAATGACACTTGAGCTAACCCTAATTTAACATAAGATAAAAATTACCTAAATAAAAATTGAAATCAACCAAACTAAATTACAATCAAACATAATTAACTTTAGTTAAACCCTAAAATTGACCAAAAAATCAACTTGAATCGACATACACATTAAAATTATCGTTTACTCCACATATCATTTTAGAGCTTGAAACTATGTTATGAGAGTTGTAAGATGTTTAGTATCACATATAAAGATAATGTAAACAAGTTTAATAACTACATAAAACAATTTTTACGTAAATCTTTTCAATTTAATTTTCCATACATGAATAGTGTTTTGGCCACCACGAAATTATGACTTTTCTCATAGGTTAATCAAGTGATCAGAATTTTATTTTGTAAGTTGCATGATGTTCATTATCACATATGAGAAGCATGCAAACAAGTTTGAAGAGGATCGAACACCTTTTATATGTAAAAGTTTTATTTTATATTTTCGTGCATGAATTGTGGTCCTGTATAAAAAAATATTTAGTAGAGAAATATTTTTCAAAGCAGATTGTATGAGTGTATTCCAATCATCGTAACCATTGAAATGGACCTTCTATGGCCCAATCAAACTCGGTTTGAGTGTCTATTAATCCTACGATAATTTGGATGATTTTTTCAATCATAAAAGAATAATCCTATTAATTCACTCAAAATAGACTCAAATCATAATACAACATCAATCAAAGAAATGTGAGCTAAAACCACATAATTTATTTAATTCAAACCCATAAAAAATTTTATTCAAAATCCATCAAATTTTCAATTCCATAAGGAAGGGCAGATACTTTGACTTGAAATATCTTGACATAGGCCTCACTTTAACTAAAACTAATTGTAGTAGTGTGTTTCCTCATTTTTTTTATTTAAATGATCCAAGGTCAATATTTTAAATATAACAATCCGTAACAATCTTGTCACTTCAAATTGAAATATCTTGAAATAGGCACCACTTCAACCAAAACTAATTTTATCACTGGATTTCTTACATTTTTCCTTTCACATGAACTAGGCTTATCATTTTGGACATGAACACCTCAAAAAACCTCCTAAGTTTGAATTTCCCACATTTTTTTCAAACTTTCCTCGACTCCCTCTCTTAACCACTCCCTCCATTTCTCTCCCCACTAAAACCTTGTCATACTTGAAATCCCTCATTAATACTTGATATTCATACTTCCTAGGAAAGTTAACAAACTGGTCGTATTCATCAAGTTGAGAAATGTCTATATTGAGCTGGTTTAATTTTTTATATAGATTGAACTTATGTCAAGGGTGTGATCCCCAAAGGCTTACACGCTCAACTTAAATTTGATCTTTTGAATGGGTATTTTTACCACCCTCATAATAGATGCTCTTTAAATTAATGTAAAAACCCAAACATTTTTTTTATTTTGTGACAAATGGTAAGCCCAAAGGGCAAGGTGTTTGATTCGAACTCATGGCCTCACAGTGAGAAACTACTCTCAACAACTATGTCGCACGGAAGTGCACTAAAAAGCCAAACTTGATACACAAATCACAAATCATTTAACTTGATACACAAAGCCAAACCGATTGGATGCATCAATAAATATGGCTGAAGCTTGCAAGTAGAAATAATTAAAGCAAACCTTAGTTTCTCCATGATGTGGTACCTCACTTCAGTACCTCTTAGGACCCAAATGGTACAGTAGACTAGGAACTACTTTCCCAGGTCCTTCCAAATCAAATCGTAGTTGATAGCCTTGGGCCCAACTCCTAATTACAATGAAAGATCTTCATTCGTTTTTGGGCTTTTAAGCAATAGTGTGAGGCAGGTGATTGCATTAGCCTCTGGATTAGTCATTGACATTTGATCAATCATTCAAATATTTTGGCCTTCTGTAGCTATTTGAAAAACGCTACACATTTGTTGCCCGACTTTGAAATGAATCTGCTAAGTGTTGTTGCTTGGCCAATCAACTTCCACTCGTTAGTGTTTCCGGGAGAAGGCATGTTCAACAACACTTTTACCTTCTCCGGTTTGCTTTTATACCTTCAGAAGTTAGGAGGTATCCAAGGAATTTGTTGAGGCAACAAACATGCATTTTTTTGTGAATTTAGCCTCATGTTAATTTTTCTTAGTGTTTGGAATGTTTCCTTTATGTCATTCATATGTTGTTCAGATGATCAACTCTTAACCAACACATCATCCACATACACCTCAAAATTTCTTCTTTCTTGATTAGCAAAAATTACATACTTATGGAGTCGATAAGTTGCTCTGGCATTTTTAAGCCCAAAGAGCATTACATGTTAATTTTTCTTAGTGTTTGGAATGTTTCCTTTATGTCATTCATATGTTTTTCAAACGATCAACCCTTAAGCAACACATCATCCACATACACCTCAAAATTTCTTTCTTCTTGATTAGCAAAAATTACATACTTATGGAGTCGATAAGTTGCTCTGGCATTTTTAAGCCCAATGAGCATTACATTATAATAGTATAAAATTTGCTAGTAAGAAACACTTTTTTTTGTCTTGCGTCGGTTGGATGTTTCTTTATCTAGTTATAGCTAGAGAAAGTATCCACAAAACTCAACACTAAGTGTCCAACCATCAAATCTACTAGAGTGTTAATCCTTGGCAGGGGATAGTTGCCTTTCAGGCAAACAGAGTTTAGATTGGTGAAGTCCACACACATTCTTCATTTATCACTTGTCTTTGGACCTTAAGCACATTCGAGACCGAAGTTGGATATTATACCCCAAAAATATTGTCGCCCTACTTTGGCTTTTGCACATCTTCTTGTTGCTAGCAAGAATCATGCTCACCTCACCATTAGAATGTTGAATTTCAATTTATCCTATGAATTACACCCAAGGAATAGAGCATAGGAAGAGAGAGAGAAACAATGAAAGAACGGGAGAGATAGTGAGAGAGAGGGAGAGAACGCACAATAAATGCAAGAGTTTAAGTATGAGGAATCAACAACATTTTACATTAGAAACGACCTCTTATTTAGAAATTTTGGAGTACCAAATATATAGCTACATGCTTGCCCCTACATCAATATGAGCATTTCAAGTTTTTTTGGCCCATTTCAAATTCATAATCAAATTTGACATATTTTCATATTCATGGCTGATTTTGGCACCAGTTTGTATTCATAATCGCTTTAATAGGGGAACCCAATAACTCAACAACATTTTCACTCGGTCGAATGGGGGCCTCTAGTCGGTTGGAAGACGTTCGATCAGCCAGAAGGTCATTGGTTGGCCTAGATCCGACGGTCGGGTTTCCACGGAAAAAATCAGGGAAGAGGAACTCCTGTCGACGGGATAATCAGATAGAGGAGTTCCACCGTAATCTGATGAGCAGCTCTCCTTGGACAAAGAGTCTTCCCAGAGTGAGAGGCCTATGATTTTTGTCTGAGGAGCTTCAGAATTGGCAGGAGGGCTGGTGATGAAGGGCTGCCTCTTGAATTGAGCTTCTTCTCTCTCGTTCGGTTGTCCTTCCATTCGATCGACTTAGAGTTCTGACCGAAGGTAATAAGATTGATGTTTCAATCTTTTGAATTTGTCAGTAGAACTCGTTGGTATGTATCATGTTGTCATCCATTCTGTTGGATTTCCTCAAGAGACAGAGGCATGTTGACCCAATTTTTATGTACCAAAATAAAATAAAATAAAATCAACTTTAAAGTGAAAAATCATATTTTTGGAGGACGAACTCACAAAATCTGCACCTAATTTTCAGCCATGGAGATACGCTTTTACGCATTCCAGAAAAAATTAACAATTTCCTTATTGATATCATTATTTAAGAAATAAATATTAAAGAATCTCCTGGAAAAAAAAAATATATCATTGCAGTGTGTAATAAATTTTTTCATATTTTTTCCTAAATAATAATCATATTTAGCAGTGGAATCAAAATGTTTGGAAAGTCACTCATCATTCCTAAATTTTAATTTAACTAATATAATATAATATAATATAAATTTTATCATTTACTTTTAAATACAAAATAATAATTTAATATTAAAAATAATATTCATTTAATAGTAATATTTATAATTATTATTGATATTCATTTCTCTTTAAATTTTTATTCGGTAAGCTTCCTCATTAATCGTATACTTAGTTGCTACTTCCCGAGCAATAAAAGCCAGACCATACAAATGCTCGACAATAATGAAACCCCTCTATTTTTTGAAAAAATATTACATGAGAACTCCGAATGTATTCAGATTCTAATGGTGAGGCTATGTGTCAAGTGGGCTCTACCATTTTTTATATTGACCGATACCTGTGTATTATAATGAGACACACTTGACACGTGATTTTCGACCATTGGATATAATGTTTTCTCCTATTTTTCTTGTCGTGCGTGTATGTCGAGGGTTTGAGCGATTAAAAAGCGTGTTGTTCAAGCCGAAGGGAAACGTAATGCAAATAGGGAACCTTTAGAAGTTACTGTGCAGACGAAGAAATCCGATGGAAAGGCGGGAATCGTAATGGCTTTTCCCGCGGGCGCTAAGCCTGCATCGCAGGCCATCACGAGCGCAATAATTTCGAAGCAGTTGCACTTGAATGCTGCATCTTAGCTGTAGTTCGAAATTAATGAGAGGCCTTTTTTTTCCTTCTTTTTTTCTCCATTTTTAACATTCTTGATGCATTTTTAAAGGTAAACAAGTTGAGGTTTGCTTTAGCCACGTAATTGTTGATAAATTTGCTATAATATTGCCAACGAAACAGGGATGTCCATCAGTACAAGTCGCTTATTTAGTCCAGTGAGAATTGTGCCGTTTCTAAGAGAAACTGCCTAACCATGTTCGACACATCTAATTTTCAGAAACCAGACAAACTCGCACACGAAGTAGAGAGGGAATATTCATCGGGCTCAAGATTTCGCTGAACTTAATCATCAGACTTGTTTGATTGAACCGGCTCAAATGGTCACCTATGTTAGAAGTTTGTATTTAAGCTACATGCCTTCTTTCTTTTTTAGTATTTATTATTGGTGTGGCTCGTTTTGCAGCCTTTCTTGTAAGATAATAAAAATATCCACATAATAGAAGGAGATCTAAGGAGGTACATAAATGTTAGAAATGCGTCAGCATGAAACTCGAGAAAACCCAACGGATTATAAGACAAAAGTACGGTCAAGAATGTCCCTTCAAATGAACAGGAACCAAGTTACTAGAAGACCAAAGGATCCCGTTTACCAGCTACAGCTCCATCAGAGCAGGACTAGGGGTCTTTCGAACAAAGATCTTTTTAAATTAAAGATAGAGACATACCAAGAGAAGGAATCAATCCAACTCTCATCCAAGCATCTACAGAAGCCTCATTGGAGTCTCCAAGACTCCTCAAGTGGTCCAAGGTTCTCATCACTGAACATTCATTGAACTCTCAAGATGGATCTCTTGTCAAAGGGGAAGAGTGTCTGTCATATTACAATGATTTATTCTTTATCTGACAGACTAGTTTGTTTTTCCTCTAAGGATCAATAGTCGATAGTCGGATCATAATAATCGACCAACTGTTTCAAGTCGACCGAGCAAAATCCAGACAACCTAAGGATCACCAAAGCTGATCGACTTTCCTAACTCAACAAAATCGATCGATTGTACATTACTGACCCATGAAGTGCAAATCCCCGCTAACTGAGCAATATCATAGTTGAAGCATCTGCTAATTTCTTTTTAACTTGCTTAAAATACCTAGTAAAACCCCCATAAAAAATGGGGTTAACCATATAATTTTTCACATTTATACCCCCTAGCCTAAAAATTGTATGGTCATTTCTAAAATATAGTGTAATTAGTCATTTTAAAAAGAATCAAATTCTTAGTTTGTATTCTTTTTTTTCTCTCCTCTTTCTCTCTCCTTTTTTATGCTTTTATTTCTTAGGAGTGATTCATAGGACAAGTCTAGATTCAACAACCTAAAAGGTGTGGTGAGCGTGGATAATGCCACTAACAAGAAGAAAAACACAAGGAGAAGAAGGCCATCAAGGAGACACAGTGAACATGGAGTGCACCAGGGAATTTGTTCGACAGTAGATCCAGGAGCTAAAAGACTAGATGTTTGTTAGATGTCATTAGAGAAGTAGTAGTGGGAATAAGGGAACCAAACCAAATAGAAGAACCAACGCTCAACAGTTTGCATCGATTGATACACAGGGACTTGAGCTTATGAATCCCCCCCCCACCCCGCGACAAACTAGAAAATGAATTCTTCAAGTTGATTTCTATTGTTTAACCCACTAAGTAGTTCAAAGTTCCATCGTTTGACTCCTACAAAGGACAGTTTGATATGATCAAGCACATCTCATCCTTTGAGTCGACTACTTTCCTCTTGAGGATTAAAGATGCTTTGAAGTGCACCTTCTCTTCACCACACTAAGGGAGTGTTGACCTCATTTTTTTGAGGTATGTTTCCCTCTCTAGAGCCTAGGGTTTATCCATAGGCATTCTTTATCGACTCTCCTAGAGGACTAGTGATGCGACCGACCCCAATTAGAAATTCTAACAATTGTTTGACTCTTTTTAGTTTCATGTGTGTGGTTTTAAATCCTCAACACTTGAGTTGGTTAAGGACCAACACATTGAGACTTATGATTAGCCCACTATAAGGTCAAGTGATGCCCTATGAAGACCTTATGACCTAGAATTTCATCTATTTGAAGCACTACATATACCCATCACCACCACTACAATTCATACATACACATACACACACTCATCAGCACCTCTATAATTCACATTCACCACATGCACATTCACACACAGACACACACACACATCAGAATTACCAACATCACATTTCACACACACCTTACCATTAAATATGAAATCAAATCCTCCAAAATTAAAGAAAATCAAAATCAATTTCAAAACTAAAAACATCATGACAAATTTAAAAGCCCACTCACCAAATTGAAAAGAACCCTAATTAAACCTTACTAAAACCAAGCACACCCACCAAAATTAAAATTAACCCTAAATGAAGCCCACCATCCACCATGACATGAAAGCATCCCCTCATGCCATGTGATTAAAACCAAACCCTAAGTTTTAAATACCATGATCAAAATTACCTAAATATGGTTTGTAAAAATACCTAATTTTTTTCAAGTCATTTCTTATTCAAGCCATGAAGTCTTACCCAACCCACATGTGAGCCATCAAAGCCATGTACATGCCACCATACCATTTTTTGCTAAAGGAGGTCACCCTTACAGGATCCCCTAAAATTTCATAACCACTCCATGTCGTGCACCAAGTCCAACCTTCATGATGGGTGAGTCAAGCCTAAATGCATGATTGGGACCCAAGGTCAATCCAAAATCATCTCCTCTCCCTCCCTCCCATTCCATTTATATCAAGCACACCCATCCATGCCCCAACCCCGTTGGAATCACCAATCTCCACCCCTAACTTCCTACAGTTGGAAAGTGACCACCCATGCCCTGGTTAGGCACCATGGCCGACGACAAGCTCAAACCCGAGAACCACCACCAAGGATATAACCCAAAATTCCA
>NEWO01000435.1:421603-431859 GCA_003013225.1 Phalaenopsis aphrodite | reverse complement strand
TTTCTACTAATTCTATTTTAAAGCTAAAAGAAAATGTTGAGTTTCTTAACTAATTTTATGAAGAAGATTTCAAATTATGTTAAAGTTTTTCCCCCTTGCAGAGAAATCATTATCAATTTACAAATCAAATGTTTAAAGGTTAAAATACAGTTTTTTTGTCAAATTGGAGCATACTTATTCTTTACTCTCTTCCAAGTGTGACCCGATCCACACTTACACTGTAATTTAGCTTTCAAAAGATGGTCAAAAACTTGAGTCAATTTATATTTTGTGATTAGTGTGCAAAATCGAAATGTTATGAAATTTAAAAAATAGTTTACACATTAGAGGTACTGTGCAAATATACGTATCGTTTCAAGTAATATAGAATTTTTTTTAAAGACCCAGTATCCTTGTTGCAAGTTGAGTATGATGTCCTTTTATTCATATTTTTGCTCACTAGTTATAGGGGTGTATTTTGTATAAATATAGAAAGAATGGAACCGTTGTGGAAATTTTTCTTAATGTGATTGATGTACTAAGTATTTGTATGGATTTCATGTCATATTTGCATTATAATTTGAATTTAAATTATGGTGGTGATGGGTTGGTCGACTCGCTTGACGTCGGTCAATCAAGACGACTAGTCGAGTGATGGTTGTGCCCTCCGATGTACGTGTCAGTCTGTCGAGGTGCTTGGCCGTGCAACGATCTTATTCGTCGTAGAACGGTCAGTTTGCTACGATTGGGCGCTCCTACATGCGTTCTGGTCGGTCGAGACCACATGCGAGGTTCGCCGTTAAAGTCTCTTGTCACGGGAGATTGGTCCAATTTTTTCCTACCTGGTTGATGTACGGTGATAAGACACTCTATTTGTCTGACCTCTATTTGGGCCGTCCAATGGCTTTGAGATTCATGTTGGTATTTTTGGTATATAGATATAGATATAGTATAATGTAAAAATACATAAATTTCAAATTTAAGTTAATGTTTGTGTGAGTTTATAATTTAAATGAATTTAAATTTTTTTTTAAGTTAATTAAAATTGGGTTATGTTAAGTTTAATTAGATTTTAATGAGTTATGGGTATACTTGAATTTTCTTTAAAACTTATTTTAATTTTGATTTTGGACCATTTTTATATTTATTAAATTTAGTTTAAATTTAGGCTTAAATTTGTGTTTAATCAAATTAATTTTAATTTTAATTTCAATACTAATTTTAATCAAGCTCGAACCGATTTCATCCAACCAAAGCACACCAAAGCCCATCCAAGGACCAACCTAGCCAAACTTGAGCCCGCCAGTCTAAGTCAGGGTCAGTTAAACCAAACTCAAGTTAACTGGACTAGGTCAGGACTAGCTTAACCACCTAGGTACTAGGAAAGGAATCGTAGTCATAGATAGAGGCCAAAGAAAGGAAAAATTATTGCATGCATTCACCGTACGCAGAGATGTGTACGGTGAACCAATCGAAAGCTATCAACCCAAATGTGTATGTCGGTGGACCTCATTTTAAATTAAAAAAAAAAAATTAAAAGTGATTGGTTCACCATACGCAGCTGCATAGAAAAATTAGATTAATTATGCGCTATCCAAATAATTATTTAATAATTATGTAATTTGAGTTTAACTTTAACTCCAATATGTTCACAGTATTTATGTTCATTTATTGTTTATATAAATATCACTAAAATAATTTTTTTACATTATTTACTAATTCTATAAAATTCTTACATTATTTACTAATTGAAACACTTAGCTGATGCCTCTAGCTATACAAGAATTGAAGTCACCTTTGAGACACTAGCATGTATGCACTAGAGTGCAGAAAGTTGTAACTAAACAAGTAGCTAATAGTCAACTAACCATTGCAACCCCTTTGACAAGTTGTTGAAGGTTTGTTTTAAAGTTTTTTTCTGTAGAACAATTGAGATATGATATTATAAATATTTTAAGAGAGTTTAAGGCTTTTAAATGTCTCTTGTAGAGAGAATAAAATATTATGTGGGAAATAATAAAATATTGAGTGTTGAAGGGCTATATTAATTTGAGTGAAATATTCAAAATAATTGAAGTGTTCATCAAAGTGATCCTTTCCATTGAGACTTCACCATTTTTGCAATGACATTTTGTTGGTTTGTGTAGAGCCAAAACACCCTCACAACACATTTGATACACAAGTTCCTGGTTGTGGGCGCCTGTGCGCCTACTTGCATTTTGCTTGCAGAGGGGCTAGTGCGTATGCACCAGCCTATAGAGGAATGGGAAGTGTTGGATCGAATAGCATTGGGTTTAATCCACTTATCGCTTTCATCATCTGCTGCGTTCAACATTGTGAATGTCAAAACTATGGTGGATCTCATGGCGATAGTAACCAAGATGTATGAAAAATCATCTGCTTCCAATAAGATTTTTTTGATGAATAAGTTATTCAACATGAGAAAGGTGGAAAGCAATTTGGTGTTAGAGCATCTCAATAACTTCAATATTGTGACAAGTCAATTATTTTTTGTTGGGGTCATATTTGATGCTGAGGTTAGAGCACTAGTGATACTATCTTCATTGTCGGACAATCAGGATGATTTGGTAACAATGGCGAGTAATCCTTCAAGGACTTCAAAATTAAACTTTGATGCAGAACTGTGGCTCTGTAAGCTTGGCAATATGAGTGAGAATGGTATGAACACCCTACTTTCTAAATATAAGCTTCGGGATTTAAAATCAATTGATATGAATTTTTGTGAAGACTGTATTTATGGAAAGTAGAAGAAAGTTTCTTTCTTCAAAAATAGGTCAGTGATGCAATCAAAGAATTTAGTGCATATCGACATATAAGGTCCTACTCTAGTTCAGTCCATTGAAGTGTCTTGCTATTTTTTCACGTTTATTACTAATCTCACAAGAAAGGAATGGGTTAATATCTTAAAGCAAAAATCTGATGTATTTTAAGTCATTAAAACGTAGAAGGTTATGGTAGAAAATGAGATAGACTTGAACCTGAGATGTCTTAGAGCACGTAATGGAGGTGAGTATTGAGATCAGAAGGTAAAAAATTCCTATGCTATAGAGGGTGTCAGACATGAGTTCACTATCCCAAGGACACCATAGCAGAATATTGTGACTGAGCACAAGAACTAAATAATCACACAGTGTGTTAGGATCATGAGTTTGCATGCAGGTAGCTAAAATAGTTTTTGAATGAAATCATAAATATAACAGTTTATCTGATAAATCATATTCCATCAGTTACTTTGGAGGAAGGCTTACCTGAAGGAGTATGGAATGACAAAAAAGGCAATTTTATCTCGTTTAGTAGATTTTGGGTGTTCTGCATATTTTTATGTTGATGCAGGGTACAGGAGGAATCTTGACTCGAAATCTATCAATTACACCTACTTTGGATATGTTAAATGAATTTGGATACAAGTTTTGGGATTATACAAATTAGAAATTCATCAGAAGTTGGGATGTCACTTTTAGCGAGATGGAGATGTACAAAGACATGGTTAGGACTTGGGACAACCTATCAGCTACTTTTGAAGAATCGATATATGTTGAGATAGATGACAGTAGTGATCTGAAGAGTTAAGAAAGAAGTAGTGCTTAATCAGAAGGAGGACTAGAAGTTCCTCAGTCACCTACTACAGAAGTCAAAAGATTCAGCAGATTGATATGACCCATGCACATGTATTTTCCTTCTTTAGACTATTTGTTACTAACTGATAATAGTGAACTAGAGGGGTTTGAGGAGGCCACTCAAGTTGAAGATTAAAGGGATTGGGAGCTTTTTATGGATGAAAAAATGTAATCTTTGTAGCTAAATTAGACTTGGGATATGACGGTACTATCAAATGACAAAAGATCACTAAAGAATAAGTGGGTCTAGGACTAAAAGAATAAGATGGTTGCCAGTGCTATAAGGCAAGATTTGTTGTAAAGGTTTTCAATTAGGAGGAATAATTGGTCTACACGAAGATCTTCTCCCGAGTAGTGAAGAGAACAAATGCCAAGATTATGTTGAGTTTGGTAGCAGAGGAAGATCGACATCTGAAGCAAATGGATCTAAAAATAGCTCTCTTACATGGAGATCTAGAGGAGGAGCTATACATGGTTCAACCACTATGTTACAAGATTCTAGGCAATGAAGTTTGGTCTGTAGACTGAAGAATAGCCACTACAACTTGAATCAAGCCCCAAGATAGTGGGTGCATGAGGCTTTACAGGTTCATGTCAAATAAATGGTACTTAAACTATCAAACAAACCATTATATCGAACATTTCGACAATTGTTATACCTTGCTTCTTTCGTATGTTGATGGCATGTTGATTGCAATGGGAAATATATGCAAAAAACTAGGGACTTGAAGAAATAGCTATCAAGTGAGTTCAAGATGAAGGATTTAGGTCCAACCATAAAGATTATTGGGATGATAATCAGCAGAGACATGCGTGCAGAAACACTAAATTTGTCTGTGGCAAAGTATGTTGAGAAGATTCTACAGATGTTCAAAATGAGTGAGGTGAAACTGATTAGCATTCGCTTAGGTAGTCACTTCAAACTATATAAGGAGTGACACCTAACTGTGAAGCAGAGCAAGCATAGATGGAGAGAACTTCGTATGCTTCAGTAGTTGGAAGTTCAATGTATGTGATGATTTATACAAGGGCAGATATTGCATATGTAGTATGAGTGGTCAGCAGGTACATTGGTAATCCAGGCAAGCATCATTAGGAGGTTGTCACATAAATTCTAAGGTATTTGAGGGGAATAGTCGACAAGAGTATTTTTTTAATGGAAGTGTAGTGATCAGTCTACAGGGATTTGCAGATTTAGATTTAGTAGGAGATGTGGTCAGTATGAGAAGTACAATAAGGCATATATGTACTTTGGGAAACACAACAGTGAGTCGGGTTTCCATATTGCAGAAGACCGTTTCACTTTCAAACTACGGAAGCCGAATATATTGCTATCATTGAGGCTAGCAAGGAGATGATTTAGTTGTAGAGTTTCATGATAGAATTAGGCAAGGATCAAGGGATTGAAAAATATTATAGTTACAATATTAATGTGATTCATCTTGCTCAGAATGCAAATTTTTCTGTCAGGATGAAATACATCCATTTGATGCATTATTTTATTCACTTTGCTCATTGAAAAATTGGCAGTTGTTCCTAGAGAAGATATACACAGTTCATAATCTTTCAACTATGTTGAAGAAGGTGGTGACTATTGAGAAACAAAATCTATACTTGGCTTCAATTGTGTTTCATGAAGGTTGAGACTGGGGTGTGTCACACCACGGTACATGACTATGAAGGTGATTTAGATGGAGCTGCAGATATAGAGGATTGGTGCTGGGTGCTTTCATCTCAAAGTGGGAGATTGATGGGTTATGTGGAGCTGAAACACCCAAATAGTGCACCCGGAGCGTATGTGCAGTGTTGTGGGCGCCTATACGCCCACTTCAGCGTTGCTCGCAGAGCGGCCGATGCTTATGTGCCACTTAAAGTTAGGCGCATTGCTTGATTCCCGAGAGGCCGACACTTATGTGCCTGCCTATTAGAGCAAATGCACCCAACTTAGGCCATGACAGAGGCCTTGACGCTTAGACGACAAGTCCGGACACTTGTGCGCCCAAAGTAGTTTGGACGAGATTTCGGTTTTAAGTCCTGATTTTAAGTGGCGTAAGTGTTGTTGGGTGAATTCCTTCTGAAGCCTTCCTTTGGCATTGTTCAACAAGCTTCTTGGTTAAGGAGTGAAGAGTCGAAGAGGTTGATTTTTGTAATTCGACGTAATTCTTGCATCGGATTGTAGAAGAAATATTATGGAGCGTGTCCTGAATGTTTTCTTGTGTATAGAAAAGAAATTGGTCAGAGTCATCTATAAAACTCTTTGATTTCATAGTAAAATTTTTCTAGTGGAGGGGCTCTGTGGGTTTTTCCCGTTCTCGGGTTTTTCTAAGTAAATTCCGGTGCTATTTTCTTGTTCACTTTGATTGTGCTTCTATTTAATTTTCGTTACAATTTATCTCGAATTTGTGTGATCCTGTTATTCCGTAGTGTGGTTTAGTTTCTAATTGATCTTAAGCCCCGATAAAGTTGAGAATTGCTTCGTGGAATTCCCATCTCATTCCTCTCAATCTCTTAGATTTTATAAAAAAAATTAATATTGAATATGCCTTCTATTTGTTATAGAAATAACTTACCATCTTGAGATAATTTAACTTCCAAAATTTTAAAGACAATTGTCTAAGCTTTTCTTTTAACGTTAGAGCTGAACCAAATATATATTGGTAAATCTGAGTGTTTACCTCAATTGGGCTTGTTGAATCAAGCAACAATGGTCTTGCCCATAAAGAAGATGGTTTAAATATTGGTTCATAAAGAGGGAATCATATTGTTTAGTTCCGTGCTATTTTGGCTAGAATTTAATCCATATTTTTGTTCACTTTTATAAAGTTAATGTTATTCATGCACCCCTAACTGATCTCACATTGCATAGATCATTTACGCCATCATATCTAGCATTTAGATAACTTCATTGGTAATTTTGACATATAGTTGTTTAATTGTCAATCACTCTGTGATTGATTATTTGAACTCTGTTAAGCTTAGTACACTTGCTTGCTTTTCCTGCATGTTATAGGTCCTACATGTTTTAGAATTAATTACAAATATGTGGCATCTCATACTTATTATCTTTTGACTTAATTATTCCCGAAAAAAAACATGTAGATGCTTGCTTAATTAATTACAAATATGTGGCATCTCATACTTACATGAATGAGATAGGATGATAACTAAGAAGTTGAGCTTGGACTCGCTCACTGAAAAGAGAGAATATTTCGTTCGAAACCGCACATTCGGATGACTAATCACCATGGGTCACATCATCATACACGCTAGTGAAAGGGCGTCTTGGCCACCGGGGGCTGGTCTTCCGGACGTGAGAACATCCAGATCAAATTTTTTTCAACTAAAAGGTCATTCTCAAAATATCATAAAAAAATAAAAACAAAAATAACTATCTTCAGTTTGTTGATACAATAAAAATAAAAATCGGGAACGTGAGGCAGAAACAATTAGTTGTAAATATTTACCCACTTTCTTACGAAAAAATATTACATCAGTACTACGCATGTAGAGATAACAAGCGTAGTCAATAAAATTACACCACGCCCCGCTCGACAGAGAAAAAAAACGGCGCAGTAACACGGGGAATATTTCCCCCTGTGTTATTCATGTGTTATTGTGTGTTATTCATGTGTTATTGATGTGTTATTGTGATAGTATAACACCAAGAATATTCGCAGGACATAATAACACATGAATAACACACAATAACACCTGAATAATACAGAGGAATATTCTCTCATGTGTTATTCATGTGTTATTGTGTGTTATTCATGTGTTATTGATGTGTGTGTTAGTATAACACCAAGAATATTCGCAGGACATAATAACACATGAATGACACACAATAACACCTGAATAATACGGAGGAATATTCTCTCCCGTGTTATTCATGTGTTATTGTGTGTTATTTATGTGTTATTCATGTGTTATTGTGTGTTATTTATGTGTTATTCATGTGTTATTGTGTGTTATTTATGTGTTATTCATGTGTTATTGTGTTATTATAACATTAGAAATATACCCAGGACACAATAACACATGAATAAGGCGGGGGGTGGGGGGATATTCCCCGTATTACTGCAACATTTTTTTCTTTCTCGTGTGGGTATCGTGACGTGATTTCATTAGCTATACATGTTATTCTATGAACGTAGTACTCATGTAATATTTTTTCGTTTCTTACATATATGTTTTTTTCATTTAACCGAAATTAAGTATTCATACTTAGGACAAAAGTGTGAAAAGGAAATAATTTTCCTGTCAAAATAAGGTAGCCAAAAAGTGAAGTGATCCTACGCCTAACCTAAGAAATGTATAATGCGCGGGCGATGGCAGTGGAGAGGGGACCATGAAAAAGAAATATAAATTATTTTCTTGTTAACAAAAAATAGTTTTATTTTAAATATAAAATAAATTTAAATACATTATAAATAATTTTCTTAATAGAAAAAATATATAATTGACTCAAAAAATCCCTATATTTTTAACACTTCAATGCAGTAACTGGTACTTATAAAAGGAGCATTCTTTCCTATTTAGATTAAATTTACATAATAAAAAAATTTAAGTTAGGTTCATTTAATTGAGCTGCCTCATAAAAATATAAAACAATATAATATATTATTTTATTACGTCAATAAATAAATCTAATTTTCTTATATATATATATATATATATATATATATATATATATATATATATATATATATATATATATATATATATATATATAGTTTACCCTGTCATTTTAATACTAAAGATATAATTTTTCATACAAAATATAATATTTGAATGTGCTTTCCACTTAAAATGTAGCTTTAATTGATTTTCTTATCTAATATTTTTTATAAAAAATTAATTTAATAATTTTTATTTTTATTTTTATTATAATTAGGTGTGGCCTTTTTTCATAATATTTCTTATTCCAAAATGCCCCTTTCAAACCTAACATTTCTCAAATAAAAGCTATTAACTTGGATGCTCTAATTTAAGTGCTCGGTCTGAACCCAATACCCATTAATGTGGGACCCACATTTGCCTGACCCTTCAGCGACTACCATGCGGTCTCTCTCCATTAATTTATCCGCAAGCCTCACCAAAAACGGACCCACGTTTCACCCGCCCCACGACTTCCAAGTGAATGGTGGTCCCAGCGACGTAGTCCCTGCTGAGTTCTCGTTCGAAAGTAATACATAATCTCTTCAACCGAGATGGGGTCGACACTTGGCCGGCCGAGACCGCAGAGGGCAGGTCGTAGCCGTGCTACGGTCTGCGCACGTAGCCCTGCGTGCCGACGCATGAACGATGACCCGGAAACCGGCTGTAACCGGTTTTCTTAATCGTCCGGCCCGACAGCCGGGACAGTTAACCCGGGAAAGAAAACGCGGGATCCGATGCGCGGGAACGGGACAATGCATTGGTTTTTCACAAATTTCTATTTTTGCCGGCTGAGAAAATTGTGGTCAAAATATTGCTATTTGGACCAGAAAAAATATTACATCATTACTACGCACGTAAAAATAATGTGCGTAGCTAATCAATTCACGTCACGACATCTCGCGCGGCAGAAAAAAAAAGACGGCGCAGTAACACAAGGAATATTCCCTTTTGTGTTATTCATGTGTTATTGTGCGTTATTCATGTATTATTGCGTGTTTTTCATGTATTATTGTGTGTTATTCATGTGTTATTGATGTGTTATTGTATTATTATAACACCAAGAATATTCTCAGGACAAAATAACATATGAATAACACACAATAACACTTAAATATCACGGGAAATATTCCCGACAGAAAAAAAAACGGCGCAGTAACACGGGGAATATTCTCTCCCGTGTTCTTCTTGTGTTATTGTGTGTTATTCATGTGTTATTCATGTGTTATTATATTATTATAACACCAGGAATATTCCCAGGACACAATAACACATGAATAACACGCAATAACATATGAATAACACGGGAGGGAATATTTCTCGTATTACTGCGCCGTTTTTTTTTTCTGTGTCGTGCGGGATATCGTGGCGTGATTTTATTGGCTACGTTAATATTTTTTTCATTTGGACCGTGGGATTCTTATAAATTACATTTTTTTCATTTATCTTTTCCTCTTGAAGAAGCGTGACATTATTAACTTTCTATTTTCTCGGTTTTGAAATAAGTACTTTTCTATTAAATTGTTTTAAAGGTTTTTGACCCGTGAATTTGCCAGGGAAAATTGCGCAATTTTTGTATAATTAAATTCTTTTTTTTGATTAGTTGAACGTCTAGAGCAATGATTTCTGTTATTAAATGCGTACGGATAGTAGGAAGAAAAATAATAAGAAGAAAAAACTTACAATTAGGAGTGTAAACGAGCCGAACACGAGCGAGTCATGCCCAGCTCTTGTTCGGCTCGTTTATATTTCGAGCTCAAAAAGTGTGTTCATGTTCGGCTCGTTTGCTTAACGAGCCGAACACGAGCTGTTCACAAACAAAGAGTGTTTTTAACAACCATAATAATGTAGCCATAATACATAAGACAATAAGAGTTTGAGCAAGATTTAAAAAATATTATTTATATTAAAACATCATTTGAATCTAATTTAATAATTTTTATTCTATTTTCTTAATCAATATTTTAATTGATTATAAATCTT
>NEWO01000435.1:388411-416720 GCA_003013225.1 Phalaenopsis aphrodite | reverse complement strand
GTGGTCAAAGATAGGGACATAGTCCTACAAGCTAAAGGTAGCTATGATGGATTTTAAATGGTTTTGAAAATTTTGAATATTTTAATCCTAAAATTTTGGTTATCTTAATCTTTTATTAGAAATTTTAAGTAGAAAAATTATAATTTTAGGGTCCTTAATAATCATAGATTATATTTTCTGCGAGATTCTAGATCCGCAGAAATTAAAAAAAAAGGCCAAAATGTTGCTGCAATAATAGAAATTCGAACTGAAGGTGTGGGACACGAGCTACTGCTCTTTGTCCACGTCACTTGGTTTAATGTGTCATCTGCCTCAAAACTTATACCCGTACTTTATTTTTGATACATGCTTAGCCTAAGAACTCTATCAAATACATTAGAAAAAGAAAAAGGACTCGACTCGCATAAATAGGTGTTGTTTTGGAAAGCCATGGAATGCACATAATGAGTTGTGCCTTATTAAGTAGGGGAGAAAAATAGCACATATAAGCAAAAAGATTAGAAATCATCACATGCTCCCCCATAACAGTACCTATGTGTGTGCAAGTTAGGGCAGGACTCCCTTTGAAAGAATGCCCTACTATACTACCATGCACATCAAGCACACTAACACATCAAAAAGTAAAAAGGTGATGCATGGCTAGAACAAACCAACACAACACAAAACAATAGCCAGTGATGTTCAAGAATACTACCTTGCATCTTAAATCCTAACTTAACACACCATCTAACGATAATTGCCCTAACCAACATCTAAGTATAGAGTAATTCTCAAGTTAAGTATGTCTTTGATGGGGTTGCCACACTGACCCCATTCCGAAGATCCAAAGGATCTAAAAGATGTCACGTAGGATGGATTTTAATGGGTTGGCCTTATATGTGGCCTAGTTCTGCTACATGCATAGTTTTAAAATATGGCGAGCGTAATAAGTAGAAAAATACATTTTCTTAGTTTAAAATAAGGGTCATTAAATATAAACCTGTAACATGCAAGGGTGACACGGGTTAGATCTCATTGATCCTTAGCAGAGCCATACTCATATCATTCTCGATGATTTAACTCGCATTGGTGATCGGGACCAACTCAGAAAGTAATGCTCGTTAAGACATCTCAATCGACACGGGAGTCACTACAAGCATGTAGGTTTCAAATAGGGGAATTAAGCCATACCTTAACTTTGTCCCTTAGGAAAAAAGGGGAAAAGCCTAAGTCTAATATCATGATTAGGACACCATTGTACCAGAATGTGCCACAAAGTTCAAAGATGTAGTCTAAGTTAAGGATTTGATCTTCAGATTGAAGCCCCCAAATTTGATTTTTTGGACCATTTGGACTATGTCGGGTCTCAACTGAAAGGTTTTCGCCTCTATAGATGGGTAATTGATGCTCATATAGATCTCCTTATAAGAGGGGTTGACATAGTCTCTAAGTGGTTTCATGATGGGGGTGTTAGGTTCATCCATTTCAATGTGTGCTTCAGTAAATGAATATGCTCTCCTAAGACGTATAATGGTGCGATCAATCTCAGGGTAAAAAACAGACGAGGTTAGCCAAAGCTCCCCTAAACACAAAAATACAATTTGACAAAACTATGCAACAATCAACCACAATGACGTGCATGAGTCAATCAACAAACATGAATGCAATGCTCACACAATATGAAATAAAAGAAAATAAAACAAATTTAACGATAAATATTTTTTTTAGCTTCTTGGCTTAAAATGTTTTTAGCTTTTTAACTTTTTTTTAGTGCTTGTAAGAAAACACAACCGTAATACATATGCAAAAACAAAAATAACAAAATGAAAATTAAAAAAAATAAAACAAAATGCTAAACATAGGTCTTAAACTTTTCAACTAAAGTTATCCTAAAATCATAAATAATTATTAACACATTTCCTCGGTAGCATCACCAAAAACATGACACACCAAAACTTGTTAGAAAGTAAGTTGGTCGTACAATACAAGTGCACGTGTCAAGCAATATGTGATTTAAGAGTTCGTATCAATTCCACGAGAGAAGTCTTAACAATTATTTCATCAGAAAAATCTCAATCTACTAATTTAGTAAACCTAACTTAACATGAATATAAAGAAGGTTATAAGTTCTAAAAATCCTAATGAAAGTAGAGTAGAGAGCAGACAATAGAAAACATAATTATCTGGAGAAAATCTTAAAAGTTCCTTCAAGAATGATGATGCTCATGCCTCTGTGATTCACAGGTCGTGTTGATCGTGACTTTCCTAAATGTTTCCATATGTTATTTTTTGTCAATCAGGGATATGTTACTTCTTATGCCTGTGTCTAGGTCAAAAGAAGCATAGAATTCATGAAGTTGAGGCTCCCTCAGTCCCCATGGAATTCCACATGAATGTTCTGATTCCCTGGAAAGATTGCAGAATCTCGCTGGAAAATGTCTATTCTCTCGGGATTGTGTGGTTAACCCATCATTTCCACTATACAAAAGTTATAGATCGAAGCTTCACAAAATATTTTAACATTCTAGTTGGCCAAACTAGGAGTAAATGAAGTTCAACGGTTAACCAACAATATAGGCGATGAGCACGCAAGAAAAAATGCTGCAGGAAAAATAATTTAGAAAATCATGATTAAATCCACTAGCCCCTATATTATAGAGAACCAAAGAAGAAATTAATTGCGCATCAACGAGAAAATCATAGCAAATAAAACTATGTAGGGTTTCATTGCAAGAAATAGAAATATGTTAAAATTGTAATAACTTCTCTTCTCCACAACTACAACAAACCCTTCCTCTCATACACTATTCTCTCACAACTCGCAAGACAAGTAGGTAGAAAAATCCCCTTAAGGGTTTCAACCAAAGGAAGAAGAAAACCTTAAGTAGAAGCTCACAAAAATGTCCCTTAACTTTGCCTCCAGCCTTCTCCAACTCTTCTGTGATCCAGTGGTTCCTTCAGGAAGCTCTAAAAATCATTCTTATAGCAAAAATCATAGGATTAGCAAGCAAATTTCCTTTCAAAAATGTTTTGTCGTCCGTTGGTGTGGTCATGTCAAAAATTGTCATGGTCACACCTAAGTGTTGAATAGGACGGTGTGGTCACACCCGAATCTTACGTGGTCATGCCGCAGGTCTGCAAATTATGTCGTGGTCACACCGTAGCTCTCAATCAGATGGCATGGTCATGCTGCTTTATGTCTCTTTCTGTTGGTTTTTCTTGTTTCAAAATGTTTGTACTTCATGCATGCAAACTGCACAACATCAATAAAATCCTTTCGCAAGTGTAAATTTTTGATAAATTAGTAAAAATAACAAGTAAAATGCAGGGTGAAACTCAGGTGAAATCACGTAAAATTGACGCATGTTATCCAGGTTGGGGACTTCATTGATTGTTTTTCAAAAAGAAATTACATTTAGTCTTTATAACTAAAGTTCCATAATTTCAATTCTTTGTTTCTTCTCGAACTAATGTAGTTACTTCTCTATGATTTATTTCTATTATGATTTCTTACCTCTTTTTTATTTATTTTAGACATTCTTAAAATTATTTTGATGATATTTCTCCTATACTAAGAAGTTGGTATCATGAATACTTTTTTTTTTTGTTTAAATGTAGTTAGTGGATTGAATCAGTAAATCTCACTTTTTCATAAATTTACATTTTCCCCCTCTTTTTTATAAGTCTTTGTAGAGTAATTACAATGCAATACTCCATATATTTAACTCAATCAAACCATTAAAGTTTTTTTTCTTTCTAACAAATGTTATTAAAAGGAGGGGCGAGTGAGGTTTTGTAATAGTTTCATTTGCTAGGACGTACTTGATAAGAGGCATTGCAAGCTACAAATTCAAATATATAACACATGAAAGGGAAATTCAAACATAAAAAGGAGAGCTATTTAAAACAAAATTATTTAGACCATTAAAAAAAGTTATATCAATAACATGTAAATTTTTTGTTAAGAACGTGTTTGGAATCAATTTTATTTTTCTATTATTTTTTATTTTATTTTTAAAAATATGTTTGTTTGCTCTGTTTTCTATTTATTTTTCTTTTTTGTTTATAAGAATAAGTAAACATATTTTTTAAAACATTGAAAATAATGCATAGTTGTTTTGCCTAGTTTTCAAATAATTATATTTTAATCAAATAGTCAAACAAATTCTATTTCAAATCAAAATATAAACAAAAAATAAAATTAAAATAAAAGATAAAAGTGATCCCCACAGACCCCTAAATCCTTAAACAAACAGGCATAAGAAAATGCAAAATTGAGAGGCTTTATAAGCTTAAGTGTTTCAGGATAAGCTGCTTATGCTGAAATGCAGCCCCCGGGCCGGCCACATGAGTTGACCCGCGGCCTACTTTTAGTGTAAAAACCCGAACGCAGTTTCGGATAAGCTGATGAAACGCGCGAACCAAATAGTACAACGGCGTTTTGAAAACGCCGCCCACACTTATAAGCTGCCCCAAACGGCTAAGATTACATTCTTTTATATTTTATATTTAATTTTATATTTTTTACTTATGCTTTGATTTGAAATAAAAAACATTTGATATGTTGAATTAAAAAACTATTTTTATAAATGCCTATTTAACAGATATTATTTTAAAAATAAAAATAATGAAAAAAAAAAAAAAAAAAAACAGAACTGAACTTACAACACAGCCACATATAAGGTGAAGTTCCATTAACGACGTTAAAGCCCAAAAAATACATGGATATTTTCCTTAGTCCTTGTGTATTCGTACTTGATAATGAAGTATATGCATGTTTACTATGGAGCCATTTTCTTTTGATGCGGAGTCAAGTCATGCTTAGGAATGACAACTGAGAAAACATGTTCTATTAAAGTTTTAGTTGCTTGATACCTTATAATAACAATCCTCAATTTGGTTATACAATTTTGTATCATTTAAGATAAATTTTTGAAATATATTACATTAATTAGTGGATGTTATTACATGAGAATGTGATGATCAATTTTGTTTTTTGATAATAAGTTTAATAATATTGTTCTCAGTAAATAGTATGAATAAAAATTAATAATAACATTAATATATATAAAATGGTGATAAACATATCTTAAGCTGTCTAATTGATAACCTAAAATAATTTGTTTTGAGATGTTAATATACGATTTGCAAGTCAAACTCATCCAATTTTCTGTTACTATGGCTGCAGGTGAGGCGCTTTTAGACTGTTCCATTGATCATCTTCCTGGTAATGTTGCATTGCAAATTTCCTGGTTAGGAATGGCTGCAGCTTCGTTTGCTGAGATTACAGCTTTGTGTTACTTAATCTTCCATCAGCATTATCATGATGAAGGATTCTTTAGCAAAGGCAGCAAGAGGAATGGGAAGTCGACCCTAATTCCCTCTGATTTGGATAGCTCTAGATTGGCTGAACCACTAAAATTCACACAAATAGAAAAATTCCTTATGTCTCACCCAATTGAAGTAATACGCAAGCATTTTGATGACTTGAAGCTAGTTGGAGAATGGTTGATAGGAAGGCTTGACAACAGGCATATCATGATCCATTTAAATTGGGAAGAAGAAAATGCTAGGATTTTTTTCTCAAGGATTTCTACAGAGAGCCAAACCTTGAGAATTCTAAAATGGTCACTGGAATTTGATCCTAGTGTTGAGTCCCCTATCATGCCCATTTGGTTCAGATTCCTTGGGTTGTAACTTCACCTTTAATATAAGCAAATCTTATTCTCAATAGGAGCTTTGTTTGGGAAACCATCAAAACTAGACCTTCCTACCTTCAAAATGACCAGAGCATCAACAACCATAACTCTGATTGAAAGAGATATTACTATTCCTACGGCAGAGGAGTTTTTGGATTGGCACACAACATAATGGATATTGACAAAGAATGGAGGCGGAGCAATAGCCTTATTATTGTTCTAAATGTAAAATCTTTTGGCACAAAATATTGGGCTATTATAATGCACACGCTTAATTGAGACCTCTGAGGAATGCCAGAGGTGGTAACCCCTTGGGCAGAGTTTCTGCTGCTGATCCTGTTAGTAGAGAGGGAGTCGAAAGAATAATCTTTCAAGAGTTGGGAGGTAGGTTTCAACAATCTATGATTGCACCAACCACCATCCAAGCTGGTCAGCAATCAGGGGTGGAAGCAGTTGTTAGTCTACAATTTAGCAGAAATGGATTTGGAAGATAGAAATCAAAATGATATTGGTGAAGATCAATATAAAAAGATTACCTTAGACATCACTAATAATCAATTTGAAGAAACAAGAATTCCAGTGCAGATGGAGGACCAGGACACTAGCCAGGAAGGGAATGATAGAGAGGGAGATATTTTGGAAAGGCAGGAAGAGGAAAATGATGAAAATTTAAAATATGGAGAAACTGTAGAATTGGCTAGAAATATCCAGGAAGAATGGCATGTTAAGAAAACAAGAAAAAAGATGCCAAAAAGAACTCAAGAATTGAATAACTTGGACCCACTTAATATTATTAGTGATAAGGGAGAACCTTTTCAAAGACCACATCTTCTTCTAGGATGACTAGAAGAGGAAAGACTACACATTATGATTAAGGTAATTTTGTTGAATGCTAGGGGGATAGCATATCCTGATTCTTCTATCTGACTGAAGCATTTAAAAGGGATACACACTCTTCTTTGTTTTGCCATTTTGGAGCCACTGTTTGTTAAGAACAGAAATAAGGTCATCAAAAGGTTTTAATCATTACTTCAATTGCAATAACAAAATGCATTTTTTTTGGAGGAAGGAACTTCAGGTCCAAGCTTGCAGGTTGAGGCTCAGTTCCTACACCTAAAACTGGCTTGGCGTGATTTCAGCTGCTGTGCTACCCTTGTCTATGCTGGCTGCACTGGGTCTTCAGATGATTAATATTGAGCTTAAAATGGGTGAAGCTTGGTTTATTGGTCGTGATTTCAACATTCTTTTCTCCCAAGACGAAAAGAAAGGAGGTAGAAGAGCTAACCCATCCATTATTAACATGTTTAATGAGTTCATTGCTGTTGCTGGATTGTTCGACAGGGGTTTAGAGGCTCCCCTTTTACTTGGAGAGGAGGTGATACCATTGAAAGATTGGACAGGGTGCTTGTAAATCAAGCTTGGTTTCAAAAATTCCAATTCTATTTAGTGCAACATCTATCTAGACTGAGCTCAGGCCACTGCCCCCTCCTTTCACAAATTTTAGGTATATCACTTTTGGTCATCTCATCAGAACTTGAGAACTTCATGGAACAAATTCAGAATGCTTGAAACAATAACCTCCAAGGTAATGCTTGGGGCAAACTTTGGAGACTCAATATAAATGTGGCCAAAAGTCTGAGATGCTGAAGACGATCTGTGTCAGGTGGAAGGTTGACTAAGCAATTAGGACGCTAATGAGGAGGAGCTGGTTGAGGCACAAATTAAACTTATGCAAGCTCTAAAGATAAAGGAGGAATACTTACAGCGAAAGGCTGCTGCTAATAATTCTAAAGTTGGTGATAGAAATACTAGGTACTTCCATGCCTGCATCAAGACAACAAGACTACGAAATTTCATTCTCAGAGTCAAGAAGGATGGTGTTTGGCTCACTATATCTCAAGATATTATCAATTCTGGGCTTAATTATTTCAAAAAGCTGTCTGGAAAAGGCATTGCTAGAGCTGATATGCTTGACAGATTTGTCTTCCTGAGTGATAACGAGTATGTTAGTAGGTTGGAACTTACATATGTCCCTTCTAATTTGAATATCTGGAATGCTTTAGAATCCATTAATATTAACAACGAAGCAGGTCTTGATGGGTTTAATGCTGACTTCTACAAAAAGTGTTGGGGGCTTATAAGCAAGAAGGTGACTATGGCTATTCAAAGTTACTTCGGAGGGAAAGAACCGTGTAACTACTTTACCACTGCAACTATTTTTCTTATTTTAAAGGGAAATCAAAAGGATAGCTGGGATCAATTTTGACCTATTAGCCTAACTACCGTAATCTCTAAAATCATTAGTAAAAAAATTGTGTTCCCCATCTGATTTCTAAACACGAATCTGCATTTACCAAGGGGAGAAACATTGTTGACAACATCTTACCAGCCAAAGAGTTAATTGCCAACATAAACAAGAAGCGCAGAGTTGGCAAACCTCATTCACAACCTGGATCTGTGGAAAGCCTATGACAGTGTGAAGTGGGACTTTATCATTGCTACATTGGAAGCCAGGGGATCTAATAGCAGTTTTTGCACCCTAATCCATAAATGGCTTGCAATAAATCATTTCTCTATCCTTACAAAAGGCCAAGTCCATGGCCATCTCAAAGCTGAAAGAGACATCAAAAAGGAAGATCCTTTGTCCCTTACAATATTTATTCGTGTTTTTTACTATCTACCCAGGATGCTCAATGACCTCCATGCTAAACATAGCTGCACCCAATTACAACACAAATCTTCTATCCTGGTATCTCACTTGCCATATGCTTGAGTTGCATAGCGTTCACTAATGGGAGCAAGGTAGATCTTAAACTAGTCTATAATCTTCTTGCTAAGTTTGAAGTGGTGTTTGAGATGGAGTTCAACAGATCCAAATGTCAATCCTTCAATGGGGAAAAGTGCTCCTTTGATGATGAAAACCTGGATTCACAATCACACCTAATTCCATTCAGCTGACCTCCCTATTAAATACTTGAGTGTAAGAATGGGGAATTGGAGTAGGGAATAAGTTCAATTTTAAAATGTAGCTGATAAGATAAGCTCAAGAATACAACAATTTTCCAATAATTTCCTAAACCATGAGGGAATAATTACTTTGTTGTAGAGTGTCCTTAACTCCATACCTACCTTTACTCTCTAGGCACTTGGGATGAGTAATAAAACCCAGAAAAAAATAGAAAAAATTTTCAAGATGTTTTTTTGGTCTGATAGGCAGAAAAGTATACACCGGAGAAGTTGGAAGGAGTTCTGTAAACCACTAGATGTTAGTGGGTTGGGTTTCAAATCTTTAAACATCATTGCTAAGTGAAATCTGATCAAATTATGGCAGATTCCATCTGTATTTAATAAGTAAAGCACTAACTCTGCGACTAGGGCTGTCAAAACGGTTCCTTATTTGCGAACAACTCGTGTTCGGCTCGTTAAAAAGCTCGTGTTCGGCTCATTAATTTCGTTCGATAAGTTAACGAGCCGAACACGAACTAAGATGTGTTCGTTCGTGTTCGGCTTGTTTTGGCTCAAAATACTACTCATCCAGTTTATATATATATAAGTAATATTTTAAAAAAAATCTAGTTGACTACAAGACTACAAAGATTTATAATCAATTAAAATATTGATTAAGAAAATATAATAAAAATTATTAAATTAGATTAAAATGATGTTTTAATATAAATAATAATTTTTAAATCTTGCTCAAACCTTTATTGTCTTATGAATACATAATTAGGGTTGTTAAAAGGACTATTTGTTCGTGAACAACTCCTGTTCGGCTCGTTAAGCAAACGAGCCGAACACGAACACACTTTTTGAGCTGGAAATATAAACAAGCCGAACACGAGCTGAGCATGGCTCGCTCGCCATTCTCAGCTCGTGTTCGACTCGTTTACACCCCTATCTGCGACTTTGAAGGGTATGCTCAATGTGAGAACTAGAGCTAAAGATTTCTTGGTTTGTGACAGATGACTAGGTGAACTTCTGGCTAGATGACTAGGCTGGTGAAGATGCCTTGGCTGCTGAGGGTACGCATATTACCACTGAAAATCTCAAAGTTATTGACCATTGGGAAGATTGTAAATGGAATTTGACACAGCTCAAAATGATGCTAAATGAGGAATTGGTTGGGAAGATTACGCACAATGTTCCTATCAATATTTTCATGAAAGACCAATTGAAGAACAAGTGTCCTCACAGCTATTCATTTTCCAAAGAAATCTATAGAAAGCGCTTCACAGGTGAAATTTGTGAAATCACCTGGGGTGGCAAAATCTGGAATAACAGTCTAACCACTTCTATGTCTTTCTTCTTTTGGAGGCTTCATCATCTACTGCCTTTGGATGATATACTGAAAATGAAGGGGTTTAAGATACCTTCAATTTGCCTTCTCTTTAAGGAGAAGGAAGAAACTCTAAGTCGTCTTTTCATCTCATGTCCTGTCTCTTTGCAGGTGTGGAAGAGCTTTGGTAATCATCTCCACCCCCATCATCTCAAAGTTGGTTACCATGATTCAGAACACTGCCTTCTCTATTGGGATGCTAAACTATCTACCCTCACTGAGCGCTTGCCTTATATCATTTGCTGGTTCTTATGGTTGAATCGAAATAATAGGAAGCATGAGGAGGACTACTATGGTTATTGTAGAATTGTGGCTAATATTAAGTCCTACATATATAAGATAGCTCTCTATGCTGCCCTCCCTACCAACTTCTTTGTGGGATGGGATTCTGGGCAGGAGCTGACTCCTAGCTCAGAAAACAAGAGAAGGAAACATGAAACTCAACTAGACCGTGGATCAAAACTAACACTGATCAAAACGTGAATGTTCATTCAGCTGGTAATGGTGGCCTTTCCATGATAGACTTATTATCATGGAAGTTGACTCCCTGGCTCTCCTCAAAGTGGTCATTAATGTTGCCAACACCCCTTGGCAACTGATTTACATAAGAAGAGGATTATAGCCATCCAAAAGAAGCTTATGGCGGAGTTGTCCCACATACAGAGAAGGAAATTGTCCTGGTGACTATCTTGCTAAACAAGGAACTCTTTCCACCCTTTGTAACTTATATTCTGTTTTACCTTTTGCTCTTAAAGTTTTTTCTCCATGGGGTAACCTTAACATTCCTTATGTTAGAGGTTAGCCCCATCCGTTGTATTTTCTGGTTAATGACAAGGAGTGCTTTCCTTAAAAAAAAAAAAGTAAGTCAAACCCACCTTACTATGCTAATCATTTATCATTTTTTGACGAGCACCACAAAAAGTTTCGAACTTATGCAACTTGCACCTTGAGCTCATGCCCACCACGCCGCTATTAAGATTCAGGCTCCGTTTGGGGCCGATTTTTTGCGGCTTCGCGGCCCTGAATTGCGATTTTTTGCTGTTTGGCTCGGAGCTTCGCGGCAAAAGAAAGTTAACGCGGAAGAAAAGCGGAAAGCGATATTCTCCTCGCGGCACAGCTTCGCAGCGTGAAAAAGGCTTGTTTTGCCCCTCGCAAAAAGCCTCGTCCCGCCCTCCCGCCCGCCCGCGATCTCTTCCTACCAATCTCCCGCGCGCAATTTCTTCCTCCGAATGCCGCGATCCTCTTCCTCCGAATCCCGCGGATCGCCGCTCCGGCCCGCCATCTTCTTCTCCGAATACCGCGGATCGCCAGAGTTGGTCGATTTCTTCCTCCGAATCCCGCGGATAGCCCTCCCGCGCTCTTCTTCTTCCCCGCGATCAGGTTCTTCTTCCTCTGAATACATTATTCATCCAAATTCGACCAGGTTCTTCTTTCTCCGAATTCGACCAGGTTCTTTCTTCTTCTCCGCGATCTTCTTTCCCTCTCTTCTTCCTCGACCAAGACCGCACCTTCCGCCTTCTTCTTCCCCCACGCTCATCTTCCGCCTTCTTCTTCCCCCCGCTCTTCTTCCGCCTTCTTCTTCCCCCCGCTGTTCTTCAGCGTTCTTCTTCCGCGCTCGCCTTCCTCGACCAACACCACAACCAATGGGAGCTTCGTCTTCACATATCATTGAAGAAATTCTTCAAACTATTTCTAAACTAGTTGTTGTGCCTCTTCTATGATTATTTCTCAGCATTCTTTAGAATCATATAAGCTTTCATTTCTTGTTTTCTGCTTATAGGTTTTAAAGCTCAGCCTTATCATATATATATGACTTTATTGTGTATGATAATACATTATTCAACCAAACCCATGTAGTAAATCTTTGGATTTCAATTCTGCTGTCAGAAATTTGATTCAGGCTGTAATTACCTAATTAGATTTGAGTTTCAACTTTGTAAAAAAAGATTCTTTGCACATTCATGAATTTGCATCTCTAATTGCAAAGTGATTGTTCGCTATCATTATAATAGTCTTTAGCTATAATTTTTCGACAGATTTTCATAAAACACCATTCTTATATGTTTACTAGTGAGCTTGAGCACAAGGTGCAAACACTTCAGACGGAGGCAACTACCCTCTCAACACAGCTTACTCTGCTACAGGTACTCTAGTTTCATCCATATAGCTAACTGAACCTCCAGTATTTTATAACTGCGTATTCCCTAAATATTTATTTAATTGTGTATTCCCTAAATATCTAACACCTAAATTTTACTTTATTCTACTTTCTAATTGATTTTACTGTTGTGTTTCATGACTTTGTTTTGTTATAGTAATNCCTCCCGCCCGCCCGCGTTCTCTTCCTACCAATCTCCAGCGCGCGATTTCTTCCTCTGAATCCCGCGATCCTCTTCCTCCGAATCCTACGGATCGCCGCTCCCGCCCGCCATCTTCTTCTCCGAATGCTGCGGATCGCCAGAGTGGGTCGATTTCTTCCTCTGAATCCCGCGGATAGTCCTCCCGCTCTCTTCTTCTTCCCCGCGATCAGGTTCTTCTTCCTCCGAATACATTATTCATCCAAATTCGACCAGGTTCTTCTTTCTCCGAATTCAACCAGGTTCCCGCGTTCTTCTTCCCCTCTCTTATTCCTCGACCAGGACCACACCTTCCGCCTTCTTCTTCCCCCACGCTCATCTTCGGCCTTCTTCTTCCCCTTGCTCTTCTTCCGCCTTCTTTCTCCCCCCGCTGTTCTTCCGCGTTCTTCTTCTGCGCTCGTCTTCCTCGACCAACACCGCAGCCAATGGGAGCTTCATCTTCACATATCATTGAAGAAATTCTTCAAACTATTTCTAAACTAGCTGTTGTGCCTCTTCTATGATTATTTCTCAACATTCTTTAGAATCATATAAGATTTCATTTCTTGTTTTCTGCTTATAGGTTTTAAAGCTCAGCCTTATCATATATATATGGCTTTATTGTGTATGATAATATATTATTCAACCAAACCCATGTGGTAAATCTTTGGATTTCAATTATGCTGTCAGAAATTTGATTCAGGCTGTAATTACCTAATTAGATTTGAGTTTCAACTTTGTAAAAAAAGATTTTTTGCGCATTCATGAATTTGCATCTCTAATTGCGAAGTGATTGTTCGCTATCATTATAATAGTCTTTAGCTATAATTTTTAGGCAGATTTTCATACAACTCCATTCTTATATGTTTACTAGTGAGCTTGAGCGCAAGGTGCAAACGCTTCAGACGGAGGCAACTACCCTCTCAGCACAGCTTACTCTGCAACAGGTACTCTAGTTTCATCCATATAGCTAACTGAACCTCCAGTATTTTATAACTGCGTATTCCCTAAATATCTAACACCTAAATTTTACTTTATTCTACTTTCTAATTGATTTTACTGTTGTGTTTCATGACTTTGTTTTGTTATAGTAATAACATGGATAGTAAGCCTAAAGAGGTTGCTATACCCGTATTATGGGAAAAAGATACGAAAATAATATTTTGCGATCTTTGTATTAAAGAGATTGAACGGGGAAATAGACCAACGACCCATTTCAATAAAGAACGGTGGCAAAAATTATAAAAAATTTCAAGGAATGTATAGACAGAGAATATGACAGGTTGCAAATGAAGAACAAGTGGGACCAAATGAAGAAGGAATGGAAAATATGGAAGGAATTGAAAAGGGGTTCTGCCGGTCTTGGTTGGGATCCAGTAAAACGAACAATTGATGCACCCTAGGAATGGTGGGTTGAAAGACTTGCGGTGAGCTTTGTTTATAAATTTTTTTATTTTGTAACTTTCTATTTTGTTATAATTGGGTGTTTACCAATTTTTGTGTAGGTGGTGCCTGCTGCTAAAATGTTTAAGCTTTCTGGAATTGAGCCTGAATTGGAGGAGAAACTAGACCGAATGTTTGGGGGAGTGGTTGCAACGGGGAACTATGCATGTAGCCCAAGCGAGACAGGGTTCGCTGGCAATGTCGTGAATTTGGGAACCCTTGGAGGTTCAGTTGATTTTGTTGACGTCCCCAGCCCAGATCAGAACGAATATGAAACTATTTCCAGTTCCAAACGTCTGAGGGTTGTTGATAAAAGAAAATCTGGTGCTTCTTCTCTCAGAAACGAGTTATCCGAGGCGATTTCTTGTTTCAAAGCAGAATGTCAGTCTTCTCATTCAAGCACAATCGCAGAGACACTTGAATCCTAAGTGCTACAGCCGAAATTTATGTAGATGAAGAGTTGTATCTGTTCGCAGTTGAATTGTTAGAAGTCCCGGTCCGTAGGGCTTTCTTCATGCAGATGCCTGCCGCCCGCAAAGTGGCATATATTCGGCGTTTTTACAATCGTTTGAACAATTGATATATTTTCTATTTTTTATCACTGGATTATCTATGTTTTTCTATTTTTTTCCTATAGTTTGAATAATTGATTATCATTTACACTACATTATCGTTTGAAAATGTTTTTACAATCGTCTGAACAATTGATTATCATTTACACTGCATTATCTATTTTTTTTTCTAGAGTTGTGCTTGTGAACTCTGTTGTACCTTCCTTATTATTTGCAAACATTACTTTTTTTATTGTCTTCAAGTCTCATATAAATGATAATTTTTTAGGGGAAACATTTAGGGATACCCATCACTATGGATGCAAATAGAAGAAGACAGATGGAAACCCACAAGGATACACGCAGAAGAAAGTGAAGAGGGATGTTTCTCGCGATAATATGTTTGATGTATGAGTACTATAACACGTACATTGATCGATCGCCATGCATGAAATCTTCTTATATTGGCGATAAATGGGTTGGAGAGTTGCTTGCGGGGCACCCAACACGCTTTTGTAATATGTTTTGAATGAGCCAGACAATTTTTATCGATCTTCTGGACTTACTCGTAGGATCTCACGGTCTTTATGGATCCTCCAGGACCAATCCATGTGAGGTGCTCGCAATAACACTGTTCATATTATCCCAAAACGATTCTATTCGAGGAGCGATGGAGCGATTTCAACACTCATCAGAAAAAATAAGCAGGTATTTCTCAATCTGATTGAGCGCACTTGTTAGCTTGTCCTCTCATGCTATCAGACCCTCAGATTATGAGTTTGAGCAGATACCGGTTGAGATAGCACGTGATGCACGATATATGTCCTTTTTCAAGGTATTCTCTCGGATTCATTATAGTTAACTTTGTAAAGGTAAGCAATGATATTTCAAACCTAACATTTACTCATCAGGACTGCATTGAGGCGATTAATGGAACACATGTTGACGCACGTATCCCAAATAGTGATAAGGTGACATTTATCGACCGTTGTGGTAGCCCTACCCAAAATGTCATGGTCGTCTGCGATTTTAACATGTGTTTCACTTTTGTTATGGCTGGCTGGGAGGGCAACACACATGACAGTCGAGTATTTAAATCTGCGACACGGGATCCTAATAGCAACTTTCCACATCCACCTGCAGGTATACTCAGGATCGAACTCATACGAATTGTTCAATTTATTAGGCAATTATTACTTGGGATCCCTAAAATAACTTGAATTTTCGTACTAATTGTTCCATTTATTAGGCAAGTATTACTTGGTTGATGCTGGTTACCCATTGCAACGAGGGTATTTAAAGTCATTTCCTGATACGAGATATCACATACCAGACTTCGCACGTGCAAGTAACTTCACACGAGGAAGAAAGGAAATGTTTAATAAACGACATTCATCGCTACGTGGTGTAATTGAGAAGACTTTTGGTGTCTGGAAAAAGAAATGGGTGATACTTTGTGATATGCATCCCTACATTTTTTTGAAACAGGTACATATTGTCTGTGCTACAATGACTCTTCAAAATTACATAAGAAGACATCATTCCCATAGCGATATCGACTTTCATTTTGTAGAAGAGGATGAAGAAAATGTGCATTCAGAAGCATTTGAATACCGGCTAGGTCAGGCTTCCATTGCCTTCACTATTGATGGGGAAGGTGCAAGCGAGATGGTGGAGCTGAGGGAACGAATTATTGATGAGATAGTAGGCCTATGAATGAAGAATTTGAGATGAAAAATAATTCTTATGTGTCATGTATGTAAATAAACAATTAAGGAGTCGTTGTTTCATGGTGAACTTGAATCTTATTCTGTTTTCTTTACATCCTTCATGATGATTTTTTTTTCCCTAGGAATGATGCGTTGAGTAATTTCCCTTTCATGTTCTCAATGCTGCTCCATTGTTAATTTTCTTAACATGTCTCTGTAAAGCTATTTGAAGCTTCTTGTGTGAAGGATTATAATATTATTCCAATTTGATGCATTTGTTGGTGTTCATGGAGCACTAGTTTGTGTTAAAATGGACCTCATCATGCTGTAATGAAGGTCATCATTAATGGATTTGAACTCCTTCTATTGTAGTTGTGGAAAGGTCATCACAATTCTTATGTATTTAGATATCTAACACCCAAATTTGAATATTTAAGTGCATATCAGCCAAATATTTAATGACATAAAAAATATCACTATCAAATTCTTTTCCCATATAAATAGCCTTGTGGATATTGTAGAAGCTAGCATACTTTTGAGACCGCATAATTTTCATCAAAACTAGGCGAGTTTAGGCGAGTTCAGTCTTACTCTTATATTTTTTTCTGATTTACAATAAGAATGTGATGATTTTGGAACTTAAGTAGAAACCAATGCGGACATTGTATAAATGTATAATGTGAAGTTTATGTGTTATAAATGTAAAAAACATATGAAGTGGGTGAGTTTGATGCAAATGTCCCAATTTTCACATGCAATTACTATACACTAGCATTTGCAAGATCCATTTGGCACTCAGGTTTACGCAGTTACTAGATCATAAAACAGATGGTGGAAAGATACGAGGGACTGGCTTCAAAGCATGCCTCGTTTTTTTATGAAATGAAAAAAAAAAGGTTTCAAAATCTTGATTATATGACATTTTGCTTTTACATTTTTTTGGAGGGACTAGATTATCTGAAGCTTTGTGATGCTTTAATGGATCTGTACCTTTTTGGTTCTTGGCAGTGATGTGAATTCTTTATCTTTGATTTCAAAATGCTACCCAACATATGGGTTTGTTTGATTTATAATCATGTAGTTATGTTGCTGCTGGAAGACATAATTTGATGGATTACTATATTGAGCTCTAACCCAACTTGTAGATTAAAACACTTTTCAGTCCTGACGACTTGGAATTGAATTGATGCCTTTTTGAGAGCTTTTTTTTGTGTTTTTTCTATAATTGCATACCTTTTTTTTTTTGGTAGCACTTCCTCTAAGTATGTAGGAATTAAGTTCTATTTAGATGTTTGGTGCCCTGCAAAGTGTATATATATTATTTATGTGTATGAAGTGAGAGACATTACTATCTTGTTAGAATTATAGGCGTCCCTTATCTCATACATCTTAACATTCATCCTGTTTATAATTACAAGCATATCAACCTCTTAGCTTACAGTTCGTCCACCTGCGTTGTTGGGACAATGAAATTGATAAAAATGAAATCTAAATATTACTTTCTATACAACTTCATATTAAAGATGCATTTGAAAATTTAAAGTTTACACTTCCTGTTGTTTTTCCTGGCAAACACGAAGATTTTAGGGACATTTACATGCATAATTTCCAATTCCTATCTATTTATATATTTAACACCTCAACTTCAATTTTTTCATTTATTCCACCTAAATCATTCATATCACATAAAAAAATACCATCATTTTAAAAAAGTGAAATAGAGTTCTTCATTCATAGGTAAGGTCGCATGTGTAAAAATTGAAGTGTAGGTGTTAGTTATGTAAATACATAAAAATTGAGTTGTTTGTATGTACATCTTCCAGATTGTAATGTTTTTTTTTGTTATATTTTCTTGCATTGACATGAAGCAGCTTGAAATGCATTGCATTTCCTGTTGCTTTCCGGACTCCACCTTTCTGTTGAAAATTGTAGATGGCAGTTGAGAGGCAGCTTTCAGTAACTCATTGGTTGGCAATATCTGAGAAGTTCGTTTTGTATTTTATGGGAAGAAAAAAATTATTGAATGCATTTTGTACTTAATATCCTGTATGAAATATGTATTTACATATTTATTTTACATATCTCACATATTTCACATTTAATGTTTAGAACTTAATATCCTGTGTTTGAGGTTAACTTCTTATTCCATGAGACAGTTGTTGGGAATTGATATTGGATTTGCTGCTTGATTAAACTTAAAATGAATCTGAGCTTCTGATTGCACAATTCCTTCATAACTTTTCCATATATGTCTTCAGGCATTCCTTTCAGCTCTTAAGTCATGTCGTTTGTTTTATTTTGGCATAGTTATGGTTTGTTTTGAGACCTGACCTCCATTCTCTGCTTATATACACAAATAATATTTCTTAACTTGTGTTAGATACAATTTTTCTGTTGTTAGGCAGAATACCTGTAAGATATAACAAACACTAATGTAATAAACCATAATTAATAAAGCTATAGCACAAGTCCTGTTGTTAGGCAGAATACCTGTAAGATATAACGTCCCAATACTAAGATAGCTGTTTGGATACGAATATGAATGTTAGGATTGAGCAAGTTGTATTTCTATTAGCTAACATTTTCTTATATCATTTCATGAAATACTGAAATATTGGAGATGACATGATATTCATTAACTGCATCCGATTAGGATTATGATCTGTGACTATCCTTTTACTGTTGTTTCTAACACCCTTGGTTTTTATCTTCATTGATCAATATCAGTAAGGTTAGGCAACGTCTTCTATTACTCTTGATCTTCAATTATGGTGACCTCTAGATATGCCACAACTCGCCTCAGACAATCAGTCTTAGATGCAAAAAATTAAAGTATTTCTTCAAAACAATTAGCCTCAAATTGCCACAATAATTTGCCTAAGCACTTGAGCTACACATTCGTACTCAATAGATTTAATCGAAGTCGACAAAAGGCTTCCCATGGATTAAAATAAAAAAGAAGGATTACTTCTGGATTCTAATATGTTCTTAGGATGAACAATGGCCATCATCAGATTTTTGTTTGCGATTTGGGCTTACCTGTTCTCAACACTTTGGTTTATGTTAATTTGTGTTTGTATTTTGGAAGATTTACATGCATATCACACAATGCTTATGTATTTACATATCTGACATGTAATTTTTGACTATTATCTTTATAGAACTTTATCTATCTATGCATGAAAAGGTGTATTTCATCTTTTAGAAGTTAGTAGTAGTGGTATTTTTTATGTGATAGGAAAGATTTGAGTTTTAAAACCATAAAAATGCAAGTTTTGGTGTTAGATATGTAAATACATAGGAATTTTTTTGTGTGTACGTAAATGTTATTCTTTTTTTTATATGAAATTTATCTGTTAACTCTGATATTACTGAAAGAATCATTCAATTTTACTTGCTGCAGGTGGTTTAGGAGAGTTCAGTCTTACACTTATAATTTTTTCTGATTTACAATAAGAATGTGATGATTTTGGAACTTAACTAGAACCCAATGGGGACATTGTGTCAATTCTCATGAGCCAGTATAAAATGAATCTCATGGTTTGAAATAATATTTGGTTCCATAAATGCCCCATAACTTTCTTTGTGGTTAGTGGAGAAAAGGTTGCTTTTGCCAGAACTCTGATGTTGAATAAAGTTCCATAAGTTCCATAAATTCATAATTCTTATTCGATAGGACATGCTTCTTATTGCTGCCCCAGGAATTATTTATCTGTAGCTGATGTGCTGTATCTCTGGGAGCTATGCAAATATTCATAAAACTTCAAAATTTATGTGTTAGATATGTAAATACATAAGATTGTGTTGCATATGGGTCTTTTTTTTCAATTTATGTGTTAGATATGTAAATACAAAGTTCTTATTCATAAACAGATGGTTGTTATACTATTCTTTTAAACAATTTTACAAAACATGGATACTATTGTCTTTTTTTCATAAACAGCTGCTCGACAGCTGGTTTCACGCAGCTGCACCAAACAGACAGCCAGTTTCCCCGCAGCTGCTTCCCCACAGCTGCTTCCTGGGGCAGCGCGGCTGCAGCTGAAAAGCTGAGAAGCTGCAGCTGTGTCAAACAAACCCTCAATCTTCCAAAGAATTTCTCAATTAATGTTCAGAAAATTATCAGATATAATTTTTTTTATGAACAACTTAAACATTTATTATTGTGCAAAAGATTTATTTGTATAAGTCTTAAATAAGAAGATTTTTTTATTTCATGTCTTAGGTTGATCATTATTTATATGCAAAACACTCGTTTATAAGATCCTCCAATTATAAATGGTATGTTAAAATCAACTTGTTAGAATGCATATTATGTTATAGCTAATTACAATAACGTTTGAATTTGAATGAATCACTAATGAACATTTATGCTAACACCCTAGTGAAAATTTATGCTTACACCAACCTCATTGGTACAATGCCTATTACTTCACTTTATTAAGGTCTTTTAGATCCATGGAATGCTTCATAATAGGCTTTATGATTGGATAGAGATTTTTTGCATGTTTGATCAAAAGGTTTTGGTTGACTTGGCATATGATGAATGCGAGTTCTTTTGAAATTATTTTCATAATTTAAGGATATGGTGACAAGAACTATTTTGCAATAAGTCGTTTCTTTTGCTTAGCCATCAAGGAGCTCAAGAAAAAGTATTTCTAGTGAAAATATCTAAGGCTAGCATATATGATGCCCTTACAATTTAATCATGAATTATTTCTACCATAGCCGTAAGACCTTACTATAAGTTATTTATAATTTCAATGAATTTCTTTAGATTTAAACCTTTCATCAAATGGTTTATCACGTGCATTACTCTTCATAACTTTTTGTTATATCAAATTTTGCTTTGTTTTATTGCATGCATGGTGACATTATTATGTATAAATATCACTACACTTGTGTGTATTTCTAGTGAAAACTTATCTCACAAATCTAACTTGCGCTTTTTTTTGTTGCTATAAAGAGATTTAGTTTGTTTATTGATTTTACAAACATGAATAATAATCTCTCTTTGCAATCTTTAGTGAGATCTTCTATATGACACAATATACATGACAACAAGCTTAATTTTGGTAAGTTCTTCATGGTTTAGCTTGCCTCTTTATTTTTGATCAATTTTATCACACCTTGCATTTCTTGTCCTTCGCTTAATTACTATGTTGGTTTGGTAGGATTGTTATTTTTAAGCTGTAAGTACCCAAGATAAGTGAATATCTTTTTAGTGTTACTCTTATATGATTATTTAATTTTAGACTGGCATCCACCATTATTACACATAAAATTTAGGCCGTTACGCCTTTGATCAACCGACTAATGATGATAATTAATAATAAACATAAAGCAGCAAAGATCTTGCTAATAGCTAATAGTCAAGCACCCTATGTTATCATATAATGACATGTCATTTGTATGTGTATGAACCTTAACCACATAAAAAGATTTAGAAACCTTATAAAAGTTCAATGGTTGTTAAAACATTGAAAAGAGTGCTAAACAACTTTAATATAGTAATCTCAAAATACCGCAATGTTAGTAAACCTTTATGGTGTTGCTCATATGTCTTTAAGATATTTTAATACCTCTACCATCATTGAATTATAATTAAAATTATAAAATCTTGTGTTAATATTTACTATTAATCCTTCATAGTAGTATGAACCTTTCTTGGTTCAAACTAGTTTTCCTTAGAGTTTTATGTCAACCTAACAAACTATAAATTGCTTAATATATCGCATGTGTTGCCGTTCATAATTCTATTAGTGTTAAAAATCTAATGATTATATGCAATTTAGTAGTCCTCTTCAGTTTAAAATTGGTAATGGATTACCATAAGTGGTCTTAAGTGACCTCGAGTCACTTAATAACTTTCCTTCTCTCTTTAAAGACCTTTGTATGATCTCAAGCATGTTAGGAACTTTGGGCCCAATTTTCATCTAGTTGATCCTAAGTATTACACTAACTAAATCTTAAGATATTTTTAATGAAATCATGCACTTAATTTTATATCATTCTAATCATAGAGGATTAAATTAGAATACTAGTATTTCTTAAAATGTTCTAGCATATCTTAGATAGAAAAATAGCTTGCTCTAATTGACCTTAAATGATTATTAGTAATTGTATTATGGCTTTCCAAAATAAAGTGTTAATCATTCTAGTGAAATTTGAGATACTCTATTCTAGGATAAAGACACCCTTCAATGCGCTTTATTATAGAATTTCCTAGAATGCTTTCAATTTTCCTTAATACATTACCATGCTAGTTCATATATATTGTGTCTAATCTTGGTTTCTTCCTCATATTTTATTTAGCATAATTCTTATTTTTCAATCTAAATCAAAAACTAAGTTTATGTATCCTTAGCCCTCTAATTTTATGAGGACATATTAAATAGAAAAACTCATAAAATAACAATCCACACTATCAATCCAAACATCAATCAAACCAATCAATCCACACTAAAAAAAACACAAAATACCTCAAACAATTACAACTCACAAACATACTAACATAGATAACCTATGGGTTACCTCCCATGAAGCGCTTGGTTTAACATCGTTAGCCTGACGAATCGCAAACGAATCCCAAAGTTAGACATATTTCATTTGCTCACCACTTTTCTCTTTGAGTATTTCTAATCCTCCTAAAAGTTCTTCTTAGTTCTAAGTCATACCGTTCAAGGTCTGTAGCTCTTGATTTACGCATTCAAATCTAAAGACTAACAAATATGACATATATTCAGTACTTCAAGAACTTGAAATATTTTTGGTATTTTGAATTTTCTTAAAAATAGACTCATAATAACTAAACACACTAGATAGTAATATTATAATTTCCAATTCTAAGACTTCCAGATTCAACTAAAATTTTTCTAAAGTTCTTACCGTAGCCTCCCCGATAAAAGCGCCAAAAACATGATGCCCGCTAGAATGTGCGCGCACATATATTTGTAATTACTTCAATTTCAAACTCCAAAGATGACACCAAATACTTGATCTGATCTGAAATTACGTAGATATTTAATTGCATGGCCAAAAGCTTGACCCAATTTAATTATGGGGGCTAGTATGGAAAACTAATATGTTGTAATGGTTAGAATTTAATTTATAGATTACACATTAGGGGTATTATGCAAGTGCACGTATCTTTTCAAGTATTATTGGGTTTTTGTTTAAGACAAGAGTATTGTTCCCGTAGAGAAGCGAGGTAAGAATCCCTTAGGCTAATTCTACTATACTACTACCAGGTTTTAGTTTTGAATGATGACTAAGGGTGTTTTCTATCAACTACTCCTAAATACAAACCAATATTTAAAGATAATCCTAACTAGAGAAATTGGTTTGGAGAATTTTAAGATTTTACAAACTACCTTTCACATGTGATAACCGAGATAATGTGTAAGAAAGAAATGCTTGGAATTTAATGTGGCCAGTGATAAATAGGAGTTTACATATTTCTTACCCTCTCCAGAGTGCATAAAAAACATTGGCTAGTCTAAAGTTAAGTTCCAAATTGATATGGTTATGCTGAGTAAATTCTAGTCTCTCACTTCTAGCTTACCCACTGTGTCCTCTCTATAGGACTAACCAGGCCTTAGATTCCGAACTAAGGAATAAATTGATGAAGGCTCTAGCTTGCCACTCTAGAATCACAAATTCCATGCCTATCAAAACTTATCAACCTATCTATTTTCACTCCTCCTTAGAGTTGGATTCACTCCATCTTATGGGTTAGTGTGGTACCCACTATTTCACATTTTAAAAGTGAATTAAGAATCAGGACAAATACCAACACATTAATAAAATAAGAAAATTTCTAAGTAAATCTAAATTCCTAAACATGCTTCCATTTCATTGCAAAGGAAAAGTAAATTGATGATGATGACATAAGCACTGAAAGAATTGATAGAATTATGTAATAAATTATGTTCAAACAAGGAACATATTTCTACCTACCGTCTTATGAGTGTATAAGTCCACTTAATATTCCTTAGTTTTACACAACTAAGCGTAACCTTGAAGCTCCTAATGGAAACAAATCATGAGTTATATTTTCTTAAAAGTTGCATTGCCGCATAAACTACTTCACCATAACCAACTAGAAAATGTGAGTGCACTCAAGTTGCAAGATCGCCATTCTCCCGAGTATTATTTTCACTTATAATAGATTTTAACATAACCTATCGAAACTTAAGTTATGTCAATGAATTAAAGAAGATATTATTCATCACATAAAAATAAAAATTATTCTATCTTAAACCAAATTTTCCCACTCTTACCACTACTTCTTATCAAAAGAAAAGAGCAAGGAAAACTACTCACGAAGCATGGATAAAACAAAAAAAAAACTTCATTAAATCAAAGAAAATCCACAGAAAGTCTTTACAAAAATTATAAAATAATAAAGAACACAAACTTAGCTTTAGCCCTCTGAAAGAAAGATGAAAATCCTCCTAACAAAGTCTCCCGCTAATCCATGCAATGCTCATACAATTACTTACACATATCTCTCAAAATCCCTCACCAATCTCTCCAGAAAAGGTAGAAATCTACTTCTTCTCTCTCTCTCTCTCTCACACACACACACGCGCGCGCGCCTCTTCAAAGAGTCAAGACAAACCCTCCTCTATAACCCCTCTAAAAGAGACTCGAGCCCCCCATCTTAAAGAAAATCCAAGCACCTCGTCATTCCAAGAAACACACCTCTTCACTCCAAGAGACACAACTTTTCATTCCAAGAGACACACCTCTTCACTAAAAGAGCCTTTCCAAGTGTCTCAATTTATTTAATAACTCCATGGGGCATCATAACTGCCCGGAACCTTCTGAAATAGCCCAGAACTATCCAAACCAACCCAAATCGACTTCAGGTCTTTTCTGGTGCCTATGCACCAGAATGTGGTGCCATGGCGCCACCCTGCTAGCAGCACCCCTGTTTTGCTTAGTTTCACCCCGTTTCAAATCGAATATGCTCGAAGTGTTAGACCTACTAGATAAACATGAAAATAACCTTTCTTTAAAGTGTAATTTCATTTAAAATTTGTGATAAGTGTAAAAGAGATTAAACAAAGAAAGACATATCAAAATGTGTATGTTCAGAAATTTCTTCCTTTTTTGATTTGACTCCAAATTGCACAATTTTTACTCTATTTTCTCCAAATTTCCATTTCTTGTACCTGGAACAAAAAAAATGCAAATTACATTTCATTAAAATGCAATACCATTAAAAATGAGAGTAAAACATATAAAAAGGTAGCACATTTTTAGGTGTGTCAGGCCTATCAATCCTTCAGTTCCTTGAGAGTTGTCTTAGGTCTGAGTTTATTATTGTACAATTATTTTTTTTGGTCATAAAAAGAACAAGATAAAGATTTATTTGAAGAAAAAATAATATTATCTTCTTAAAATATAAAGCAATACTTTTTTAAAGAATAAAATTTCTTAAGTTCTTCTCCATTTTATGTTTGGTGGAGCTTTTAATTAGTAGGCTCATGGGGCGACTTATTGATCGAGGATGAAGGGATTGGTCCAGGTCTGATCGAGCTTGCCGACCAATTGTCCTCTCATTACCAGATTGGCTTTCTTCAGAACCAAGTTGTCGGGGGAGAATGTCTTTTCCGGGACATTTTTGTTGTAGTAACTAGTTGTTCATTTTTTATTTCTTTCTATTAGAGTGTGCCATTAGCTCAAACTTCCTCTAATGGTTTGAGGGCTAGCAAAACTCTTTCATCATTTTCTTCTTGTCAGTCAACGAGCTTCATTTCATTGAAAGACATTATAGTAAATACCCTCTGACTATGCTGATTGTACTCAACTAGTAACATTGCTTCCATTCCATGAAAAATCATGTATGATGTTTTTGGGCCACTGATGACGAAGTTCTTTAGACAGACCAAAGGATAGAAGGAAGTATATCAACCATATTACCCCTAGTGCTCTCAAACTTTTTTCCTTAACAGTTCAGGATAAACTTGTTCGAAGCTTCTGCTTTGCCACTGGTTTGTGGGTGATGCATTGATGCAAATTTGAGGTTGATCCCCTGCTTATGACAAAAATCTCTCACCTTCTGATAAGTAAATTGGGTTCCACTATTTTTAATGAGTTATAGTGGAAATTCATACCGACAAATAAAATTTATCTAGATAAAATTCTAAACTACATCAACAGTAATCCAAATGAGAGCTTTTTCTTCTATCCACCTGAAAAAATACTCCATGGTGAAACTTTCATCGTCCTTTTAAAGTTAAAAATGGCTCAAGGATATCAAGTCCACAAACAGTGAAGATTTAGGGGCTTACGATCTGTTGTAATTTGTGCGCCAGTTGATGTTGTAGTGGAGCGTATTTCTGACATTGTTTATACCTTTGAGAAACTTATTTTGTGTCTTACAAGAAGGCCGAATAGAAATAACCTTGCCCATGGAAATGATGAGCTAAAGTTTTTCCACCTAATATAATTCCATATTCACCTAATGCACTTCTAAGAGAATCTCCTTTAGTTCAACTTTTTGACATGCCTTAGAAATAAGGACATGGTTGACCTTTGAAAGAGTGTATCTCCAATGAGAAAGTATTGAGAGACTTTAAATTTTAACCATTGTGTATCTTTCACTTCTTTTAGGATTTTTCCCATTTTGAGGTAGTGGACATAGGTCTACCCAACTTTTCACATCATTAATTTTTGTCTCCATTATTTCCAGCTCCTCTATGGTTGGTTTTGAAAGCCTCCGGGGCAACTTATCTATGGAGCATATGTTCTTTATCAAGAGGTCTACCACTTGGTTCTCCTCTCATCTTACATGCTTGATTCTAAAGTTTGAGAACTTCCCCATTTCAGCCTTCACCTTGTTTAAATATTTGGCCATCATTTCATCTCAAGCCCCGAATTCCCCATTAACATGATTAACAACAAGTTGCAAATCAGATTTTATAGTTAAATATCGAGCTCTCATTTCATCAGCTAACTGTAGTCCAGCTATCAAAACTTCATACTCCACGTAATTGTTTGTTGATATAGCTTAAGACATGCTTAATTTCCTTTCTCTTTTACACATATTTATGAATGAAATTGTACTTTAAGGAAATGTATTTTTATTTTTTTTCTTGTAGGTATAGCAAGTTTGAGAACTAGAATGAAGTGACGAAGAAATGGAGCAAAGTGGAGGTGATTTGGAGCATAAGTGACTTGGAGCATTGGCGCCTAGGTGCTAGCCTTTGTGCGTAAAGGTGCTCCTCCAAGCACCTTCACACTAGTTCTATGGCACCTAGGTGGCAATAACCACTTGCAAAAATAGAGAGCTTGGTGCTTAGGCACCAGCCCTATGAAGCTTAGGTGCCATAACTTCCTGGGGAAGTTTTCTGCAGTTCTTCACAGGATCCAGGGAGTTCGTATGAGCATATGTGGATATATTTGGAGGTGGAACAAAAGAGGAAAAATAGAATAATAGTATTAATTGTTATTGAATTCCTAAGGGAAATCCTGAGAGCTTATTAGTGTAGAAATTTGTATTTTCATTGATACTTGTTTTGAGATAATAGCGAGGTTTAGAGATTGTATAAGTTGATACTCAACATTGCAGGGGGCATTTAGGGCTCCTTTATGAAGGAGTTTTCATCACCTTCTACAGGTGTTGACCTCATTTTTGGTTGAGGTCTAGCTTCTTCCTTAGAACCATATGATCTAGCTATAGGACTTTCCTGTTAACTTTTCCTAGTGGAATAGTGATGGTACCCTCACTAATAGAAATTCTAAACTCTTCTTTGCTCATCTTGAATTTCCACATGTTGGTTCTAACCTCTAGCACTTAGTAGGTGGGACCAATATGTGGGAGCTCAAGAGGAGTCCCTATAGTACTGTTTGGCCTTAAGGTTAACCCTGGCCGGTGTGGTCTTGGTTACTCTTGCTCACACACACTTGCATCAACACTCACAACCTCATCCTTAGCCAAGCATGCTTAGCTTGATCCCCTAATATATTGGAAACTCATGTGGGTGGTCCCTTAAACTATTAGCCCTAGGCTTGGGTTTAGTTAAGACCAGCACATGGAGGATCCAAATGAGAGTTCCCTTAGTCCTATGGCTCAAGTAGAGTGAAATTATGATCAACATCTTCAATCAATCCCAATTTTATAAAATTTCCAATTTTGACCCTCTTTGGCCCCAAATTTCACGAATTTACCAAGTTGCCCCTAAACCCTAGATTTTTCAAAATTTCCCAAAATTAGCCAAATTCTCCAAATCTCTTCAAAAATCAA
>NEWO01000435.1:328832-386202 GCA_003013225.1 Phalaenopsis aphrodite | reverse complement strand
TAAATATAATTAGGAAAATTATGAAAAGTGGTTTTCTGAGTTCCTTATGATTAGGAGCACTTAGAAAAAATAATTATTTTTAATTAAATACTTTATTTTTAAGCTATATTTTGAATTAAAAATAATTAAAAAAATTAAAAATTTCAAAAATACAAAAAATGGTTCAAAATGATCCTAATCACTTGGGACTCGTTAAAATATTTTTTTTCATTATTCTAAGTTAAAAATAATTTTTTAAAGGATAAAAAATGCATTTCTCTATTTTTCCATTAAAATAATTGTAATAGTTAAAATGTAATTAAAAAAATTATAAAATTTTGTTCAAGTGGTCCTTTGACCTTGGTGAACCTCCAATAATTTTTCCATGAACAAAAATTTTACTTTGATTAGTTAAATAAATTACAATTAAAAAACATATTTTCTAAGTTAAAATAATTATTTAAATTAAATTAAATCTTGAAATCTCACATTTACTCCTTTGATATCTTAGTTGACCCGTGAGTTGGGTACTCTAAAAATGTCAAAATCATTTTAATTATACTTAATAATTTATGAAGTGGAAAGCCCCAGGGGCAATGTGGTAATTTTATATTTTGGTGCCTTAATCAAAATTTAGGATTAACCAAAGGGAAAAATAGGTAATTTCGATCTTTATGTATTATTTTGGATGCTTAAAATAGAATGGGATAAAAGGTAGAAACCAATTAGCCACCTTTCCATTAAAACCCCTTAAGGACCCACCAAGTTAAGACTCAGGGTTTGACAACTACACCTTCGTCTACTCTTGCGAATTATTTATTTTTCCTACAAAATTATATACATGTTGCAAAAAGCTAATCTTTTAGCGGGAGTTGTAAGAAGATGTCAATTACTCTTTTATAGCGTTATTTAATTTCTGTCATTTTACTTAGTGTAATTTATCTTGCTTCAAATATTATACATGCTTGTTGTGGATGTCACTTTACCTGCAAAATAAAACAATAGTTTTTCAAAATTAATCAACAAATTTGAAAATTAAATAAAATTATTTCAAAGGTAAGCATAAATCCTTTCAAATATAACTTTTCATAACACATTCTTTTGAATTTACAAGAGTCCCTCGAAAAAGATAATCCACGATTGTTAACGAGATCTCCATGGTTGAAATGGGTTTAACAACTCGTTTATGCTAAGTAAATTAAAAAAAATAGTGATATCAGAACGAGAAAACCGTGGGATCCTAACCGGTGTCACTCAAATCAACTTTACCCCCCTCCCCATGATTGAACTTAAACTTGACATTTAAACTTTTAAACCTTAGACTTTAGGACTGCTACTTCGTCGAGGAGCTTGGAGCTAATTTTGTGAGCAACCTTCTACGATAGCAATCTACAATAGCATGAGGAACTACAAAAGCAATTTCCTTCCCTATAATTAAACAAACAAGCCATAGGATTTTGAGGTTGTCTGCCTAGTGCGACATAAATTCTGAACTCATCTTCAGGCCTTTGCACAATCAAGTTGTGCAATATAAGTTATACACCTAAAATATATAAACTTTTTATACACATTTTTTATTTATTTTTGAGATATTACGCTTTAATGAAAAGTATTTGTGTGTTTTTTCTTTCAGGTACAATCAAATGAATGAAAAATGGTAAAATGAGTAAAAAAGGGTCAAATTTGGAGTAAAAATGAAGAAGGTGCAAAAATGAATTGGCGCGCCTAAGCGCCCAGGAATGGTGCTTACGTTCCAGTTATACAGAGAGAGCCACACCTAAGTGTCAAGTACCCCGCGCTTAAGTGCCAGAAGTAGTTATTTGATGAGTCATTTAATTTAAACAAATTTTTGGAGAGGTGTTTGAAGCAACCCTTGGTAAAAACATGGGAAATAGCCCATGGACATGAAAATTCATTCAATTGGCTTTTGAAAGAAGGCAAATTCTAGAAGATTCATTGAATAGAGATACATTTTGAAGAGAAATCAAGGTAACCTTTGGATTTTTATAAAAGAAGACTTGGATCATCAAAAGAAGAGAGAGCAAACAACTATCATCCAACCAAATAACCACCACTGTCGCCGCCGACCATTTTTATTTTAAGTTTTAGTTTGTATTATGAGTGAAGGAGTAGAATTCAGAGAAATTTCAAGACTTTTGGTGGAGAGGATTTGAGATAAATGTTTATCTTTATGACTACATTTGGTTTAAATTTAAATTTCTTGTTTGTGTGCATGATTTCTACTTTTAAACTCATGTGTAGTTGTGTTTTCTTCATGAATTTTGAGTAGTTTTCTTTATCTTTTTCCTTAAAACAATAAGTTATTAAGTGTTGAAAGAAAGTTGTGTGAAGTATTACACTTCAATGTTGGAAGAAGTTGTTTTGGTTTAAAACCTTGTACTTCATTTACTTCTTGATTTGACCAATTAAGATGTTAATACCTGTTGTGAGAATATATAAGACCTAAGATGGTATTGTCTGAGTCAACAAATAGAAAGAATCACATATTGATTTCATGGATGATAATGTAGTTCATGTGGTTGAGTGCAAATAAATAGGAAAATAAACTTTCATGGGTGTAGATTTAGAGGACTTTAGAGTGACAGGCTAAATCCCCCAATTTGATTTCTAGTTTTAGGTTTTGATACGAGATGTTAGCCCCCAGGTAGAGAGAGAAAAGAGAACTCTAGAGTGAGAGCTAGTATCTTCCCTACCTAACTGGTCTTCAAAACTATTCAAACTATAGATTAGCCAATGCTCTTTATAACATATCTAGTAAGGGTAAAGAATATTGTTGCTCATATTTGACACAACACTTTTAGAATACTTCCACAACAGAAATTCTATACTTGTTACTGATTCATGATAAGAAAAAGTATATTTTACTTATATTGCCTTCATCTTGCAAATATTTAGTTAAGTTTATTAGTTGCTTACTTTATTTTCAAATATAAAAAATTACAAAAAAAATTTGAATTTTCATTCCTATTATAGTATCTTAGGTTTAAGTAAGATTATTTTGCTAAGTAGGATTTTTGTTATCTAAACTTTATAATTTTGTTAAAAAGAAGAGTGCATATTGTCAGTTTTCCCTGTGGGTTAGATCTTCGGGGCTTAATTAAAAGGTCTTATATAACTTGATAACGATATATATACTTGCTTATTATCCAATATTTAACTATTATAAATGTGTTCTTCTCTACTTCATAGTGAAAATGTTGCCAAGCTTTTGCTTTGGATCAAGTTTTTGACATCGTTATAAAATAAGAATCATTATTAAAGAAATTATGCATATAATCACATATATTGCAATAAACATATATATAGAAAGTCGGGATCAAGTTTTTGGTGTCGTTGTCGGGGAAAACATTACAAATTTTTAAAAGAGTTTTTTAGAAAGCAAAATTTTTATTTTTACAAAGTCTTATTTAAACTTTATAATTTATTATAAGAATATTCTAGTGTTATTTTTATATTCAGTTTTTGTTTATGTGTTTTTATTTTGTTATATTTTATTTTATGTGTTTCATAGTAATGTATGCGTAGTTCAGGTTTTACAGGACTTGTGCTTTACGATTCTGAATTAGAAAAAACTATTAGAAAAGTTAAAAAATTAAAAATTTTGAAAAATTTTAAGAAATGACAAATCAGAATAATCAAAATGTTGAAGAAAGCTTTAAGAGATTATGCAAACCCTATGGTGGATGAACTTCGTTGTAGTATTCAAAAACCTGTTGTAGTGGCTAATTCATTTGAGCTTAAACTTGCTATTATCCAATTGGTATCAAATAATCAGTTTGGGGGAGCAGCAACTGAAGATCCAAATTTATAGCTTGTCAATTTTCTTAATTTTTTTTGCTACATTTAAATATGATGGTATATCAAATGATGCTATATAAGACTTAGATTATTTCCTTTCTCACTGAGGGATAAGCCTAAGATATGGTTATATTTGTTATCATCTGGATTTATTAGAACTTGGGGTGATTTAGTGTAGAAATTCATTGCTAAATATTTTCCACCATAAAAAATTACGAAGCTTAGAAATGATATTACTTCTTTTTGTCAGTATGAAGGGGAGTCTATTTATAAAGCATGAGAATAATTTAAAGAACTCTTAAGAAAGTGTCCACACTATACTATACCAGATTGGTTAATAATTCAAACCTTTTATAATGAATTAGCTGGATTTCTTAGATATATTATCGATACCGTTGCTGGTGGTTCATTGATGTCAAAACCATTTAATGATGCTTATGCTTTAATTGAAGAAATGGCTATAAATAATTTTTAATGGCCTTCTGAATAAGTAAATCTTAAGAAAGTAGCCAATATTCATGAAATGCATGCTCTTGCAATGTTTGCAAATCAAGTTAGTGTAATTTCAAGGAAGTTGACAAATTTGGAATGAATTTTTCTGAACCAATTTCCATGATTGAAGAGAATTCATTATGTTAAATGAAAGATTCTCAAGCATCATTAGAAACTTTGAATACCATAAATAATAAGCAAAATAACCCATATTCAAACTATTATAATCCAAATTGGAAGAACCATCCCAACTTTAATTGGAATAATACTTCGGGTGGTAATAATTAACAATGGGGGAACAATTAAGTAAACCTATTGGGAAACTAGAACAATCAAGGGAATAATAATTATTGACCTACTTACCCCCTAGGTTTTAACAATAATCCATAATTTATGGAGAAGAAGTTGTCTATAGAAGAAGTGGTGTCACAAATGGGAAATATTGAGAATCAGTTGGGACAATTAGAAATATTGAGAATCAATTTGCTGAGACCTATAATTAGAAATATTGAGAATGAATTAGGGCAAATAACAAATTCATTAAGTAATAGATCCCAAGGAACACTTAATTGTAATGCAAAAATAAATCTAAAAGATAAGAATAAAGAGCAAGTAAAAGCTGTTCAACTTAGAAGCAGAAGAGAATTGGAAGGTAGATTTAAAAAAGAAACCGAAGTTGAGAGAGAAGAGATTGAAGAACCAAAAGAGGACGCTCCAAAAGGTTTAGAGAGACCTATTTCTCCACTTAAATTTGACCGAGAAAAACCACCACCTCCATTTCCTCAGAGGCTCAGACAATAAAAGTTGAATAAACAATTTCAAAATTTTTGGAAATTTATAAGAAGCTTACAATTAATATTCCATTTGCTGAAGCCTTAGAAAAAAATGTCAAGCTATGTGAAGTTTAAAAGGGATATTTTTAACAGGAAAAGGAAGTTTGAAGATAATGAAACTGTTGCACTTAGTGAGGAGTGCAGTGCTATAATTCAGAAAAAATTTCATGAAAAGCTTAAAGATTTTGGTAGCTTCACAATTTCATGTGCAATAGAAGACAAATTTTATGGGAAAGCTTTATGTGATTTAGGTGCAAGCATCAACCTTATGCCATTATCAATATTTAAAAGATTAAGAGAAATATCTCCTACTACTATAACTTAGCAGTTAACAGATTGTTCAATAACCTATCCTAAAGGAGTTATAGAAAATGTCATAGTGAAAGAGGATCAATTTATCTTTCCTGTTGATTTCGTTGTGCTAGATATGGAGAAAGATAAAGAGATACCTTTCATTTTGAGGAGACCTTTCCTAGCTATAGGAAAAGCAATGACAGATGTGTAGAAAGGAGAATTAACTATGCGCGTCAATGATCAAATTGTTACTTTTAATATTTTCAAATCAATGAAATACCTCACAAAAGATAAAAATGATGAATGCTATAGAATGGATGTGATAATATATTTAAGTGAATGTCATTTTAAAGCAACTTATGAAGAGAAAATTGAAATGATAGAGTTGGAACACGAGCAAGAAGAGGAATTAGATCAATCTAAAGATATATATAAGGAAGATTAAAATTATGTTCAAGAAAGTTTTGAAGTTTTGGACACGATAGAAAAAGATATATCTTTTTGTCCGTCAATTGAAAAACCTCCTGAGCTTGAGTTGAAGTTACTTCCTGAACATTTGAAGTATGCCTTTCTATGTGATTTTTCAAAATTACCTGTTAGAATTTCCTCAAAATTAACTACAGAGGAAGAAGAGAGTTTGATGAAAACTTTAAAGAGTCACAAGAAAGCTTTTGGATGGACAACTGCTGATATAAAAGGAATCAGTCCTTCAATTTGTATGAATAGAATTCATATGGAAGAGAATAGCAAACCCAATGCTGATCCTCAAAGGAGATTGAATCCTGTTATGAAAGAAGTTGTTGAGAAAGATATTTTAAAGTGGTTAGATGCTGAAATTATCTATCCTATTTTATATAGTGCATGGGTTAGTCCAATTCACTGTGTTCCTGAGAAAGAAGAAGTGAATGTGAGTTTGAATGAACATAACAAGTTAATACCAACAAGACAAGTCACAAAATGACGAATATGTAATGATTATAGAAAATTAAATCTCACTACTAGGAAAGATCATTTTCTACTACCTTTTCTAGATCAAATGCTAGATAGACTAGCTGGGCATAAATACTTTTATTTTCTGGATGGATATATCGGTTATCACCAAATACAAATAGCTCTTGAGGATCAAGAGGAAAACAACTTTTACTAGTCTTTATGGTACATTTTCTTTTAGAAGAATGTCATTTGGTTTATGTGATGCACCTGCTGCATTTCAAAGATGCATGATGGCTATTTTTTGTGATTTATTTAGAAAAGGGTTTGCAGTTTTTATGGATTATTTTTTAGTGTTTGGAACTTCATTTGAATCATGTTTAGAACATTTATCAAAAGTTCTTAAGCGCTGCAAAGAAACAAATTTAGTACTTAATTGGGAAAAAAACAAATTTATGGTAGCAGGAGGAATAGTTTTAGGTCATCCCATTTCAGAAAATGGTATGGAAGTAGACCCCGAAAAAATTCAAGTGATCGCTAATTTACCTTGCCCAACAAGTGGGAAGGAATGTAGGAGTTTTTTTAGGACATGTTGGATCTTACAGGCAGTATATTAATGATTTTTCAAAAATTGCTAAGCCTCTATGCCTTTTACTTGAAAAGACTTGATTTTTAATTTTGAAAAAGCTTCTAAATTATTAAATGTAAAATTAGTCATTGCACCAATTATTGTTTCACCAGATTAGAAAAATCTTTTGAATTGATGTAAGAAACTAGTAATCATGCTATTAGAGCTATTTTAGAACAAAAGCATGATAAAATTTTCAAGGTTATCTACTATGCTTGTAGAACTCTTAATGAAACTCAAATTAATTATAGCACAACTGAAAAAGAGTTATTAATAATAGTATATGCTTTTGATGAATTTAGATAATACTTAGTTGGAACTAAATGTGTTGTGCATACAAATCATTATGCTATTAAGTATTTAATGAAAAAGAAGGATGCAAAATGTTTTGTTTTTGTAAGAATTTGACATCAAAATAGTAGATAGAAGAGGAGCTGAGAATCAAATTGGTGATCATCTTTCCAAGCTTGAATTAGAAAAATCACTCTATTATGAAAAAGAGATTAACGAACATTTTCTGGATGAAGAATTATTCAATGTTAATGAGTGGTGTTTTTCGTAGTATGCCGACATTCAAAATTTCCTTGTTAGTGTATTATACCCTATGGAATGTCATACCAACAGAAGTGGAAATTTTTCTCTACAACTAAGACTTGTTTTTAGGATGACCCATTTTTATATAAATAAGGAAATGATCTTATTATTCGAAGATGTGTGCCTTTAGAAGAAACTTATGAAATTATCCAAAAATATTATAATTTTATATTTTGGGGGACATTTTGGTGTTGATAAAACAACATACAAAATTTTACCATCTGGACTTTATTGGCTTACAATCTTCAGAGATGTTAATTCTTATATCAAAACTTGTGATCGATGTCAACGAGTAGGCAATATTTTTAGAATGAATGAGATGCCCCTCAATTATGTGTTAGAAGTTGATATATTTGATGTTCGGGGATTAGATTTCATGGGACCATTTATACCATCTTTCAGAAATTTAAATATATTGTTAAAAGTAGATTATGTATCTAAATGGAAAAAAAATGTTGCTTTACCTTAATGTGATGCTCAAAGTGTTGCAAAGTTTTTAAGAATGAATATATTTTTTAGATTTGGGATGCCAAGAGTAATCATAACTAACAGGGAAGTCATTCAGAAATGCAATAATGGAAATGTTATTAAAGAAATATCATATTAACCATAGAATTGATACTGCTTATCATCCTCAGACAAGTGGTTTGGCTGAATTATCCAATCATGAAATTAAAAGAATATTGGAAAAATCTATAAATCCAACCAAAATGTATTGATTAATCAAACTTGAGTATGTTTTGTGGGCTTATAGGACTGCATACACAACTCTTATAGGAATGTCCCTATACAGACTAATATTTAGGAAAGCGTGTCACTTAAAAGTTGAATTTGAGCATAAAACATATTGGAATATTAAAGAATTTAATTATAATTTAAATAATGTAGGTGAGAAAGGATATTACTATTGAAAGAGCTTGAAGAGATAAGGATTAAATCTTATGAAAGTGCTAAGATTTACAAAGAAAAGATGAAAATGTGGCTTGATCGGAGGGTTTTGACCAAAAAATTTCAGTCAGGGCAACAAGTTTTATTTTATAATGCAAGGTTAAGATTATTTCCAGATAAACTTAAGTCCAGGTGGATGGGACAATTTGTTGTGACAAAAGTTTATCCATATGGAGCTGTGGATATCAAAGATCCTAAAACTGACAAAATATTTAAAGTGAATGGTCATAGGCTGAAATCCTACTTTTTTGATGACCAACTTAAATTAAAAGGTTTCATTATGTTGGGTCAACTAGAATTAGCATTGGTTACGTCAGACTGATGACGTTAAACCAAGAACTCTATGGGAGGCAACCCATAGTTATCCGTGTGTTTGTTTTTATTATTATGTTGTTGTGTTTGATTTAAAACAAATTGGTAGTATTTTGATTATATAATGAGTTAGTGATTATTCTAAGACCTTAAATAATGAATTAGACATGTTAAAATGTGTGTTTAGACGTTAAGTTGACCTATGCTAAATTGAGCATCGACGCTTAAGCGCCAATATCTGACACTTAAGCGCGACAGTTAAAAAATATGTGCAATTTTTGGTTTGTAAAAGTTTTAACTGAGATTTGGCTGCTTTAACATGGGAGAGTAGTTCTAGGACGTGCCTAAGAGTTATAGGAGAGTTTAGAGCCTATAAATAAAAGGTTTATGTAAAGATTTTTACCATAATTCTATTCAAACCCTAAATCCTAAGTGAAAAGTGAGAGTTTTAGAAAAATGTCATCTTGGGAGAGTGATTTGAAGAAAAAGGAGGAGGCAATGAGAAAGAAGTTTATTAGTCAAGTGCGCATGAGTTACATAACAGTTTTCTAGCCATTAGTATCGATAGGATAATAAAGAAAATCACTAAAATTGATGCTAATGTGGCTTTAATTGAAGCAAAAGTGATGGAAGTTAACGCACATCTGGATCATATGGGATGGAAACTTAGGTTGCAGTTTAGCCATACCAGTTTTATAAAAGAAGCAGACAAAGCTAAGTATTTTAAGAACAACTCGATTGAAGAAGATTTAACCAGAGTTATTAATCACCGTCCGTTCTTTCATATTTACATTCCAATTGCTGATGGATGATAGGCCAAGATTCGTTCCACCGAATGGAGAATGGAATTAGGTTCATGGTTTAGTGTTTGATTGTTAATGTTAAGTGTGTTTACTATGTTATTAGTGTGATGATTTTATAGTGTTTGTGTTAGAAATTTTCTCATCCAAGACTATTTGGATGGAGAATCTATTTATTAAAAATGTTTGTAATCGTTCGTAAATAAATATAAGTGTTTGCTAGTGTGAAATTTTGTGTTATTTAGCATTGAATCGAATTAGTTAAGATTGGTGAATCTTGATTAAGATAAGAGTTGAAAGGGAAGAAAATAGTTGTTAAAGAGTTATGAGACAATGAAGGGTTAGTTGTCCTTTAAATTAAAAAAAAATCAAAATTTGTGCACTAGTGCCTGAGCACCAAGCCCCGCGCTTAAATGCCCGTTCACATAAACAGATTCACGAACGTTTTAAGTGATGATTTATCCTGAAAAACACCATTTTTGCACCTCGCCTTCATCTTCTTCCTCGAGTTTTTGCAATTTTGAAGTTAGGGCACACCTATTTTGGAGATTTCTTGGTGTTTTGGAGCAAACATTACTAGATTTGATATCCTTGAGGTAAGAGCTTCACTTCTATGTAAAAAATTTTTATTTTCACCATGTATTTTGAGTACATTCTTGAGCTACCTGAAAATCACTATTCATGGTGAAAATTTCAAAAAACTCTATGGAAAATATAGAGATTTGGTAGTTTAAGCTTTTATGAATTGAGTGTAGTGATTTAGAGTTGAATTTGGAATTTATTGTGATTTTAATATAATTTTTTAGAAATGGCACCAAGAATGAAGAGGAGTAAAGGAAATTCCCAATTTGATTCAAGCAAATTTGTTAGTGCTAGAGCTCAGGATCGATACAGTGATGCACCACAATCGAGGAAGTTGATTCCTGAGTGTTGTTTTAAAACTCCGAGAGGAGCTACAGAGGATCTAAATGTTCGCCACCACTGGGAGCAGTTTTGTTGTTTTTCTACCGCAACATTGATTTTTGTGGTGCGAGAAATCTATGTGAATCTCTCTGAAGCTGAAGAAGAAGAAGTCATGGTGAGGGGAAAGATAATGCCTTTTTCACCAGAGGTAATAAACCAATTTTATCATATGCCCCCGTGTGCTTTATGTTTTTATTCAAACTATAGTCCTTCTGAGGAAGAATTAGATGAGATCATTTCATCTTTGACTAATGGGAGGGGGCTTTGGAAAATTACAATAGAAAGGAGAGTTAACTTTTCCATTTTGAAGTTGAATGCCACTGCAAAGGCCTGGCATTATTTCATTTCTGCTCGTCTGCTGCCTACCAATCTTTTTAATGAAGTGACCCATGATCGAGCAACTTTGAACTATTGCATCCAGCAGTTCAAGCCCATCGACATTGAAGCTTTGAATCATAGTGTTATTATTAGTTCTGTCGTCGCCACTACTACTGCAAATTTGGGATTCACATCCTTGATCTTTTGTTATGCGAGCATGTTGGAGTTAGATTTGATAGCTGGGAGGAGATCTTGCAACCTCGTAAGCCCATTATCACTGTGAATGTGAAATCTTATTCACATCATTCCATTTTTGGCTGGAGAGGAGGATTTTCTAGTAATTTTGCTGCTTCTACATCTCGAGCTTCTACGTCATGTGCTTTTACATCTCAGGGTTAGACTTTTAGATCTGATTCTCAATCATAACTATCATAAATGATGTTGGATAACATTAACTGCACTGTGGATAAGGTAATAAATTTATAAAATTTTGTAGAGCATATGGATGGAGACATGAAGAGACGTGGTGATTATGACGAAGAATACAACTTAGCTATGGAAAACCTCATGAGAGGTAATCAAGATGTAGTTTTTCCTCAATACCCAAGATATCCATCATATGAGCCTGCAACTCCTTGACATAGTGATGAGAGTGATGCAAAGGTTGAGGATGATTAGATTGGATTTATAGTTTATGTATTGATGTGAACTATTGATGGTGCAGATATTCTGTACTTTCTATTTTGTTTAGCGATGTATTTGTTGAGACTGTTAGTTTTTGTTATGTTTTGTTTCATTAGACACTACTATGATGTATTCATGTTTTTGTGAGTAGTTATTATGTTTTTTGTGGTAGTAATTGTGTTGATTGTGTTGTTCATTGTAGTTAGTTGGTCTGTGCTGAACTTAATTCTAGATTTTAGAAAGGTTTAGAATATAACTAACTTATCACTTAAAAGCTACATATTTTAAATTTACAATTTACTACTAGATATTTTTCTTTATGTTGCAGTTGTTTATGTTTATTACTGTGTTTGTTTGCTTTTATGTTATACTCCACTGCATAGAAGTCCAATGAATCTTTATATGTTATGTACATTAAAATTTGATCAATTTAATTTTTACTCTTGTTTTTAATTTTTGTACTTGCATATTTAGGATGTAAAATTCCTGCAAGCATGTTATTTTTAGTTTTCATTCCTGTCAAAATTTATATATGCTACTAAAATGTTTTATTTTATTAAAAATTCATGTTTGGGGGAGGGATGAAAAATTTTCTGAAAACTTAAAAATTATTTGTTTTCAAATGTATTTCAAATAAATTTGCTTTTGATTTGAGAAAAATGATCATTTATATGTAGTTATATTAGGGGAGTAAAATTTTGAATATAGAAAAGAGTAAGAGAATTTAGTTAAAATTTATAGTAATGAAGAAAAACTTAAAGTTAAAAATTTTTAGTGTGGAAAATGCTAAGTATTGTGTAACTATATTTAGTAGGAGAAATTGTATTTTTTGAAAAATTTAGAAGATTTAGACTTTTATATTCAAAACTTAAATTTCTTTTATTGAAATTAATTTTAAAAAATGATTATTATGTTTTTAAGTAAAGGAAATATATCAACTCTTTGCTTTAGGAAAGGAAGAGTAGAATTCGAAAACATTAAAGACCTATCCAAATATAGTAATCATTGCTTGAAAAAAAAGAAAAGAAAAGAAGAAGAAAAAGAAAAATGAAAAAAAAAATAAAAGAAAAAAAAAGAAAAAGAAAGGAAAAATCGAAAAATGGAGGAGAAGCTTGAGGATTAGTGTCTAATCAAAAATTAATTTCACTTCTGATCTTTTTAAAGTATAAGACTTAAGAAACTCTTAAGCTTAAGGATATAATATGGTAAGTATAATTATGCTTAATAAAAATTTTTAAGTGGAGACGATAAAATGTCTAATCTCTATATTTAGAGAATTTACTATATTTCTGAATTAAATAGAAACTCATATTTCAAATTTCTTAACATTAAAAATTTCTAAACTCTAAGTTGGTCTCATTTACTAATATTTTTTATAAATTGGACTATTATATTTCTACATCAAAATTTTGTAACTTCTAAAGAAACTTATATACATCATCTACTTATTTAGTTTTTAAAAGATTGAAGTGTCACCTGAGGACAAGTAACTTTTTAAGTTTGGGGGATTTTGATACACCAAAAATATATAAACTTTTTATACATAATTTTAAACCTATTTTTAAGATATTGTGCTTTAATGAAAGGTATTTGTGTGTTTTTATTTTAGGTACAATTAAATGGATGAAAAATGGTAAAATGAGTGAAAAAGGGTCAAATTTGGGGCAAAAATGAAGAAGGTGCAAACATGAACTAGGGTGCCTAAGCCCCCCGGACTGGCGCTTACACGCCAATTATATAGAGAGAGTCACGCCTAAGTGCTAGAAGTAGTTATTTAATTATTTATTTAATTTAGACAAATTTTTAAAGAGGCGTTTGAAACAAACCTTGGTATAAACTTGGGAAATAGCCCATAGACACGAAAATTCATTCAATTGTCTTTTGAAAGAAGGAAACTTCTAGAAGATTCATTGAATGGAAACACATTTTGAAGAGACACCAAGACACTCTTTGGATTTTTATGAAAGAAGACTTGGATCATAGAAAGAAGAGAGCCAACAACCATCATCCATCCAAATAATTGTCGTCGCCACCGCCAGCCACTTTGATTTTATTTTAGGTTTTAGTTTGTATTGTGAGTGAAGAAAGAGAATTCAAAGGAACTTCAAGACATTTGATGGAGAGGATTTGAGATAAGTGTTTATATTTGTGACTACATGTCACACTGTTTTAGTTGTGGAGTTGCCCGTTGGAAGCTGTCGGCCGCCGTAATTGGAATCTCATCGCCCACTTCGGAAGGACGTTTAATTTACTTATGTATATAATTTAGAAAAATATGAAATCAAATTGACCCCATATTTTTCATAATTTAAATGAAAGAGCATTGTACCTCAAACCTTGTATCTATCCCGAATGATAAACACAAAACTTGAGGGTGAGACTCGATCAAATAAACTAAGAAATATATGACATCCATTTGGTCTATGAAACCATTTTATTTGCCGACAAGTTCCCCTATTTATTACAAAGAATTAAATAAGGTTTATATTAAGTTGGGTTTGGAAAATCTTCCTATTAGGGTCAGCCCCTATAGTTAATTACATTTTAGATAACCGAAGTCACCTAAAAAAAACTCTCGATAAAAATCAAAGAATATTATCTTCAAAGAGGTCAAAAGGATAAAACTTTCCAATGAGATCGAACAAAGAGGTGTAAAAGGGGAATGACTCAAATTTGGAACATTTATCGTAGAATCCAAAAGAGGAAGAACTAGGGGATATAGTAGAACTGGAGGAAAATCTCGGTGACTTCTCAAACTATCCTATGGTTTGGCTTCAATTTTGAGGAGAAATATTTAAATGTTTAATCATGCAAATTTTATTAGTTAGGGCTTAGATTCATGTGAAATGATCACACAAATAGCCTAAAAGATGTGAGGATTTAGGTTGTGACGAACGACAACATCGGAATCCTAAGAAGGTTAGGGCTTATATTGTATAGTAAAGCTATACAAAGGCCTAAAGAAAAGGTTGAGGATTTATGTTGCATAAGGAAACAAACTCAAAATTCTATGACTTGTTGTTTAATTCTAAGGAAATATATGTTGTTGTAGATCCTCTTGCAATTGAAGATGACCGTGTTGCCCACAGTGCTAGCTCTAAGCTCCTCATCGTGACGAGTTTATATTTTCTAATGTGTCAAGTTATAATGTCAAATCAAATCTCCCTATGGTTATGGTCATTTAAATATTATGGGGCTTACTAAAGTTGATTAGAGCGACACCGGTTAGGATCCTACAGTTCCCTCATTCTAGTACCACTATTTTATATCAAATTCACTTAGTCCAAGTGAATTTACTAAACTCAACTTAATGAATTCCATACTTTGATTTAGACTGTGGGACGTCTTGTTAGCAACTGTAGGTTACCTCCTCCAAGTGAATCTCGATCATCTGAAAGAGACGTCTTAATTTAGTTGCAATTGTTGTTTTGTGATGTTTGTGATTAAATTTTGAGTTGTCTTATATTTTGAATGTTATGACAGCGAATTTTATGTTAGTTTATTTTAGTTTTGGTTTTGATTTTACGGTTATCCTAGCAATTTTTGTTTTCATGCAGTGTGACATCTTTTTTTAACATGCAAGCTTAAGACAAAAAGTACAGAATGATAAATGTAATAATTTAAAAGCGTGCCTGTCGATACTTCTCCTTTCACCACCTAAAAGGTCAGTTCTTACAAGGCATGTATATGATTTCGTAGGGAATTTAAATTGCAAGAGTAAATGAAAGTTTAGCTAACAAACCCTAAATTATGACTTTATTGAATCTCAAAAGATCCTAGTAAATGATTTTATAACAAAAATATGGCAAGTCCAATTTGCTCTTCAGAATGTCCAATAAATTTCAAAATGGTTGAGGCATCACTTGAAATATTCTGAGTTCATTTTAAACTTATCATATGTTCCATTAATTATCTAAGATTAAAGTGTGACTACCCCATTGCTCAGTGAAACTTGACAATTTAATTATCTCAAGGATAGAATACTCGATTGATGAATTGATGTTTCATGTAAGAGTTATGTGGGTGGGTGCCCCTAAGGCAAGTTTAGGTCATTTAAAGATTGTGGTGCCATGAGTAAGGTTAGGCTTGTAGTGTTTAAAGATGTTAATCACCAATCATATCATCTTCTAAATCCATCAATTGAGTTTAGACATCGAGCCTAGATCACTAAGTCTTTAATAATCATAATAGGTTAAATAGTGATTATTAAATTTTGATTTAAATGATATATAGTCTTATCAAATGGTCAAATCATCCTTAATTTTGGGCTTAAGAAAAGTAAATTATCATCTTTCTAACTTAAGCCCGTCATTTAAGAATCATTTGATCTCAGTTGACCTCCAAGTCATGTAGAATATGAGGATTATGATTTTGTTGATGTTGTGCAAGTGTGGTGAGTGAGTTTCTACCTCTTAACCCCATTGTATTTCAACCATCTAAAAATGTTTATTAAGATAAAAATTATCCCTTTTTTCCTTGGTTAATCCTAAATTTTGATTAAGACACCAAAGTCTAAAATGACTATTTTGTCCCTGGGGCACTTCACCTCATAACTCATTAACCACAACTCAAATGACTTTTAAAGGTTTAGAGTGTTATATCCATGAGGTAATTATAATGTTAAAGGAGAACATGTGGACTTCTCAAAATTTAGTTTAATTTAATTATTTATTTAAACAAGAAAATAGGATTTTTAGCAATTAATTTATTTAACTTTCCAGAATAAAGTTTTTATTTATAAAAAAATTATTAGAGGTTTCCCTAGGTCATAGGAATACATAGACAAAATTTCATGATTTTTAGAATTAAATTATTATTATTATTTATTTTTGGATCAATTTCAATGATTTAATTAAATAGAAAATAATATTTTAATTATCAAAAAATATTTTTATTAGACTTCTGTGAGTTTAAAAATGTTAAAGTATCAAATTTTGTATCTTTATGATTTTTTATTTAATTATTATAATTATTTTAATGAGAAAATAAGGAAAATTTATTTTTAAGCTTTTAAAATTTATTTTTAACCTAGGGAAATTAGGAAAAATATTTTAATGAATCCTAAGTGATTAGAGAATAATTAGGCACATTTTGAAATATTTTGATATTTTGGGATTTTTAATTATTTTTAAATTCAAAATAAAGCTAAAAAATTAAGTATTTTTATAAAAATAATTTTTATTTTTCCTAAGTGCCCCTGATCACAAGGAGCTCAGAAAATCACTTTTCATAATTTTCCCAAGTGTTTTTAATTTAATATAATTATTTTTGTATAAAAAAATAAAGTTCTTTAGAAAATCAACTTTAATGCTTGAACTTAGTTAAATAATTTTCAATTTTTTACAATGGATAAACTTGATTTTTGTGAACAATATGAGATTAATTTTGTTTATTTTTGATAAATATATGATTTATAAAAATTAACACAAAATATTTATATTTAATTAAATATAGAAATTTACAAGATAATTCAAGGTATCATGATATTTTTCCTAGACTTATCTGACCATAAGAAATCTACTTAAATTATTTCCATAATTTTCCAAATGATATTTTGATTTATATAATTAAAATAGCCAAAATGGTCACCATAGCTTGAAAATTAGGTTTAGATGCATAGGGATGTCCTCTGACCTTGGAAAAATCAGAAGACATAGCCTCTGTCATGAGGAATGAACCCTCAAAATTTCAAGCCACGACGATCAATATTTAGTCATGGAGAATTGAAATACCACAGAGGGTATTTAATTCATTTAAAATCAGGGAATAAAAAAAATTATTATTAATCCACATTATTCTCCTCTATTCACTGAGAAAGAGGGTATTTTTCTTTTATTTTTATGATTTCTTTAGATAAACATATGGATTTTTGAAGTTTAGGCATTTAAAATAATTCAGAAAATCCATATTTTTCTACTTATCCACGCGGCGCCAACTCATCTTCGTCAGCTCGGAAGTCTCCACACTGCTATCCATTCGACACTGCCAGTCACTTAGGGACGATAGCGGAGAGTCGTCCGGTCGCGTATTTATTTCATCAATGGAGGGCAGAGGAGCTATAAAGATTCATTGGGATGAGCTGGCCTCTAGGGTTGAAATTGAGTTGGATATAGGGTTGGTGGATCTAAATTTTGGTATTTTCTGGCCACTAGGCAAGCCGGTAGGGCCAAGGGTGGTGGCAAGGTGGTCAGGTGATTCAAGGGGAGGGTTAATTATGGTTAACTCTCAATGGCAAGTGATGATGGAGGAGATAATTAACCCCAATGACAAGTGATGATGGAGGAGATATTTTAGTTAAGGCCCATAAATGGAATAAGATCCCTTAAATTTGAGGACCCCTTTTCCATAGCTCACCAATCTAGTTTAAGGGGGTTTAGCCTGGTTAATAGGGTGTACTTGGTGGCTGTGGTGTCATTATTTTGGTGGATTAGGCATGGTTAAGTCAATTTTGGTGAAGGGGTTCAATTTGGGTCAAAATAGCTAGAAGTTGGGTTTGGGTCAGGTTATCCATGACATTGAGCTCAATTGAATGATAAATATTGTGCAGATGATTGTCATGAGGTTTTTAAAAAAAGGTTTGGAATGATTTTGAATTGATTTGGAGGTTCAATTTGGAGGATTTTGGGCATTTTGTCAATTTAGGGGTGTTGGGTTAAACTTGGGGTTTAGGTTGGGTTAAGGTTGGGATAGGTCCAAATTGATGGTTGAGAGTGTCATGAAGAGTTCTCAACATCAATTGGGTGCCAATTTTGGGGTTAGGGCATTCAATTTGGTGAAATTTGGGGACATAGCCAATTTGGGGCAAATTTGGGGATTTTGAATGTGGGTTGAAATTGAGTGAAATTGAGGCTTGAACAAGGTCAATTGAAGGTTCAAGTTGATGTGTAGGATTGTTAGAAATTATTTAGGATCCAAATTGGGGCAAATTGAGTAGGCCATGGGGTTCAATTAGGCGAGATTAGGTCATAGGGCCAAAATTGGGGTTTTTGATTTAGATCAAAATTGGGCTTAAAGAATGGGTCAATTAGGCTTGGATTTGGTTTGTATTGATCATATAAAAGATGAATTTGAGTTTATGATGGAAATAGAGGGGAATTGAGACCAAATTGATGGACATTTGAGGTAAATTTGGGAAAATTGGCCTTTCAAAGGCAATTTGGTGGTATTGGTCAAAATGGTCAAATGGATCAAACTAGGTTCAATTGAAGGGTCTAAATTGATTTTGGAGACATTTGAAGTGATTTTGGAGGTTTTGAAAAACTTTGGGGTGTCAAGTGTATTTTTGAAATTTTGGCAAATTTGGGGGTATATTAGCAATTTTGGGTGGTTTTTATCTTCAAATGGTTTCAAATGATTTTTGAGCAAATTTGGGTATTTTAGGTAAAATTGGGAATTTTGGTCAAATTTAGGGTTTCAAGGGCATTTAGGTAATTCGGGTGGATTTTGGGGAAAAAAGCCAAGTTGAATTTTTTTGGTAGAATTGGGATGCCAACCACTATGTATGAGCTATGGACCAATGAAATCCCCATTTACGTCCTCTACGCACAGTCTTAACTAAGTCGTAGCCTAGGCTAGTGGGTCTAGGGGATCATCTTCATGAGTCTCCCAAAAGATCAAGTGATCAAAGTCAAGAATTTTGGGTTTATGGTTTCAAGTGGATATAGGTGGTAGTGAGTGTAAGTGAGTGAACTAGCTCCAAATCAACACCTAGGGTCATGCCTGAGGTTAAGCAGTTCTATGGAACTCTCGCTAAGCTCCCCTATAGTGGCCCTACCTACTAAGTGCTAGAGGTTAAGCTAGTATATAGAACTTCAAGTTGAGCAGAGAAGTGTTTAGAATTTCTAATTGTGTTGGTTCCTTTTCTAGTTTTCTAGAAATAGTCAATAGGAAAATCCTATGGCTATACCCTAGGCTGTTAAAGTTGAAAAACTAAACCTCAACCAAAAGTGAGGTCAACATTACATTTGGTTTTAATTTAGATTTCTTGTTTGTGTGCATGATTTCTACTTTTGAACTCATATATGGTTGTGTTTTCTCCATGGATTCTGAGTAGTTTTCTTTATCTTTTTCCTTAAAATGATGAGTGGTTAAGTGTTGAAAGGAAGTTGTCTGAAGTATTAGACTTCAATGTTGGAAGAAGTTGTGTTGATTTGAAACCTTGTACTTAATTTACTTCTTAATTTAGCTAATTGAGATGTTAATACATGTTTTAAGAACATGTAAGATCCGAGATGGTGTTGTCTTAGTCAACAAACGAAAAGAATCACATATTGATTTCATGGATGAGAATGTAGTTCATGGGGTTGAGTGCAAATAAATAGGGAAATAAACTTTCATGGGTGTGAAATTAGAGGACATTAGGTGACAGGCTAATACCCCCAATTTGATTTATAGTTTTAGGTTTTTATACTAGTTGTTAGCCCCTAGGTGGAGAGAGAAGAGGGAGTGAGAGCTAGTATCCTCATTACCTAACCGGTCTTGAGTTCAAACTATAAATTAGTCATGTTCTTTATAGCATCTATAGTAAGGGTAAAGAATATTATTGCTCCTATTTGGCACAACACATTTAGAATACTTTCACAACAGAAATTCTATACTTGTTACAGATTCAGGATAAGGAAAAAAATATTTTACTTATATTGCCTTCATCTTGCGAATATTTAGTTAAGTTAATTCATTGCTTTCTTTATTTTCAAATATAAAAAATTACAAAAAGAAGCAGATTTTCATTCCTAATATAGTATCTTAAGTTTAACTAAGAATTTTTTGATAAGTAGGATTTTGGTTATCTAAACTTTATAATTAAAAAAAAAGAGTGCATATTGTCAGTTTTCCTTGTGGGTTTGATATTCGAGGCTTAATGAAAAAGATTTATATATTTTGATAACGATACGTATACTTACGTAGTATCCCATATTTAAATATTATAAATGTAATCTTCTTTAGCTCATAGTGAAAAATTTGCCTAGCTTTTTCTTTGGATCAAGTTTTTGACTTTGTTGCAAAATAAGAATCATTATTAAGAAAATTAAGCATATAATCGCATACATATCAATAAACATATATATAGAAAGTTGGGATCAATAAGCCCTAACTCGTTTTAGGATTCTGAGATTCTCGATTTTCATAACTTAAACTCTCACATCTTTCAGGCTATTTGGAAGATTGTCTCGCATAAATGTAAAGCATAACTAATAAAATTGGCAGGATGAAATATTCAATAATTTTCCCCCAAAATTGATGTCAAATCATAAGATAGCTTGGGAAGTCTCCGAGGTTCTACTCAAGATCCGTGACATCCCCTAGTTCTTCCTCCTTTAGATTCCAAGATAAAATGTTCCATATTTCAGCCTGTCCCATTTTGTACCTCTTTTTCCGATCTTTGAAAAGGCTTATCCTTTGAAATACTTCGAAACAATATTTTTTGATCAAAATCAAGAGTTTTCTTAAGTGACTTCGATCATTTAAGATATAATTGACAATAGGGGCTTTAGTTTATTTAATCGAGCCTCACCAATAAGTACTATATTCATCCTCTAAAGTAGGTATATTGCTTCTGGTCTAGTGCTTGATCATTTAAACTATTATTTATATGAGATCAGTTTGATCTCGTATTTTCAAAAATTGAAATATTAATATATATTTATATATATATATATATATATATATATATATATATATATATTAAATTAAAGCCACCATGAGAGAAAATGTTTAACTGTGCCGACAACTTCTAGCGACTCCGCTGGGGACTAGCTCTACTATCTATTATGATTAGAAAATTTTGTCTTCACACATCAGGAAAAGTGTTCATGTCCCTTGTGGACCAGATTACCCTTCTTCTGTTGGCATACATTGCTCATTTCTTTCTTGGGCAAGCTCGGTCAACTCTTTTGGATTCCATGACCGAGTTTCAGGAGTCCTTTAGGACTTTATCTTTTTATGTGGGGTCAGACCCCTCAAGTAGTGTGTTGGTGGACTAGTTCCACTCGATCGTTATGCATTGTGAAGTTGGTCCCGCACCTGGTCCTAAACTTTGCATTTTTCTTTGCATCCTTCTAGTTTAGTTTACTTTGCTGCTGCCGACATTAAAAAGTTGAGGAGTTATGAAGTTTTCAGCTGCTAGGATGGATATCCCAAAACTTGTTTTAATTTAATTTAATATATATAATTTTGAAAAAATATTATTTTGAATTTTGAAAATACAAGACCAGACCGATCTCACATTCCAAGTAGTTTAAATAAAGCCAAATACTACAAGCAATATATTTACTGGAAGGATAAACACACTACTTCTGGTAAGGCTCGATTAAATAAACTAAAGATTATATGTCATCCATTTGGTCGGAAAAACCATTTTTTATTTTGACCGACAAATTTCCCTATTTAATATGAAAAATAAAATAGTTTAAATTAAGCTAGGTTCTTGAAAAAGCTTTCTATAAGTGCAAGCCACTATAGTTAATTACATATTAGATAAATGATGTTACATAAGAAAACTCTCAATAAAAATCACAGGATATTGTCTTCAAGGAGTTCTAAGGGATAGGACTTTTCAAAGAAATTAGACAAGAGGTGTGAAAGGGGAATGACTCAAATTTGGAACATTTTATTTTGGAATCTAAAGGAAGAACTAGGGGATGCTATAGATCCTGAGGAGAACCACGGTGACTTCCCAAATTGTCCTACTATTTGGCTTCAAATTTGGAGAATAGAACTGTTGAATATTTCCTCATGCCAATTTTATTAATGAAGGCTTATATTCATATGAAAAGATCACATAAATAGCCTGGAAGATATGAGGGTTTAAGTCGTGACAAACGACAACCTCAAAATCCTAAGATGAGTTAGTGTTTATATTGTATAGCAAAACCAAACAAAGGCCTAAATATAAGTTGAGGATTTATGTTGCATAAGCAAATAACCTCAAAGTCTTATAGGTTGTTTTTTAATTCTAAGGGATGGTTTAGCTAGTGTAGACATGTTTTGCTATTGAAGATGGTCGTGTTGCCCACGATGCTAGCTCCAAACTCCTTGTTGTAATGAATTTAAGTTTTCTAATGTTTCAAGTCTCGATATAAAATCAAATGTTTCCTAAGGTTATAGTTATTCAAGTATCATGAGGGATATTAAAGTTGATTAGAGCGATCAGTTATGATCCTACTGTCCCTTCGTTCCCGCACCACTATTTTCTTTCAGATTCACTTAGTTTAAATAATTTTACTAAACTCAAATCATTGAGTTTCATACTTTCATTTAGACCGTGGGAAATCTTGTTAACAACCGTAAGTTACCTTTTTCAAGGGATTCCCGATCATCCGACAGAGAGTTTTAATTTAGTTGTAGTTTTTTTTGTTTGTGATTAAATTTTGAGTTGTTTTATATTTTGATTGTTGTGGTGGCGGATTTTATCTTGTTTTGATTTTTAGTTTTGGTTTAAATTTTGTGGTTATCCTAAAGGTTTTGGTTTTGACATGGACGGTGACATTATTATTTAACATGCAAGTTTATAAGCATGAAAAGTATGGTAAAGAAAACTATAAAGTGTACCCATCGAGTTTTCTCATTCCTCCACTTGAAACTTTAGTATCTTTTGCAGTAAACATTTATAATTTGCAGGAAAGTAAAGCCTATAGATAGATTCGTCACAGGCTTATTGAATTCTACGTCATATTTTGATGGGTCCTATTCATTTAAATATATAAATGATTTCTCAAGCAATGCATAGTTTAATCATGCTTTAAGATATCCAAAAGAGTAAGAGAAATGTCTAGGGACCGGGCCCTGGGCATCTCACAATCTCTTGAAAAGTCTCGAGTTTGTTCAAACTCACTATGTTGCTTAATAACTCATCTTTATCATACCCTTATGCTCAACGAACTGATGTTCTAGCCAACCCTAAGGATGGGGTAATTATCATTTGATATTTTATTTATTAATTATGTAAGTGAAAGTATTTAATAGAAGAATTGACTTAATTAAGAATCTTAGCCAATTTGACTTCTCAAGAATGGGCTTGTAATGTTTTAAAATTTTCAAATTAATCATTGCTCATTTTCTAAACCTCATTACACAAAATTTGATTAGGCTTAATTCACTACTAACCCCTTAAATGTAATTTCAAATAATTAATTCATTTGAGTTGTCAAATTTACTCCAATTAACTTGAAATTTTTATGGGGAGCTCCTCTATCATTAAATCATAATGGATAATAAAATTTATGAAATTTAAATTTTTAATTATTTCTAATTTATTTTGTTTTATTTTTAGGGATTGGTGATAATTTTTGTTATTTTTAATGAGTTAAATCAAGTTTATATTTTTCCTAGGGTCCTCTGACCACAATGAACCCACCAAAATATATTTTGTCTTTTTTTTATGAGTATTTTAATTTTTATAATTATTTTACCAAGATAGACATGACATACTTGAAAAATAGAGATCTCTATCTAAAGATCTCCCCTGACCTTGGAAAAATCAAGGAAGATCCCTCATGATATAGAAATTAAAGCCCCAAAAAGCTTGTCACGGTGAAATGTCTATGCAAATGAAGAATCTCAATAAAGAAAACACTATTTATTTAATTAAAAATCTTACATGCATCAACAGACATAAAATTATTTTCACATTATTCTCCGCTGTTCACTGAGCAAGAGGATATTTTTGTTTCATTTTTATGATTTTTCTACACCAAGATATACATTTTTGAAGCTCTGGTTAAATAAATAATAAAAATCCCTATGTTTCTACTTAAGTGACGCGACGCCACCTCAACCTCGGCATCTCTAAGCTTTCCACACGACGTTATCTAGTTCGGCGTCGTCAGACACCTCAACACCGACTTGGGTCACAGTTCATGTTCTACTCCTTCGTCCGACACCATCACGACCGTTCGTCTAATACACGCGGAAACAGACAACATCTGTTCATCATCCCCAAATTCATAACCTAAGAACCGTCCAACTTCAAATCTTAATATCTCTCTAGATACTTAACCAAATTAAGTGTGGTTTGTTCTTATAGACTCGTCTTGACTAGTTGAACATATCCATATGGTTAATCAAGCCTTAGATCGAGTCCATGAGTATGGAGAATTAAATGAAGCTCAGTTTAAGGGGAGAGTTCAATATTATTGCCGAAAAGGTGCAGCCTCGATTGGGTGCTTCCAAAAGCTTTCCTTGAGTCCAAAGAGCTCCTAGATGAAGCCTCAGTTGTGGTGAAGTGCATAGGTATGAAATCGACTAAGGCCGATTTGGGGTGTTGATCAAAGTACACCTTAGGGTGGTTTGGTGATGGTGCTTCTATGGGGGATCTTCTTCTCTCACTTAGGGAATGGTGTGGGTGCAATTAATTTAGATTGGTAAGGCCTAGAGGGATGTCCTATTTTGGGCTTGATTTTGATCTCCAAAATTGAGCTCAAGCAGTGGATTTGAGGGCTTGAGGATGGTTAGATTGAACTTAGTGGGTCTTGAAGAAGCTGTGGGATCAATTTAGTAGTGTCTCCCCAAGGAATTTCAATCTCTCTCCTCTTGGTTGTGGAGGGTGAGTTTTAATAATGGAGGGAGGAGAGGCCATCATGGCTGCCCAGTAGGTGAAAAATGAAAAAAAAAAGAAACCGAAAAAGAAAAAGAAAAAAAAATTGAAAAATGGAGGAGAATCTTGAGGATTAGTGCCTAATCAAAAATTGGTTCCACGTCTGATTTTTCTAAAGTATAAGACTTTAGAAACTCTTAAGCATAAGGACATAATATGGTAATTATAGTTATGCTTAATAAAAATTTTTAAGTGGAGAAGATAGAACTCCTAAACTCTATATTTGGAAAATCTACAATATTTTTAAATTATATAGAAACTCATATTTTCATATTTCTTAACATTAAAAATTTCTAAACTCTAAGTAGGTCTCATTTACTAATATTTTTTCTAAATTGGACTACTATATTTCTACATCAAAATTTTAGTAACTTTTAAAGAAACTCTTATACATCATCTACTTATTTAGTTTTTAAAACATTGAAGTGTCACTTGAGGACAAGTAACATTTTATGTTTGATGGATTTTGATACACCTAAAATATATAGAATTTTATACACATTTTTATGCTTATTTTTGAGATATTGTGCTTTAATGAAAGGTATTTGTGTGTTTTTCTTTCAAGTACAATCAAATGGATGAAAAATGGTAAAATAAGTGAAAAAGGGTCAAATTTGGAGCAAAAATGAAGAAGGTGCAAAAATGAACTGGGGTGCCTAAACGCCTAAGACTGGCGCTTACGCTTCAGTTATGCAGAGAGAGCCACACCTAAATGTCAGAAGTAGTTATTTGATTATTTATTGATCTTAGACAAGTTATTGAAGAGGTGTTTGAAGCAACCCTTGATAAAAATGTGGGAAATAGTCCATGGACACAAAAATTCATTCAATTGGCTTTTGAATGGAGGTAACTTCTAGAAGATTCATTAAATGTAGACACATTTTGAAGAGTTATCAAGGCACTCTTTAGATTTTCTTAATAGAAGACTGAGATTATCAAAATGAGAGAGAGCCAGTAGCCATCATCCATCCAAATAACCGCGACAGCCGCCGCCTATTGCTGTCACCACTGCCAGCCACTTTGATTTTATTTTAAGTTTTACTTTTTATTGTCAGTGAAGGAAGAGCATTCAAAGGAACTTAAAGATATTTGGTGGAGAGGATTTGAGATAAGTGTTTATCTTTGTAACTACATTTGATTTTAATTTAGATTTCTTGTTTGCGTGCATGATTTCTACTTTTAAACTCATGTGTGATTGTGTTTTCTCCATGGAATCTGAGTAGCTTTCTTTATCTTTTTCCTTAGAATGGTAAGTGATTAATTGTTGAAAGGAAGTTGTCTGAAGTATTAGACTTCAATGTTAGAATAAGTTGTGTTGATTTGAAACCTTATACTTCATTTACTTCTTGATTTGACCAATTAAAATGTTAATACCTGTTATGAGAACATTTAAGATCTGAAATGGTGTTGTCTCAGTCAACAAATGGAAAGAATCACATATTGATTTCATGGATGAGAATGTAGTTCTTGGGGTTGAGTGCAAATAAATAGGAAAATAAACTTTCATGGGTGTAGAATTAGAGGACTTTAGAGTGACAAGCTAAAGCCCCCAATTTGATTAATAGTTTTAGGTTTTGATACGAGATGTTAGCCCCCAGGTGGAGGGAGAAAAGATAAATTTAGAATGAGAGCTAGTATCTTCCCTACGTAACCAGTCTTGAAAACTACTCAAACTATAGATTATTCAATGTTCTTTAAAGCATCTATTGTAAGGATAAAGAATATTATTGCTCCTATTTGGCACAAGAAATTTAGAATACTTTCACAACAGAAATTCTATACTTGTTACAGATTCCTGATAAGAAAAAAGATATTTTACTTATATTGCCTTCATCTTACAAATATTTAGTTAAGTTAATTGGTTGCTTACTTTATTTTCAAGTATAAAAAATTACAAAAATTTCATTCCTATTATAATATCTTAAGTTTAAGTAAGAATATTTTGCTAAGTAGGATTTTTGTTATCTAAACTTTATAATTAAAAAAAAAGAGTGCATATTGCCAGTTTTTCCTGTGGGTTCGATATTCGGGACTTAATTAAAAAGTCTTATATTACTTGATAACAATATGTATACTTACGTAGTATCCCACATTTAAATATTATAAATGTATTCTTCTTTACTTCATTGTAAAAAAATTGAATGTTCATTATTGTCTTTGCCTTTGATTAGTGGAAGCAATGATTAGTCGTATGACTAGAATTTCATATTCTGAACAACCAAATTTTTCACTATACAGAATAATTTGAATTGCAATAGGGCAAACCTTTTCTTGAGGGGGAGTGTTGTAAAAACTAATCATTGCTCTATGCCATTTCAGAAATTTAGTTGTTGTGCAAAGCGGAGGTATAGTAGTAACTCGTCTTAGGATTCTGAGGTTGCGTCCGTCACGACCTAAACCCTCACATCTTCCAGGCTATTTGTTTGAAATGTTAGTTACTATCTATCTCTTCATCCCTCCTTCATAACAATCATCTAAATTTGTTATATGGCTCATCCTATAGCAAAACTTTAAATGCTATAGGATATCATAAATTGCATGAGGAGTGAAATTTATGCTTGAGGAGTGATCAAACTTTCATCTTGGAAGGAATGAAGTTCATGACATTTGAACTTCATTCAGGTAAAATATGCAATTTACATAATGTAAGTTGCATATTATGATTTCAAAGCAATGGCATTTCATAATATGCTTACATTACGTAAAGCGTATATACTTTATGATCTTATCTTGAAATAAGGGCGTGAAATTGTAGGCTCAATGAGTTTTGCTAAAACAAAGACATTTCTAAAGAATCTGTGACATCCCAACTAAATTGTAGTCATATATGGCCCAACTAGTTGTAGTTATATATGGCCCAACTAGATTTACTATATGGCTCATCCTATAACAAAACTTTATATTCTATAGGATATATAATTTGCATGAGGAGTGACAAATTAAGTTCTACTAGATCCTCTTCGTTCTTTTAGCTGGATCAGACACATCGTAATGATGTCCTCTTTGGTTGATGCATAAGACGTCCAAGTTAGAAATCAAGAGTTGAGCTTTCATATACTGTTCAAGCTTGAATTGTTTAAATTTTTTATTGTTTGAACTTGATTTATTTTTTCTTCTTAATGGCCTAGTAAAAGATGGTATTAGATGAGCCAATCATTTAATAACATAACAGTTTATGTATGATATTAATAAGAAAATAAAAAATTCTTATTAATAGGTATAGTTTATAAGAAAAGAAACTTAATTAATGTAGGTCCACCCACTCCAATTGATTAAATATAAATTAATTCATAATAAATGTAGCCGCATGAAGAGATATATAGTTCATTATTGGCAAAGACAATCATTTATTACATGTGCAAAGCTTAGTTTCACTCTCTGGTTGATGTGCAATAATAGTGCAAAGCTTAGTTTCACTCTATGGCTAAAATATTAGAGTAGTAGTTACTGATGTGAAATCATTTAATACCAAAGCAAGTTGGATTCCATACAATTCATATTAAATGTATAAAGCCAATCATTTAATACTAAATCAATTCATAGTGAAAATTTTGGTTGTTCATTATTGGCTTTGGCTTTGATTAGTGGAAGCAATGATTAGTCGCATGACTGCAATTTTGTAGTCTGAACAACCTACTAATTTGTGTGCACCATATGGTCATTGGCTTTTGTACATTTTACACCATAAGAGGAAGCAATGATTAGTGAAAAATCTGGTTTATTCTAGTAAAAGCTTTTTTAGATCGAAGCCGCATGACTACAATTTCGTCATGCGACTTTGATCTTTCTTAGCTCTGTTCAGATACTTCCTCTTATATCATAACATAGATACATGCACCTCTTTTGACTAGAAGTATGATATAAGAGGAAGTATCTGAACAGAGCCAAGAAAGATCCAAGTCGCATGACAAAATCCCCTTATGTATTTAGTGCTTCATCATATTAAAGCATATCATAAAATTTTAATTTCATTCAAGAAACTGCTATGTATGTATTGATGCATATAAGAAAATTTTGCATTTCTGAAATATATAACTATTCCTTTAAAACAAGCCTGTTAAAACTCTTAATTACTGAGATAGCTCCATCAGCTTATTAGCTCGGTAGATAATGACTAAGACACCCACCAGGATCTTAAGGGCTTAGTAGTGACCTAAGCTAAATCAAATTTGATTAAATGAGGATTATAAAAGTGAATAAAATGGATGTTAGCTCCTTTGAATATCCTGCTGGATTTATAATATGATACGCCGTCGTATCATATTATGTTTAATAGATTAAGCCTAACCCATACAGCTTCAAAATCAAAACCTCAAGGCTTTATGTATTGGTTCATTATAAAATGATAGAGATGAAGAGATAGATAGTAACTAATATAATAAGTCATGGAGCAATGGAAACCCCATTTTGGGTCCTCTATGTAGTGGTCTTAGCCAAACCCTAACCTAAGGCTAGCGGGTTTAAATGACTGAGTGATAAAGAACCAAGAGAAAGGGAGGGTTTGAAATAGTGGGAGGGTTTTTAATTTCATACTTCTTGATCCATGAAAAATCTGAAAAAAAACACGTGAAGGTCTTGGTTTCTGTTGTGTTCAGATGGCTCTACTAAGAACCATGTTCTGGATCTCTTTAGTTAATGCAAAATTTTCTAACTAGACATTGGTAAAACAAAAAATTTCCAATGAAGATTTCATACTTCTTCATACATATTAAATTTTAAACTCTTTCGTAGCTGAGGTTCACACTTCATGCTAAGGTTTCTCCATCTCAAGATGTAATATACCAATGCCTCGCGGATTGAAAAATCAAGAAATATTATCTTCAAGGAATTCCAAAGGGTACGACTCTTCAATGAGATCGGACGTAGAGTGTGAAAGAGAATAGGTTAAAATTTGGAACATTTTATTGTGGAATCCAAAGGAGGAAGAACTACGGGATGTCATGGATCAAGAGGTGAACCTTGGTGACTTCCCAAGCTATCCTAATGTTTGGCTTCAATTTTGGAGAGAAAAAAATAAGTGTTTCATCCTGCCAATTTTATTAGTTAGGACTTATACTCGTGTGAAACTATCACACAAATAGCCTGGAAGATGGGAGGGTTTAAGTCATGGCAAATGAAAACCTCAGAGTCATAAGACGAGCTAGAGCTTATATTATATAGCAGGGCTATACAAAAGGCCTAAAGATAAGGTGAGGATTTACGTTGCATATGCAAGCAACCTCGAAGTCTTATGGCTTTTTTGTTTAATTCTAAGGAAGGAAGATTGATTTAACTGGGGGAGATAGGTTTTGGTGATGAAGATGGTTGTGCCACCCACCATGCTAGCTCCAAGCTCCTTGCTGCGACGAGTTTGAGTTTTCTATTGTGTCAAGTTATAATGCTAAATCAAGTGGCCCTATGGTTGAAGCTCTTTAAATTTTATGGGGGCATATTAAAGTTGATTAGAGTGACACCGATTAGGATCCTATGGTTCCCTCGTTCTAGCATTACTATTTTCTATTGGATTCACTTAGTCCAAACGAATTTACTAAACGCAACTTAATGAGTTCCATAATTGCATTTAGACCGTAGAAAGCCTCGTTAGCAACCGTAGGTTACCTCCTCCAAATAACTCCCGATCATCCGATAGAGACATTTTAATTTAGTTACAATTATAGTTTTGTGTGATGTTTGTGATTAAATTTTGAGTTGTTTTATATTTTGAATGTTGTGGCGGTGAATTTTATCTTGGTTGTTTTTTTTTTAATTTTAGTTTTGGTTTTGGTTTTTTGGCTATCCTGATAGTTTTAGTTTTCCTTGAAAATCTGTATAAGCACAAAAGTATAACATAAAAGCACACGAAAGACAACGCTGCAAACTGTAAAAGTACCTGACGAGTCTTCTCGTTCCACCACATGAAACTTAAAATGCATGTTAAGGCAGTTTATGGAGAGCGGGAAAAGTAAAGTTTTGGTAGTTTTCCTAACCCTATTTCATATTTTGGTTCGTCCTTAGGAGTTTAATTAAGGATGATTTTGTCAAGAAAAACATATTAAGTTTAGTAGATCTTCAAGATATCCAATAGATTGAAAGAAAGAAGCAGATCTATGCTACTCTCTCGTTGCCTAGTGCAAAATCATGAGTTTCTTTAAACTTATTATGTTGCTTAATAAGTCATTCTGTAAATATCCTTGATGCTCAGTGAACACTGATGTTTCAATTATCCCTAAGAATAGGGTAATTATCATCTATAATTTAATTTAAAAATTATGTGGGTGAAGACCCTTTAAAGCGGCAAGTTGGTGTTGTTGGAATACTTAGCCAAATTTTAACCCAGATTGGGCTTGTAGTGTTTGAAAGATGTTTTAATTTTCAATGATATTTACTTTTTTAATCCTCATTCAAATGAAACTTGATTTAGCCTAAGTCACTACTAAGCCCTTAAGACCTAGACGAGTGTCTTAATTAGCTTTGAAAAGATCTAGCTTTAGGTGGTCATGATTCATGATCAGAATTTTATTTGAAAATCAAAAGAGGGGTATTAAATTGATTAATTATTGACTTCAAAAGTCATACCCTAAGTCCTAGATTCATTTTATTTTAATAAACTTCCAAATTTTAATAATTCAGAAATTTATTAACTTATCTTTTTAATGATGAAAGTAAAATTGGTTTCCGCCAATTAACCCCTTGTGTTTCAAACATCAAATAAATTGATTAAGATCAGAGATTACCCATTTCCCTCCTTAAATTAAGCCTAAATGTTAATTAAGGCTAATTTTCAAAAATTACACATTTGCCCCTAAGGCTCTATCACTTCATAATTTGTCAACTTCAATTCAAATAACTTTGAAATTTTTATCCTACTTCATTCATGGGTCAATTAAGGCATCAGAGGAGAAAATGTGATTTTTCAAATTTTAATTTAATTTATATAATTATTTTAATGTAAAAATAGGATTTTTTAATGAAAATTCCTAACTTGACTAAGGTAAATTCTAACCCTTTTAAATTTTTAATGGAGGTAACTTTAGACTAGAGAAGCCTTTGGACCAAATTTCATGATTTTTTGAATTTAATTTGAATTTTAAGAATTATTTTGAGTTCTGGGGTATTTATTAAATCTAAAATATTTTAAATAAAGAAAATTAAGTTCTGTATTTTTGAAAAGTTTCCATTAGGTCAGAACACTCAGAGAAGAAAATTTTATATTTTTTTGAATTTTATTTGATTTATTAGAATTATTTTAATGAAAACTCATTTTTAGCCTTTAAAAATCATTTTTAAGCTTTAAAATTCAATATCTTTATTTAGAAAATCAGGAAAAATATTTTAATTGTTCCTAAGTGCTTAGGAAGCCATTTAGAACATTTTCATGAGTTTTATTATTTTTGTTATTTTTGGGAGTTTTTAATTATTTAAATGTTTAAAATAGGTTAAAAATCAAGTTTTTATTCAAAGTATTATTTTATTTTTAGAAAATACCCCTAATCATGGAGAACTCAAAACACTAAGTTTCATAATTTTTTTGAGTTGTATTTTGATTTTTAAAAATCCTTTAAATTCCAAAAATGATGTTTATCTTTAAAAATCAACTTTAGTTATCAAATGAACTCAAAATATTTTAAATTTTTTATGGTGAGTTCTCTAGATCAGGAGCCATAGTGGAGTTCAAAAAGCAAGTCATTTAAATGTTTATATTTTCCCAAATTAATTATCTTAATGATTTAGGGTTTGTAGAAGTTAGGTATATTTTAAATCACTTAACCCATGAAATTATTTCAAAAATCTTCTGTGGTCATTATGGACCTTCCAATTTTTTTTTAGAATTTTCTAATCATCAAGCTAATTTCCATGGTTATTTTAAGGAAATAATGTGCAAAAAATTAAAAAATTTAGATCTCTGTATAGGAACTTTCTCTGACTTTGGAAAAATCAGAGGATATTTTCGTTGCATACCAAAATTTCAAGCAATGGTGATGTGTCAATATGCATGGAGAATCAAATGATTCCAAACAGTGTTTAATTAATTAAAAATAAAATATGCATCAAATAGACTTGAAATTTATTCCACATTGTTCTCCTCTATTCATTGAGCAAAGGGGGTATTTTTATTTTATTTTTGTGATTTTTCTACATAGAGCTTTGAATTTTCTAAATTTGGGGTATTTAAATAAATAAGAAAAAGCCTTATTTATCTATTTAAACCACGCGTACTGACTAGATCCTAGGCAGCTGCGAAGGCTGGCGCGCTCTGGTGGGACGACGCCGTCCATGTAGTTGCTGACTAGGCTCGTAGTTTATGTCCTGAAGCGCTGTCCGACTCGATCTCCTCCATCCATTTGATACCCGCTTGATCAAACGACTCACCGTCATCATCCCCGATAGAATGATCTCGTGACCGTCCACACTAAAATCATAAGATCTCAGCCTAGACTCAACCAAATCACCTCGGTTTTGATCCTATGGACTCGTCTAAGTGAAACAAACACATCCATACGGTAATCAAGGAATTAAATTAAGCCTAATTAAATGGAGAATCGAATTTGGCTCGAGTTGAGGTGAGGTTTTATGCTTTTGCTCTGAGAAGTGAAGCTTCGATCAGAGGGTATTGGCATGTTCTTTATGATCTAAAGAGGCTAGGGATTAAGTCTCTAGTCTTAGTGTAAGGCCTAGGTATGAATTCGATCACAGCCGGATTTGGGTGTTGGTCTAGAGCTATGGTAGAGGCTCTGTGGAAGGTGGATTTTATGGCGGTTTGGATTCTTTCACTATTGTGAAGGCATTGGTAGAGTTAATTTACATTTGGTGGACTGTGAAGGTGTATTGGATTCTGTCCTACTTTTCGGCAAGGTTTCAAGCTTGAGCTCCGGCAGTGAGAATTGGTGGGGAAAATGGTTGGAATGCACTAACGGGATCTTAAGGAAGCTCTGTGTGAAGTTTAATTTGGTGTAGATGATCATAAGGAACTACTTTGGTGAAGAATGGAAGTTGTTTTGAGCTCAATTGAAGGGTCAATTTGAGGGAATTTTGATTTTCAGTCAATTTGGTCATGATGGACTAGGCTTGGGTCTAGCTTGGGTTAGCCTTGGGATAAGTCCAAATTGATTGTTGTAAATGGTCAATAGGGACCCTATGAAGAGTCTTAAACATAAATTGGATGCCAATTTGGGGGTTAAGGCAATCAATTGGGTGAAATTTGGGGACTTAGCCAATTTGAGGCTAAATTTGGGAATTTTGGATTTAGGCCAAAATTAAATGGATTTGAGGCTTCAACAAGGCCAATTGATGGTTGATTTTGATGTATAATAATGTTATAAAGATTTTTCAACATTAATTTGAGCCAATTGACTAGGCTATCAGTTCAATTTGGTGAGATTAGTTCATATGGTCAAAATTGGGGTTTTTACCTAAATCAAAATTAGGCTCAAATCATGGGCCAATTAAGCTTGGATTTGGTCTACATTGTTTATATCAAGAGTTAATTTGAGTTTAAAATTGGAATTGGGGCCAATTGAGATCAAATTGATGGACATTTGGGTTGAATTTGGGAAATTTAGGTCCTTAAAGGCACATTTGGGGGTTTTGGTTAAAGATGGTCAAATTGGCCAAATTGGGTCATTTGGTAGTTGAAAAAAATGAAATTGGGAATATTTTGGATTTATTGAGATTTTCTAGGAATTTTTGGAATTTTGGGTTATGGAGGAGTATTTTTGTAATTTAGGGGTGTTTAGGGGTAAACGGTTAAGATGGGTATTTTGATAGAGTTGAGGTATCAACCATCATCAAAAAGTCATGGACCAATGGAAACCCCATTTTGGGTCCCCTACATAGTTGTCTTAGTCAGACCATAACCTTAGGGCTGGTAGGTTTAGGGGACCATTTACACGAGTATCCCAAAAAGATCAAGGGACCTAGGCTAAAAAATTGAGTTTAGGGTTGTGAGTGAATGTGAGTGTACATGAGTGTAGTGAGTACCTTAGCTCCAGACCAACACTCAGGGTCAATCCTAAGATCCGGCAGTCCTAAGGGTGACTCATGTCGAGTTTCCCTTATAGTGACCCCACCAACTAAGTGCTTAGAGGTTATGACCAATATGTGGAACTTTAAGTTGAGTAGAGAAGATGGTAGAATTTCTAATGGTGAGGTTTCCATGTCTAGTTTTCTACACCAAATTAAACTTCAGGCTACTAAAGAGGAAAAACTAAACATCAACCAAAAGTGAGGTCAACAATGTGATTTTTCAAAGTTTAATTTAATTTATATAATTATTTACATGCAAAAAAAGGATTTTCAAAGAAAACTCAATAACTTGACCAAGGCAAAACCTAATCAATTGAAATTTTTACCGGATGTACACTTAGACTAGAGAACGACTAAGACCAAATTTCATGATTTTTTTAGTTTTATTTGAATTATCAAAATTATTTTAAGTTATGGAGTATTAATTAATTATAAAATATTTTAAAGGTGAAAAATTAAGTTTTACATTTTTAGTAAATCTCTCCGAGGTAAAAGAACCCATATAAATAAATTTCATACTATTACGATTTTTCTTTGAATTATTAGAATTATTTTAGTGAGAAATTAAGGAAAATCCTTTTTTAGCCTTTAAAAAAAATATTTTAAGCTTTAAAATTCAATATCTTCACTTAGAAAATTAGGAAAAATATTCCAATTGCTTTTAAAGGCTCAGAAAACAATTTAGAACATTTCCATAAATTTTATTATTATTTTTATTAATTTTGCATTATTTAAATAATTAAAATATGCTTAAAAACGAAAAATTTTATTTTAAGTACAATTTTATTTTTAGAAAATTTTTCTAACTAGAAAGAACTCCCAAAACCAATTTCATAAATATTTTAATTGTATTTTAATTATTATGATTATTTTGAAAGTATTTAGGTATTTTAGGTATTTTAACGCGGCGTTCTCTGGTTCTGCGTCGTCGTCCACCTCATCACTAACTCAACCCACGGTTCATGTATGAAAGGGCTATCCGGCTCGATCTCATCCGTCCATCTGATACACACTCAATCGAAAGGCTCCCCATCATCGTCCCCAATAGCCAAAACCTGTGACTATTATCCTTAAAACCTTACGATCTCACTCATTTCTCAATCAAACTCATCAAGTTTGATCCTATAGACTCGTCAAAGTGAGACGAACATATCCATATGGTAAACATGTCATTAAAATAGATCTATGCAAGTGTAGAATCAAAAAAAGCTCGAGAAAGTGGGGAGGTTTATACCTTTGATCTGAGAAGGGAAGCTTCAATCAGAGATGCTCGACACAATCTTGGAGGTTCAAGGAGGCTAAGGATGAAGCCTCTTGCTGCGGTGAAATGCTTAGACCCAAATTCAATCAAGGTCGAATTTGGATGTTGATCAAATTCTAGGGTAGAGGCTCTCTGTGAGGGGGCTTTGATGGGGGAACTTCTTCTCTCTATCTAGGGATGGTGTGGGTGAGTTTAATTTGATTTCGATGGAGTTTTAGAGAGTGTCATTTTTCTACCTTAATTTTTAAGTTCTAAATTAGGGTTGCAAACGGGGAATTAGGGCAAGAGGACAGTAGAGCTGAGCTTCTCTATACTGTTGGGGGAGTTTGGAATCAATTGGACAGAGTTTCCTTATGATTGGTTTCGGCCTCTCTTCTAGCCTTGGGGGATGACTGCTTAAATAGAGGAGCCATGCGGCTTCAATTGGGCTAGCTAGTGGGTTAGCCCAACTGCTTAGGTGTTGGGAAGAAGGCCTCAAGCCTCCAATTGGATTGGGATAGCTTGGATTGGCTTAATTGGGTGTTTGACCATTTTTGGCCTTCTCAAATTGGTGTTTTCTGGCGACCCTGGTGGTGGCTGGCCAAGGTTCAGTCACTTCTTGGCTCAATTAGGTCAGGGAGTGTTTCATTATAATTTACTCCCATTGGCAAGCAATGATTGAAGAGATTTTGTGGTTAAGGACTAAAAATGAGAGTGAATCCCTTAATTTAGGGATCCTTTGGTCCATAGCTTGTTTTTGTGGGCCAAGATTGTTTAACCTGGTCAATAGAGTGTGCTTAGTGGCTGTGGAGTCATCAATTTTGTGGCTTTAAGATGGCTAGGTCAATTTTGGTGCATGGGTTCAATTTGGGTTCAAGAACAAAGGTTGGGTTTGGGTTAGGCTAGCCATGACTTTGACCCTAATTGATTGATCAACATTATGTAGATGATTGTAATGAAGGTTTTTGGTGAAGGATTGAAATGATTTTCAGTTCTGTTGGGGGTTCAATTTAAAGGATTTTGGGAATTTGTTCAATTTGGGCAGGTTGGGCTAGACTTGGGTCTTTGGGCTAAATTTGGGCTAAGTCTAAATTTATTGTTGAATATGGTCTATGGGAACATCATGAAGATTTTTCAACATAAATTGAGTGTCAATTTTGGGGTTAGGGCAATCAATTTGGTGGAATTTGGGGACATAGCCAATTTAAGGCAAATTTGGGGATTTTTTTGACTTAAATTACAATTGAATGCAATTGAGGCTTCACCAACGCCAATTGAAGGTCAAGTTTGATGTGTAGGATTGTTATGAAGAATTTTTAACATAAATTGTGGCAAATTAAGTAGGCTATGGGGTTCAAATTTGTGGGATTAAGTCATAGGGCCAAAATTGGGGGCTTGACTTAGATCAAAATTGGCCTCAAATTATGGGACAATTAGGCTTGGATTTAGTTTAGGTTGGTCATTTGAAAGGTGAATTTGAGTTTAGGATTAAAATTGGGGGAAATTGGGACCAAATTGATGGACATTTGGGGTAAATATAGGAAAGTTGGGCCTTTAAAGGAAATTTGGGGGTTTTGGTCGGTCAAATTGGGTTCACTTGGAGAGTCCTAATTTGTTTTGGAGACATTTGATGTGATTTTGGAGGTTTTGGGAAAGTGTGGGGTGCAAAGGGCATTTTTGTAATTTTAACAATTTTGGGAGTATTTTTAGAAAATTTGGCATTTTGGGTGGTTTTGGGTAATTTGTGTATTTTCAAATGGTTTGAAATGATTTTTGAACAAATTTGGATATTTTGGGTGAGTTTGAGGATTTTGACCAAATATGGGGTTACGAGGGTATCTAAGTAATTTGGGAGATTTTGAGGCAAAAGGTCAAATTGGATATTTTTGGTAGAATTGGCCTACCAACCACCATATATGAGCTATGGACCAATGGAAACCTCATTTGGGTCCTCTATGTATTAGTTTTAGCTAAACCCCAGCTGAGGGCTAGTGGGTTTAGGGGACCATGTACATGAGTCTCCTAAAAGATTAAGGGATCAAAGTCAAGAATTTTTGGGTTTAGGTGTGGGTGATAGTGAGTGTAAGTGAGTGAACAAGCTTCAGACTAACACCCAAAGTCAACCCTAAGGTCAATCATTCCTATGAGGACTCAACTTGAGCTTCCTCATACTTATCTCACCTACTAAGTGCTAGAGGTTAGAACCAATATGTGAAACTTCAAGTTCAACAAAGAGAACTGTAGAATTTTTAATGGTGAGGGTTTGTTTTTTAGTTTTCTAAGAAAAGTCAATAGGAAAGTTCTATAGCAAGACCCTAGGCTACTAAAGAGGAAAAACTAAATATTAACCAAAAGTGAGGTCAACAATGTTGTATGACGTCCACGACTTTTGTCATCAAAACCCTCAACTATGTGAGCCTTGACCACCTATGATCTCTTATAAAGAAATCATTTGATTGGCTACTTCTGTTCACGTTTCGTTCAGCTTCTCAGCTCCTATGGGAAGACCGACCTCTTTCATGCTTTAAACGACGGTCATCCTTTGTCGAGACTAAAAGTTGGGGGAGTTGCCCGTAAGAAGCTGTCGGTCACCGGAATCAAAATTTCATCGCCCTCTTCTGAAGGACGTTTTAATTTACATATAGATTTAAGGTTTAGAAAAATAATAAATCAAACTGACCCCATATTTTTCATAGTTTAAATGAAAGAGCTATGTACCTCAAACCCTATATATATCCTGAAGAATAACACAAGTCTTAAGGATGTGGCTCAATCAAATAAACTAAGAAATGTATGACATCTGTTTGGTCTACGAAACCATTTTATTTGCCGAAAAATTCTTCTATTTAATATGAAGAGTTAAATAAGGTTTATATTAAGCTGTGTTCGGACAAGCTTCCTATAAGGCCAAGCCTCTATAGTTAATTACATCCTAAATGACAGAAGTCACCTAAGAAAACTCTCGAAAAAAATCAAGAAATATTATCTTCAAGGATTTCAAAATGATAGTACTATTCAATGATATCGGACAAAGAGGTGTGAAATGAGATTGGCTCAAATTTGGAGCATTTTGTTTTTGAAACCCAAAGGAGGAAGAACTAAGGGATGTTATAGATCCAAAGGAAAACCTTGGTGACTTCCCGATATATCCTATTGTTTGGGTTTAGTTTTGAGGAGGAATATTTAGGTGTTTCATCCTGCCAATTTTATTTAATTAAGGCTTACATTCGTATGAAACTATCGTAAAAATAGCCTCAAAGATGTGAGTGTTTAGGTCACGACGAACGACAACCTCGGAATCCTAAGACGAGTTAGGGCTTATATTGTACAACATGTTTGTACAATGGCCTAATAATAAGGTGAGGATTTATGTTGCATAAGCACACAACCTCAAAATTCTATAGCTTGGTTGTTTAATTCTAAGTAAGGAATGGTTTATTTGGGGAAGACAGGTTTTGCTGTTGAACATGGCCGTGCTGCCCACCATGCTAGCTCCAAGCTCCTTGCCATAACAAGTTTAAGTTTTCTAGGATGTCAGGTTATGATGTCTAATCAGACGACCCTATAGTTGTAGTTCTTTAAATTTTATGTGGGATGTTAAAGTTAATTAAAGAAACACCGGTTAGGATCCCACGGTTCCCTCATTCTGACACCACTATTTTCTATTGGATTCACTTAGTCCAAATGAATTTACTAAAATTAACTTAATGAGTTTCATAATTTTATTTAGACTGTGGGAAGCCTCGTTAGCAACTATAGGTTACCTCCTCCAAGGGGTTCCCGATCATCCAATATAGATGTCTTAATTTAGTTGTAGTTTTTGTTTTGTGTGATGTTTGTGATTAAATTTTGAGTTGTTTTATATTTTGAATGTTGTGGGGGTCAATTTTATCTTGATTGATTTTAGTTTTAGTTTTGATTTTGGTTTTGTGGCTATCCTAGCAGTTTTAGTTTTCATACAGGGTGTCATCATTGTTTAGCATGCAGGTTTATATTAACATCAAAAGTACAGTATGAAAGTACAAGAAAGACGGTGTTGTAAACTGTAAAAGCGTACCTGGCGAGTCTTCTTGTTCCACCACCTAAAACTCAAAATGTTTGTCAAGGCATTTTATTTGAAACAGGAAAGTAAAGTTTTGACGACCATCCTAAATCATATCTTGGTGGGTCCCTATTAGTTTTATTCAAGATGATTTTGTTAAGCAAAGCACATTATGTTTAGTAGACCTCTGAGGTATCCAACGTGTTAGGAGAAAGAAGCAGGTCCATGCTTCCCTCTCACTACCTGATGAACGGCCTCGAGCTCATTTAAACTTATTGCGTTGCTTAATAATTCACCCTATGAACACCCTAATTTTCAATGAACATTGATGTTCTAATTATCCCTAAGAGTAGGGTAATTATCATTTGCAATTTAATTTGAAAGTTATGTGGGTGAAAACCCTTAAAGGGGGTAAGCTAGTGTTGTTAGAACACTTTGTCAAATTTTAATCCTATTTGGGCTTGTAGTGTTTTAAAAGTCTTAAATTTTAGCTATGTTCGCTTTTCTAATCCTCATTTAATCGGTCTTGAATTAACTTAGATTACTACTAAGCTCTTAAGACCTATGTGAGTGTCTTAATTAATTTTGAAAAGGTTAAGTTTTAGGTGATCATGATTCATTATTTGAATTTCATTTGAAAATAAAATTATGGTATTAAATTGATTAATTATTGACTTCAAAAGTCATACCCCTAAGTTCTAGGTTCATTTAATTTTAATAAACTTCCAAATTTTAATAATTTATCCTTTTAATTAAGAAAGTGATGTTGGTTTTTACCAATTAATCCCCCTTTTAGTTTCAATCATCCAATCAAGCTGATTAAGATCAGAGGTTGCACATTTCCCTCGAATTAAGCCTAAATGTTAATTAAGGCAAAATTCCTAAAAGTACACTTTTGCCCCTAAGCCTCTAACACTTCATAATTTGTCAAATTCAAATCAAATGACTTTGAAATTTTTATTCTACCTCATTCATGGGTCAATTAAGATATTAGAGGCGAAAATGTAATTTTTCAAAATTTAATTTAATTTATATAATTATTTTCATGCAAAATTGGGATTTTGCAAAGAAAATTTGCTAACTTGACCAAGGTGAATCCTGATCACTTGAAATTTTTACTAAAGGTAGATCTAGATATGAGAGCTATTTTGTCAAAATTTCATGATTTTTTTAAATTTTATGTGAATTATTAGAATAATTTTAAGTTATGAGGTATTTATTAAATATAAAATATTTTAAATGGGGAAAATTAAGTTTTACATTTTTGAAAAATCTTCCTAAGGTCAAAAAACTAAGATAAGCAAATTTTATATTTTTTTTTTTTGGTTTTTCTTTGATTTATTAGAATTATTTTAGTGAAAATCCATTTTTTAGCCTTTAAAAATTATTTTAAATTTCAAAATAAAATATCTTTATTTAGAAAATCATGAAAAAATATTTCAGTTATTTCTAAGTACTTAGAAAATAATTCAGAACATTTCCATGAATTTTATTTTTTTATGATTTTTTTGAACTTCTAATTATTTTAAATATTTAAAAATTGGCTAAAAATAAAGTTTTTATTTTAAATACCATTTTATTTTTATAAATTTTCCCTAATCTTAGAAAACTCCAAAAATAAGTTTTCATAATTTTTTTTGTTATATTTTGATCATTAAAAATCATTTTAGTGCAAAAAAAGATATTTTACTTGAAAAATCAATTTAGGCTATCAAACGGACTCAAAATGCTTTAAAATTTTTATGATGAGTTCTCTGGATCTTAGAGAATAGTGGAGATCAAAAATCAAATCTTTTTGAAGTTTTTGTTTACCAACATTAATTACCTGAGTGATTTAGGGTTTATAAAGATTAGGTGCATTTTAAATGACTTTACTCATGAGAAACTTTTCTAAAGGTTCTCTGGTCATAGAAAACCTTTCAAAATTTTCTTGGATTTTTTAAGCAACATGCTAATTATTATGATTAATTTAAGCAAATAATGTGCATAAACTTGAAAAATATGGATCTCTATCCAGAGGTCTCTTCTGACTTTAGAAAAATCAGGGAGTGTTCCCCTTGATAGAGGCTACAGTATGCCAAAAATTCAAGCCATGATGAAATGCCTATATGCATGAAGAATTAAAAGACTCAAGACAGTGTTTAATTAATCAAAAATAAAATATACATCAAATGGACTTCAAATTATTTCCACATTGTTCTCCTTGTTCACTAAGCAAGAGGGTATTTTTAATTTATTTTTTTTATCTTTCTACATCACGATATGGATTTTTAAAGTTAGGGGACATTTACTAATTTTTTTTATTCCCTATTTATCTATTTAAAAGCGTTGCGCTGATTGGATCCTAGGCAGCTCTGAAGCTCCATGCGGCGACGCCGTCATCCATGTTAGAAACCACTCGTCCCGCGGTTCAAGTAAAAAAGCACTGTCTGGCTTCATCTTGACCGTTCATCAGATACACGCTCGATCGAACGGCGCTCCGTCATCGTCCCCAATGGCCTAGCTTGAGAACCGTCCATCATCAAGGCTTGATATCTACCTCATTTTTCAACCAAATTGAATGATTTTTTTTTAAATGCTCATCTGGACTAAAGGAACATATTTATATGATTAAGATGACATGAAATTAAGCCCAAGCAAATGGACAATCGAGAGAGGCTCATATGAGGAGGAGTTCACTGCCTTTGCTCTGAGAAGGGAAGCTTCAATCAAAGGTGCTTGGCATGTTCATTGGAGACTAAGGAGGCTAGGGATTGAGCCTCTTGTTGTGGTGTAAGGTTTAGGTATGAGCTCGACCAAGTTTGATTTAAGGTGTTGATCAAAGTCTATGTTAGGGGCTTTGTGGATGGGGGATTTGATGCGCTTTGTCTTATTTCAGTGTTATGAAGGTGTGGGTAAGTTTAATTTTAGTTTGGTGAAATGTGGAGGTGTATTGAGCTCTGTCCTAGTTTTAGGTAGATGTTTGAGCTCAAAATTGAGCTTCCATAGTGAGAATCAGTGGGGGAAAGTGATTGTATTGCACTGAGGAGGTCTCAAAGAATCTTTGTGAGTGATTTGGGAAGCTCTCTTTGAGAAAATTTCAGCACTCCCTCCATGGCCGTGGAGGTGAGCTTTTATAAAAATGGCTAAGGGCTGGCTGTCATGGCCAATTGGGGGGTGCAATGTTGTGCTTAGGTGGAGGGCAGAAAGGCTCTAACATCTCATTTGGGTGAGGTGGCCTCTTGTTTTGAATTGGATGAAATTTAAGAGGAGGTGTCCCTTGGTTTTGGCTTCTCCGGTGACTAGGATAACCAACCATGGCAGGGGGAGGTAGTTGGGAGCTCAGGGAACCCAGGGGAATATGTCACTGCAATTTAATGGGCTTGGGCTTAGTTTTGGCAAAAGGAATCTTAAGCTTAAGCAATTATGGCATGAGATCCCTAGATTTAAGGGACCATTGGCCCATGGCTTAGCTTAGGTGGTTAAGTGAGTTTTGTCTCAGTCTTAGGATCCAACTAATGGCTGTGGAGTCATTAATTTTGTGGCTTTGGGGTGGTTAGGCTACATTTAGTGCATGGGTCCAAGTGGGTGCAAATGACCAAACCTTGGGTTTGGGCTAGCCTAGCCATGTCCTTAAGCACAATTGATTGATGCAACTGATGTATGTGATTGTAATGAACATTTTGGGTGAATGATTGAAAGGATTTTGAGTTCAATTGAAGGGTCAATTTGGGCATGTTGGGCTAACCTTGGGTCTAGATTGGGCTAGCCATGGGCTAAGTCCAAATTTATTGTTTATAATGTTTAATAGGAACCTCATGAAGAGTTTTCAACATAAATTGGGTGCCAATTTTGGGGTTAAGGCATTCACATTGATGAGACTTGAGGACATACCCAATTTGTGGCAATTTGGGAATTTTGGACTTAAGTTGAAATTAAATGAAATTAAGACTTCACCAAGGCCAATTCATGTTTAATTTTGATTTTTATGAATGTTATAAAGAGTTTTCAACATAAAACATGGTTAATTGAGGGGGCTATGGATTCAATTTGGTGAGATTAGGTCATGTGTCCAAAATTGGGGGTTTGACATAAATCAAAATTTGGGCTCAAAAAATGGGCCAATTATGATTGGATTTAGTTTATTTTGGTCACATTAAAGGTTAATTTGAGTTTGGGATTGAAATTTGGGGAGAGTGGGATCAAATTGATGGACATTTGAGTTGAATTTAGGGAAATTTGGGCCTTTAAAGGCAAATTTGGGGGTCTTTGTCAAAGATGGTCAAATTGGCCAAATTGGGTCATGTGGTAGTTAAGATAAATGAAAGTGGGAATATTTGGAATATTTTGGAAATTTTTGGGATTTTTTAGAATTTTTGAAATTTTGGGCCCATGAGGGGCATTTTGTTAATTTGGTCATTTTTGGTGATTTTGGGTAATTTGGGTGTTTTCAAAAGGGTTGAAATGATTTTTGAACAAGTTTGGGTATTTTGGTTAAATTTAGGAATTTTGACCAAATTTAGGGTTTCAAGGGTACTTAGGTAATTTGGGTAGGTTTAAAAGCAAAAGGCCAGACTGAGTATTTTTGGTAGAATTGGGGAGCTAACCACTAAAAGTAAGCTATGGACCAATGGAAACCCCATTTGGGTCCTCTATGTAGTGGTCTTAGCTAAACCCTAACATAGGGCTAGTTGGTTTAGGGGACTATCTACATGAGTTTCCCAAAGGTTCAAGGGACCAAAGTCAGGAAATTCTGAGTTTAGGGTAGTGAGTGATTGTGAGTGAAGTGAGTAACTTAGCTCTAGACCAACACCCAATGTCAACCCTAAGGTCAAATAGCCCTATAAGAACTCTCCTTGAGCTCCCCCATAATGACCCCACTTAATAAGTGCTAGAGGTTAGGACCAATATGTGGAACTTCAAGTTGAGTAAAGAAGAGTTTAGAATTTTTAATGGCGAGGGTGTCTTTTTCTAGTTATCTGGGAATAGTAAATAGGAAAGTCCTATGGCTAGACTCTAGTCTACAAAAGAGAAAGACTAGACCTCAACCAAAAATGAGGTCACCATCCTTCTCGCTTCATTTATCGTCTCTCAGGCCTTTCTTGCTTGATTTTCAATCAGACTTCTCACCTTTTGAAATTAGCAAGTTCAAGTGCTCTTTTACCAAGATGTTTTTGCTAGTCTACTCCAATAGTTTGGCCAACATTTTGGGTTTCTGTAAACTTAAGAAGTATCTTAACTACCAACTGTTTAACCCTTATGCTAAGTCAGATTTGACAACTATTGATTCTAGGTATTATACCTCAAACATCTTCTAGAATCGTGTAATGTACACCCACAGGCTCTCGTTTCTTTTCAGTTTTACATACCACAAGGAGTCTGAATCCTTGTGGGGTTTCTGGGTACTAGCAAACCACGCCAAAAATAGCATTTTGTACTCTACAAAGGAATTGATAATTTCAACAATGAGTCTATTGAACCTTTGGAGAGTAGAATTTCTCAGAGAAGTGTAGAATAGCTGATATTTCAAAGAAGAAATTTTTTTTGAGAAAAAAGTTTGCGGACTCAAAGGATGCAATATGGTTGGCCAGTCGCTTCGACCTTTGTACGGTTCTAAGGAGGGAAAATTGAATTTCTCTAGGGCTCGGCTTCAATGATATGCCTAGAGAATGTATTCTCCAATCGAAAGTAGACTCCCATCTACCCTGGTTGTAGTCTACCTTTTGGTATGAACCTAAAACTATCCTAGTAGTGGGGCTTCTCCACCTGCTTGACTGCCTGAGCTGGTTGCTAATTTTGGGACTTAGGTGCTGGCAGATTAGGTTGTTGGAGCGGCTATGATCTACCTTGTATCATCATGCAGGTTAATTATGTAATTTGTCTTGTCATCTTGTCGATCACCAAATTAGAAGTTATCGTTTGCCAGAATAAGAATCTCGTTGCCCACTTTAATTTAATATATATATATATATATATATATATATAATTTTGAAAAGTAACATTTTAAGTTTTAAAAATACAAGAATTAACTGATCTCATATCCTTAGTAGTTTAAATAAACGAGTCTAACACCGCAAGCAATGCATCTATCCTGAAGGGTAGACACACTACTTACTGGTAAGACTCGATTAAATAAACTAAAGAATTTATGACATTTGTTTAAGTCTGCGAAAAATCATTTTTTATGTTGACCGACAAGCTCCCCTATTTAATAGAAAAGATTAAATGGGGTTTATATTAAGTTGAGTTCTTAAAAGTTTCCTATAAGGACAAGCCCTTATAGTTAATTACATCATAGATAATCGCAGTCACCTAAGAAAACACTCGATTAAGATCGGGGAATATTGTCTTCAAGAATTTCAAGGGATGGTACTTTTCATTGATCGAACAAAGAGACGAGAAATGAGAATGACTCAAATTTGGAACATTTTATTTTGGAATCCAAAGGAAGAAGAACCGGAGGATATCTCAGATCCTGAGGAGAACCTCGGTGACTTCCCAAGCTATCTTATGGTTTGGCTTCAATTTCAGAGAGGAGAATTTATGTGTTTCATCCTGCCAATTTTACTAATTACGGCTTACATTTGTGTAAGACGATCACACAAATAGCCTATAAGATATGAGGATTTAGGTCGTGATGGGTGACAACCTCAAAATCCTAAAACAAGTTAGGGCTTATATTGCACAACATGATTGTGCAATGACCTAAAGAAAGAGTTGAGGATTTATGTCGCACTAGCTAGACATCCTTTAAATCCTATGACTTGTGTTGTTTAATTCTAAGAAAGGTATGTTGTTGTAGATCCTCATGCTGCTGAAGAAGGTTGCCCACAAAGTTAGCTCCAAGCTCCTCGATGAAGTATTAGTTTTAAAGTTTAAGGTTCAAATGGTTTAAATGACAAGTTTAAGTTCAATCAGTGGGGGGTTAAAGTTTATTAGAGCGACACCGTTTAGGACCTCACGGTTCCCTCGTTCTGGTATCACTGTTTTCTTTTAAATTTACTTAGCTTAAATGAATTGTTAAACCCATTTAAACCGTGGAGATCTCGTTAGCAATTGAGGGTTACCTCCTCCGAGGGACTCCCGTAAATTCAAAAGGATGTTTTAAATTTAGTGACATTTCAAAGGATTTATGGTTACCTTTGAAAAAAATTGTTTTACGTTTTTGAAAATTTTGATTAGATTTTTAAAATGGTTTTGATTTTTGCAAGTAAAGTAAGTTGCACAACGAAGCAGTTATACTATTTTATAGTAAAAGCAGGTTGCAAAAACTAAAAAGATAGAAATTAAATAACACTGTAAAAATGTACTTGTCATCTTCTCAACATTCTCGCTGAAAGATTAGCTTTTGTGATATTTATATATATTTGCAGAAAATTTAAACAAATTGCATGGGTAGATGATGGTGTAGTTAACAAACCCTCAAAGCATGACTCAGAGAGTCCTGAAAAATCTTGGTGGATGATTTTCTATAACAAAATATAGAAAGTTCAATTTGTCCTTCAAAATATCTAAGAGATTACAAAATTTTCAGGGAATGATCTGAAACAACTTTTAAAGAACTCTTGAAACATTTCAAGTTCATTTTGAACTTATCACATTGCTCTATTAATCATCCCAAGGTTGAATTTAAATTATCCCATTACTCAGTGAGCCTTGACATTTTAATTGTCTAAAAAAAAGTGAGAGAAACCAGATAGTCACTTAGCATTTGATTTGACAGTTATATAAGTGGGTACCCAAATGGCAAGTCTAAAGTCATTAAGGATTTTAATGCCCAGAGTTAAAGTAGGGCCTAAAGTGTTTGAAAATCTTTATCAATTAAGTTCTTTTCTAATCCCAATTAAGATAATTCTTACATATCGAACCTAGTTCACTATTAGGGCCTTTCAATTTCAATTTTCAAAGTAAATTTAAGATAATTAAATATTTAAATTGGATCTCAATTCTCATTAATATCAGACTTTGCATCCAATCACCAATTGGTTGGCTTTAAATGAATGAATTACTATCTTCATAGCTTAAGCCCATTACTTTAGGATCACCCTATTGAATTATCTTCCAAACCATGACAATTATAAAAATTACAATTTTAGCCATATCATGAAAAGATGAAAAATTGGTTTCTACCTTTTAAACTATTATGTTTCAATCATCCAAAAAGTTTATTATGATCAAAATTACCCATTTAATTAGGCTATTAAAATTCCAAAATAACCACTTTGCTCCTAAAGTTCCTTATCCCATAACTTATTTAATGAACTTTAAGTGACTTTGAAATTTTCATGGAAACTCAATCATGAGTTAATTAAAACATCATAGGAGAAAGAAAATGTAGTCTTTTAGTTTTTTAATTAATTTATATAATTATTTTAATTCAAAAATAGGATTTTTTAATATTAATTTACTTAATCAAAATATGATTTTTTTTTGTCATGTGAGGATTATTAAAGGTTCACCTAGATCAGATGAACACTTAGATAGAATTTCATGATTTTTCAAATTACATTTTAGCCATTATAATTATTTTAATGGAAAATTAAGGAAAATACATTTTTTGCCTTTTAAAATTTATATTTAACTTAGAAAAACTAATAAATATATTTTAATGGGTTTCAAGTGATAAGAAAACAATTAGAGACAGTTTGGCACATTTTCATATTTTTGCAATTTTTAATTATTCATAATTATTTTTTTAATTTAAAATAAAGCTAAAAAATGAAGTATTTTCTCAAAAATAATTTCTATTTTTCCTAATTGCCTCTAATCACAAGGAACTTAAAAAATCCACTTTTCATAATTTTCCTAAGTATATTTAATTTAATATAATTACTTTTGTACAAAATCACAACTTTTCTAAGAAAATCAACTTTAGCACTTAAACTTAATTAAATAAATTTAAAATTTTTATAGTGAGTCAACATAATTTTTCAACATAATTTGGAATTGATTTTGTTAAATTTTGAGTAATATTCAATTTAAATAAATTAATAAAAGATATAAACATTTAATTAACTATAAAAATGTACAAAATTATCCAAACCATTATAACATTTTGCCTAAGCTCAACTAACCATAGGGAACCTACTAAAATTCATTCCATAATTTTTCAAGTGATATTTTAATTTATATAATTATTTTAAGCCAAATTGCCATCTAAGCTTGAAAATTAGGTTTACATGCACAAAGATGCTCTCTGATCATAGAAAAATAAAAAAACATCCCCTTTACCTTGAGGAATGAACCCTCAAAGTTTCAAGCCATGGTGGAAACTATTTAATCATAATAAATTAAAATACCTCGGAGACTATTTAATTAATTAAAAATCATAGACTTGACAAACAATTTTTATTTTTGTCCACATTATTAAGAGAAAATAATTCGACCAGCATAATTTGTTAGAAAAACTCAAAACTAGTGCTCATATACCTATTCAAACAAAATAAACCAAAAAATAAATTCGAAATAAATAATAGAGCATTGCTCCTATTTATTTCACCCCACTGTTTGTTGATTTATTTGTTAACAAGAGGGTATTTTTATTTCATTTTTATGATTTTCTAAACAAAGATATGAATTTTTGAAGTTATGGCATTTAATTAATTCAATAAATCCTATTTTTCTATTTAATCCAGTCACTTGCCGCATCAACCTACTGTCTTTAATTCCTCCACACTACGTCTTCTGATTCGGTGTCGCCATCTGACTCAGCGTTGACTTGTTCTGCTATTCCGCTCCATCTGCTCTTCTGACACCTCCACAACCGTTAGATCGATACACACGCAAATGGATGACATCCGTTCATCGTCCCCAGTTAACTTAACCTGAGAACCGTTCAACTTCAAACCTTAAGATCTCTCTCAATACTCAACCAAATCGACTGTGGTTTGTTTCTACACCTTCTTCTACTCAAGACAAACCTATCTATATGGTTGATCGAGCATGAAATACAATAAATACTCATGGAGAATCAAATTAATCTTGGATTGAGGGGAGAGTTCAATACCTTTGTGTGAGACGAGTGGCCTCAATCAGATGGTTGAAGAAGCTTTAGAGGAGTTCGATGAGCCTCTAGATAAGTTGTTGGGTTGTGGTGAATTGTATAGGTATGATTTTGATCAAAGTGGTTCTCATGTGTTGGTCTAGGGCTATGTTAAAGGCCCTCTGTCATGAGGCTTTTGTGGGGTATCTTCTTCTCTCAATCTAGAGATGGTGTGGGCACAGTTAATTAGACTTTGGTGGACTATGGAGGTGTGGGGAATAATGTCTTGACTATGACAAGAAATTTGCCTAAGAAATTGGCTCAAGATAGTGGGTTTGGGTGGCTAAAAATAGTGGGCTTGCACTTAGGAAGGTTTAGAGAAGCTCTGGTGAGATTTTGGTAGTGTTTCCCCTAGGTTTCCAAGCACTCTCTCCTTTGGCCGTGAAGAGCTCAATTTATAACCATGGCTACTGGGCTAAGCTCAAGGGTGGCTAGTGGGTGCAATGGAGAGCTAAGGTGGAGGGTTGAATGGCACAAGTGACCAATCAGGGCTTGACACATTTTTTAAGTTCAATTGGGTTCAAGTTGAGGTATGATGGCCTTCGATTTTAGCTCCTCGGATGACTAGGGTGGCTAGCCAGAGCAGAGGAGGTGGTCAGGTGGTCAGGGGAGCCAGTGAGTAGTCTTAATGGTAATTAATTGGATTTATGATGGGTTGGTTTTGGCAAAAATTTCCTTGGCTTAGGCATTTTAGGAAAGGAATGCCTTAATTTAGGGAACTCTTGGTCCATGGCTAGCCAAATTGGTCAACCCAAGACCACCACAGCCATCAAATTGCTCATGGTTCAATTTTGGGTCATTTAGTTTCAAGGTTGGCTAGCTTGGGCTAGAGTTTGACTTGGTTCCAATTGATGGAGCAACTTGGTGTAAATGATTGTCATGAAGATTTTAGAAAGGTTTTGAGTGGTTTTGAATTGATTTGGGGAGTCAATTTGGTGGTATTTGAACATTTGGTATTTTGGGGATGTTGGGTTATACTTGGGTTTGGATTGGGCTAGAGTTTAGCTATGGCCCAATTGATGGTTCAATTTGATGTAGGTGATTGTCATGGAGTGTTTTGGATAAAAATTGAGTGAAATTTTGAGGTTATGACATTCAATTTGGTGACATTTTCGGATATGGCTAATTTGAGGCAAAATTGGGGGTTTTGGTCCATGATGAATTTGAGACCAAGGCCAATTGAAGGTTCATATTGATTTATGGAAGTGTTGAAAAGAGTTTAAGATTCAACATTGGGGCAATTGGATATGTTTGGGGGTTCAATTTGATGAAATTTTGGCTTAGGGTCAAATTGGGGATTTTAGGATTGAGATTGAAATTGGGTTTGAAGTTGTATTCAATGGAGTGGTCCAAATTGGTTTTGGGGTCATTTAAGATGATTTTGAAGGTTTTGGGACAATTTGGGTCACCATGGGTATTTTGGATAATTTTGGGAATTTTTTCAATTTTGGGGTTTCAAGGGTAGTTTGGGTATTTTAATAGGATTGAGGTTGCCAACTACACAACCACCCTACTTGAGTCATGGACAAATAGAATCCCCTACTTTGGGTCCTCCATGTACTGGTCTCAGCTAAACCATGACCTAAGGATAGTGGCCTAAAGGACCATCTACATGAGTCTCCCAAAAGGTTAAGGTATCAAAGCTAAACATGTTTTAGGTTCAAAGTTGTGAGTGTAAGTGTGAAGTGTAAGTGTGTGTGTGTGACTGACCAAGACCGCACCTCTCATAGTCCATCCTAAGGCCAAACAGTCCTATAGGGACTCCCCTTGAGCTCCCCCATACTAGCTCCACCTACTAAGTGCTAGAGGATAGAACCGACATGTGGAACTTCAAGTTGAGCAAAGAAGAGTTTAAAGTTTCTAATGGTGAGGGTTCCTTTGCTTGTCTTCTAGGAATATTCAACAGGAAAGTCCTATGGCTAGACCATAGGCTACTAAGGAAGAAAGTAGGCCTCAACCAAAAATGAGGTCAACACATCCTATTATAGAGTTCCTAAATTCATTGTTGTATGAATTCCTGGACGGACTTCACATTAGAGGCTTCTTCCTGCTATGTTCCTTCACCTTGAAGAGCTTCTTTTCTTATTAAAGGCACGACTCCATGCTCACCACACCTGAATCCTAAATTTTCTCATTGATCACTATTGACTTCATTTTGGTGAGGTCTCTTCTAAAATTCAAGCCACTTCTTGACTCTTTTTTAGCAATTTCAAGAACACCACTCCTCTAAAATTAAGAATCTTGCCATAGAAGCTTCCTATTGACTCTCCTAGAAGATTAATGACAGGACGTCACCCATATAGAAACTCAAGCCACTTCTTGACTCTTTTTTAGCCACACATGTGTGGAATTAAATCCTTAACACTTAGTTGAGTTGAGTAGGACCAACATGTGGAAGATCAAAATGAATTTCCATAAGGATGATGAAGGCCACAGGGAAACCCCTTATGACCTAGAAATTTCACCTACATGCACATTCACATCATCACACACATGTTCACATGCATGCTTAAACTCCACACTAAATACATTTACTCTCAAATCCATCCAAATCCACCCAAATTCACCAAATGCACCAAAATACATTCAAATCCACCCAAATCCACCAAATCCATCCAAATCCACCCAAAGTCCCCAAATCCACCAAGTTTTAAATCCAAGACAAAACCCATTCAAATCCAAATCCAATTCCAAATTCAAATCCACCCAGGTACACCCCAAATCCAAAATCCACCAAACTTAAATACCACATGGAAAGCCCAAATCCATCAAGCTCAAGCGCAAAATTCCGTCATGAAAAGTTCAAAACTTCACTAAGCTCATCATGAGCAATTTCAAGAACATCAAACCCAAATCCAAAATCCATCATTAAAGCCCAAACCAACACCTCATAACTCATTTGCAAAGCCCACCAAACAAAGCCCAAATCCAAATTCATTTAAAACAAAAGCACGCCCATCAAATTTGATCAAACCTATGGTGGAAAAGTTCATGATTAAATTGGCTAAACATGGAACCCACGAGAATCTTTTCAAGTGCTTGAAATTCTCTTCTCCTTAGGAATGCCTAAAAAAAGCCAAGGAGCCATGCATAAGCCTCATGTGAGCAACCACACCACTTATGGTTAAAGGAGGGGGCTCTTTCAAGATTCCCCCCCATAGTACTTAACAATCCCCATGATTCACCTAAACCCATGGTTAACCTCTAATCCCCACGATTGGGACTTGACTACATTCTTTTATATTTTTTATTTTAATTTACATATGCTTTGATATGAAATAAAATAAGTTTCATATATTCAAGTAAGTAAATTTATTTAAAAATGGATTATTTAACATATTTATTTTAAAAACAAAAATAGCAAAAGTAACAAATAAAATTGATCTCAACTTGGTCTTTCCCAAGCGCCAACCATCACTACAGCCACTAACATAACAAAAAGAAGTTCGATTAAAGGACTTGAAGACCCAAAAATTAATATATGTCTCCCTTACTCTTCGGAGTATTTGAATGGGCCCATCTAAGTAAAATCCAAACCTACCTCACCCATTGATGATTTGTTCCTCTTACTCTATTGTTTTTTATTCTGAATGAGAGCATCAGCACTTAGTTTAAGAATCAAGCAGTAAGAACATCGAAGAGCTAAAAGCCATGCCGAGTATAGAATTCATAGCATGTTTTAGGTGATCTGGTACTTGATAATGAATTATCTGCATGAGTACAACAAAAGACAATTTTTTGAAGCGATTGGCTTTTAATGCCGAGTCAACTTCTCTTTAGAAATTAAAATTTAAAACTAATCTATTTTATTAAGATTTTAATTGATTGGTACCTTATAATATTTGCCACTCAAGCCCACCTTACTATCCTCACCATTCACTCGTATCATTTTTTGACCAGCACCACAAAAAGTTTTGGTTTATGTAACTTGTAACTCAAGCTTAGAATCGCCTCACCACTATTAAGATTTAATATTTCAATGAAGTACAAACAAAAAAAATTATATATGCATTTAAACGGCTTGTCAAAATCCACTTGTTAGAATGCATTCATGTCATAATTTATTACATCAGAGTTTGATTTTGAATGAATAACTAGTGAACATTGGTGTAAAGCATATCACTTGACAATATTAGGGTCATTTTAATCCAGGATATGCTTCAAGCTAGGCTTTATGATTGGAATGAGATTATTTGCATGTTTGATTAAAGGTGTTTGTTTGACTGGCCATACGGTGAATGTGAGACCTTATGAAATTATTTATGTAATTTAGGGATATCATGCCATCATGAACTATTTTGCAAAAATTCGTGTCTTTTGACTTGCCTTCAAGGAGATCGAATAAAGGGTTTTTAGTGAAAATAGTTAGGTTTCACATGTACAATGCCCTTATAGTTTAATCATGGGTTATGTCATCCTCAGTTAGAAAACCTCAATTTAAGTTAGATGCAATTTCAATGAATTTTTTTAGATGTAGATCATTTCATCCAACGATTTTTCACATGCATTACTTTTTATAATTGTTAGTTAACATTAGAGTTTGGTTTTGAATGAATCAATAGTTTAAAGCTGGTCGTTTCAGTTTATTAAGGTCATTTAGATCCACTGAATGGTCCATGCTTGGATTCATGATTGGAACTAGATTGCTTGAATGTTTCATTAAGAGGATTTAATTGACTTGACTAATGATGAATGTGAGTCTTATGAAAATTTTAATGTAATTTTAGGATACCATTATGTCAATAACCATTACAATTAAGTCATTTCATTGGATTTATTGTCAAAGGACCTCGAGCAAGGTTATTTTTTAGTGAGAATATCTAGGGTTTCTGTTAGAGTTTAATCATGAGTTATGTCAACTTTAGTTGCAAAACTTTAGTTTAAGTTATATATGATTTTAGTGAATTTCTTTAGATTTAGATCATTTCATCAAATGACTTATCATGTGCATTACCATTTATAATCTTTTGTTATATTGAATTTTTCATTTTTATACTACATGCATAATGACATCATTATGTATAGTGATTATACATTTGAGTGTATTTCTAGCAATAACTTATCTGACAATTTTGACATGTGTTTTTATGTGTTGCTACAAAGATATTTAGTGTTTGTATTGATTGTGATAAACAAGTATTAATCTCATTCCACGATCCCAAGAGGTCTTCTATGTGAGACAATCTACACTACAATAACCTTAATTGAGGTAAATTCTCATGCTTTAGCTTGCCTCTTTATTTTTGATCAATTATATCACACATTGCATTTTTGCACTCAATTTAATTTTCTTGTTGGTTAGGTAGGGTTATTATCTTTATGTTCGATGAATCCAACTATTTAATTTATTATCCTTTTTGTGTACTCCTAAAAGATTACTTGATCTTTGGTCAACATCCACTAATATTACAAAAAAAAATATAAGACATTAAATTTTCTATCAATTGACTCACAATGATTTTTATTAAATAGAGGTAAAACCTACAAGCTAGTATAATAGTAAGGCACATAAAAGGATATTTAAGTGACTACACAATATTAAAATCTACATGACTTTTAAAGTCTAATAATTAAGTGACTACCAAATAGTAAGGCACATTATGTTAATATACCAGGTCATGCTATTGACATGAGCATGAACCTTAAAAACATAAAATGATATAGAATACTTATAAAAACTGAATGGTTTTAAAACATTAAAAAATTAATTGAAGGATCTTAAAATACTTTAATGTTTCTACCAACTTTCAAGTGTTACCTAGTTTTTATTTTTATAATTGAGCACCCATTCCATCATTCAAGTAGTTTTAAAAATTATAATATATCGACTTAGTCATTCTATTAATCTCTCATGAATACTACTACTTTTTTTTGAAAAACTTATTTGCCTTAGTTATATTAACAACTTTTTTTAAGTCAACCTTATAAACTCTAAATTGCTTAAAAGACCTATTTTGTTGCCTTTCATAAATATGTTAGTATAAAAATCAAATGGTTTTTGGTAATTTAGTAGCCCTCTTTAGCTTTAAATTTTCTAATGGATCATCATAAGTGGTCTTAAGTGATCTTCAGTCACTTAATAACTTTTCTCCCTAGATTTGGAGGAAAAATTATTCCATACGGATCGGACACCGCACGCAACTTACGTGCGGTGTCCGATCCGGACCGTAAATCATCTGATTTACGATCCTGATGTATTTCGGTGGGTCCCACCTAAAATTTTTTATTTAAAAAAAAAAAGAAATAATCCTGACTGTAAATCACCGTGATCTACGACCAAGATCGAACACCGCATGCAGAGATGCATGCGGTGTCCGTACGCAATAATCCTTTGATTTGGAGACCCTTATATGATCTCAAGCAACTTAGTTTCTTTTGCCATGATTTTCATCAAGTTGACTCCAGATATTATGTTTACTAAACTGTGAATAGTTTACTGAACACTTGCAATCATTTGTATTTACATACTTTTATACTGCTCTTTGAATAGACAATTATAGTATAATAGTATTATTTCTTAAAATGTTTTAGCATATCTTAGATAGAAAAATGTTTAGCTCTAATTGACCTTAGAAAATGTTTAGTAGTTGTATGGTTGCCTTCCAAAATCCAGTTTTAATCACTCTAGTGAAATTTAAGATACTCTATTCAAGGATAAATGTACTATGTTCTAATGACTTGTATTATGAATTTCACTAGAATGCACTTAACGTTGCTTATTACAATACCATGCTAGTTCTTATAAACTTAAGGGAAATCTTGGAGTAGTAGTTTATGGCCAATTTTCTCTTCCTTGTTGATATATATATATATATATATATATATATATATATATATATATATATATATATATATATATATATATATATATATATAT
>NEWO01000435.1:305997-325437 GCA_003013225.1 Phalaenopsis aphrodite | reverse complement strand
TTACTTCTTGATAGCTATAGTTGTGATAAGAATGAAAGAATTTTAAAGTAATAAATTAAATCTTAATAGTCATAATTTAATGCATTGATTAGACTTCCTAATTTTTTGCGCTCATGGCCCTTATATATAGTGGGTTGAGGAATGTTCTCATTATCTTGATTATGTTTTTCCTTGCATTTTCTCAGTTTCTTTGGCATCCTCATGGAGATGGGATCTAATTCAATGCCCAAACCATTCATCTATGTGAAGATGCTGCCCACTCTTAGGGTGAAGAAACAAACCTGACTAAAAGGTGAGCAAAAGAAGAATTGGTAGAGGAAACTTGATTAGATTCCAAAACCATCCAAGTGATTGGAGCATTAGGAGTCATCAGATTTAATTCAAGAGGCTCAAGAGTAGGGTTAACCCAGTGCTAGGAAGGAGCTAGGCAATTTTGGTCCATTAACTAATGCCTCTATTAAGTTTTTGAGCCAACCAGAGACCATAAGTTCTCCTCAACTAACTAGTTACCAGAAATTGGTAGAGATGACTAGCTGGTTGGAGAGAAAAGAGTTGGTGATGATCTTTCATTAATGAATGTAGGTGGAGCCACTTGGTTCTAGTTGGAGAGGATACTTAGTATGTATTTTTTTTAATTTTTTCTTAGGACTTAGACTTTTATTTTATCATGTTAATTAATTTTTTGAGGTTGATTAGGATGCCCAAATCAAAGGCTTGCCTTTTGTTTGTGAAGATTATGATCAAACTGTGATGGAAACATCTGTGCACTAAGAACCAGCCAGAAACAAGGAAAATGTGGTCAACCGCTTGGATGGCCCTTTCTAGATCCAAGAGGAAGTGGTTGAGGGGCACAGAATGTCCCGAGAACATTGAGCCATCACCTGGATGATGAAATTGAGGTTACTTTCGTTTGGTGAAAGGTGAACCTCTGCAAATTTCTAGTCCAACTAGAGAAGATGCAAGGGGGAACAAATTCTTTTCACTGTGATGTATCTGAATTGTGAGAAGATGTCATTGTGTGAAGGGCCCACTCTAAGGCTGACTGGGGAAATCTATACAATCTCAGTGGCCAGATGTTGTCTTAGCTGAGAAGGCAAAAGACAAATTTTTTAATTACATTCTGTTGGTCTAGGGTCCAAATATAATTTCTTTATTTCTGAAAAAATGTTTTAATTTTATCTTCCTGCTCAACTTCTATGCTAATGTGTGTTCTTCTCTGAATCTTTTTGTGTTGTTTTCACATATATTATATCGTTGTAAATAAGAGTTGAAGTGTTTATTTGGGTTTTTCTTGTCTTTATCTTTGTGCTTCAATCATTAAATTGCATTTTATTCATTTGGATTTTCCTTTCATTTAATTTTTCTTTTTATTTTCTAATGGATCCAAAGCACACTCCTCATACCCTTAATTAAGTAGTTGTAACTAAGAGATTGGTCTTATCTCCTTCAAAGCTGGACTTCGTGTTGGAGGCTTTTGTTTTTGACTCGACTATAAATTTTTAGGTTGCTAGGCCAAAATTAGAGGGGCATTGATTAGTTTGGTGATGACTTACTCATTTATAAAGACTACTTGAGGTATGTGATGTGGTTGCCTCTTTTGTAAGAGCTTCAGGTGTTTTTCAGCCAATATGGTGTTATCTTATTGTAGATTAAGACAAATTTTATTAAAGTGATTATCAGTTATGTAGTTTTCTATCTGTACAAAGGGATTCTTTGGTCAAATTAATTTATAGCCACATGTTTTCTTTTTAGGTGAAAGCTGACGGGTATGTGCAGTTTTGGAGATTTAGTCGAATTTGGCTCCCGAGCCTAGAGAATAAAGTGAAGGACTGAAAGTTTAAGTTCTTCATTGCCTCGTCCTCCATGAACTAATGCATCAACACCATTTCGACTGGGGACACTGTCAAGAGAAAGAAAAAGATAAACTATTCCCAAATTTAGGATACTACATTCAATGGAATATCTGCTTAAATTGAGGCAACTTGGCCTACTTTTACTGCCCAATCTGAGTCAATGATTAACTCGGAGGCAGTGTCTCAGAAGGCAGCGCAAAATCAAGAATGCGAAGGATCCATTGTCTGAGTCAGCTCCTTTACCCCTTCCTTCCTATCAGAAGAAGAGGAATGGTTCTTTATTTTACTGGGTTCCCACTCAAAGCAAAGGGGGTAAATATATGGAATAGCTATAACGATCAGTACACTGTAGCCGACTATGAAGTGAATCAGAATGATGGTTCATTATTGACTAAAGTATACTCTTCCACATTTGTTGAAGTGATTTGGTCTAGTGTCTTTGTAATGTCTTCCCAGGTGCTTGAGCTTCGATAGCTCTACAAGAATATGAATCACTGCCATCTCAAGGTGTGGAAGGCTTTCCACCTCAAGTTTATGGTGCTCGATTGAGCGGAAATGAAGTGGGCTGCCACATCATTGAGGACTAAAACCTCAGTTGTGCTCGCCAAGAAGGTGGAGAACCAAGAGATGCAATCTAAAAGAAGGTAGAAGCGGTGGAGGTGGAGATTGAGTTGGAACTTTAGTCAACCGCCCAACAAGAAACTTTGGAACTAAAAATAAAGATGATGACAATGAAGACGGAAGCGGAGTTCTTTGAGATTATCCTCTCCCATCTACAAAAACAGAGGATTCCAAGTGAGCAACTTATGGTCAATAGTGTCAGGAAGATTGACCAGTTCATATAGTCAAGCCTTATCGAACTGAAATTTTAGACTTAAATGAATTTATTGGGTCGTACACTAGCTCTGAGTGATCTTTGAGAAATGACTCAGACATTAGAGGAGATGGAGGGTCCTTCATATAGAAAGTTAGTCAACCTTTTGAAACTTATGAAAAATTTTTAGAAAAACTTTGTAAATAAATAATTTTTTTTTTCTAAACCCTTTGTTATAGAGGTACTTGTACATTTTTGTATATTGAAATGAATGAACCTTTCCCATCCTTTTTTTTTTTGCCTCAGTTTCTTTTTTATTATTTTACCTTTAATGTGCTATATTTTTGTGATAACTAATTGATGTTGAATGTTGGTAAATGTTGGTACCTCAGATCTTGGGAAAGAAGATTACTCATTTTTGATGTCACAACCTGACACAAGTCTTACACTATCAATCTCATCTGCTCGATCATCTTGTAACCTCTATCCAGTAATCTATGAGACTCAAGTTTAGGGTGATTTGAATCATACCCTTCACAGAATTTGTTGCTAATGAATAGGAAACTATCTCCATAGCTTTATCCACATTGGATCGAGACATGATTTTTTGAATACTTGGTGCTAAGGGTTGGATTCTGTGTTTGGATGACGATCCAATGTCTATGGCATCATTATCAGTCTTTTTTATTAATTTATTCCAATCAAATGTCTATTTTATCATTTTTGGTTTATTTTATGGTATTGGAATTTGACTCGTGTCTTACACTCCTTAAGGTTTTGGTTTCTTATTAGGATAATCGCCTCAATCCGCCCCCGCCCTTCGCCAAGTCTTAAGTAAATCATGTCACTACATTCACAGGAGTAATCAACATGACTCACTACTGAGATGATTTGCATCATACCCTTCATGAAGCTTGTCGTTGCTAGGAAGGGAACCACCTCTAGAGTTTTTTTTTTATCCAAGTTTTGAGACCAAGGTCCCTGATGAGGGAGTGTTGTGGGCTATTCTGCCGACTTTGGGATCACTCTCGACGTTGCTAATTGGATTATTTTTCCCAAGTACCGATCAACAAGGGAAAACATTAATAAGATATATGTATCATAGCACAACAATTAATTTTTGAAATGATATTCCCTTAATTCACTAAGCTAAATGTCAGTTGCTAAGTGTAGACCAAGCATTGCATTGGTATCATTAGTCACATTTATCTAAGAGTTTTTTAATCGTTGCGAGCTGACCGTCCATTATGTGGTTTTCGCCTCCATGACAAAGTCTCTCAAAAGATGGCAAAAATGGGTCTTTTAGCCTCTGGATATGTTCCTACATAAGCTCCTTAGCATACTTCCGGTTATGAGTGTCTTTATGGTATATTTCTTCTCGTTGGTGTCGCTTTTATTTTTTTTGGTAGCATGTTACACGCTCACTGTACCTTTCAAATTGCTGAATCCAAATTTATTTTGTGAGGCTTGCCTAAGGATCGGAGTGGTGGGAACCATGAAGGAGAGGTAGAGAGATAGGTATGGAGGAGAGTGAGAGTTATGACTTGCCCCTCTAGGGCAAATTGGGGTATTCACATGCTTTGTAACCCATTTTATACATTGAAAGTTGTGGTTACAAGATAAGTGGGGACAGAGTTTTCTCTACATAAGAAGGGTCTAGAGAGAAGTGATAAAACAACACTTAAAACAAGGTATGATCCCTATATTTATTAGAGTAGAGGGAGAAAAGTGTAAACTTACATGTTTTAACCCTTCTTTTGAGGGATTATGCAGAATATTATTGTTCTTTTGCCTATCCAAACCTTTTGGTTGACAGGACCATGGGTCTACCAACTGAGGTTGTTTTGATCGGCTTTCATCTTCACATTACTTGACCTTCGGTCAAGGAAGTCAGTTGGTTTTTTATGGGGGTGGCCAATCAACTTTCGTATAGAAAGCTGGTCAACTTTTGAATAGGAAGCCGATCGATTGCCGGTCGGCTTTCAGTCAGTTGATTTGGTTATCTAATTGTTGTTCTTTGGCGATCATAGGTGATCTATGGGGGAGCTGTTTTGAGCTTCGTGTTGATGCTTGTAAGATTGTTGGTGGTTTTAGACCTTGTTTGTTCGTTGGCATTGATGTCTATCCTTTATTGGCCTAGGTGGCACTTTGGTCAGTCAACAACACTTCGATTTGTTGGCTATCGATCGGTTGGGTTGTCTTCAGCTGATCAGATTCATTAGGGCTTGTAGCTTTTCATCAGAGGGGTCCTCTCATATATCTTTTGATATGAACCGTTAGATTGTTGCACTGACACATTTTAAGTGTTCATCAACAATAAAGGAATCATAAATAAAAAGATTGCCTACAATCTTAATGTAATCCTTATTGTCCATGTATTTGCCATAATTATGAAAGATGTGATTAAACATTCATTTTATGGTGCTACATCACTATGTATTTATTTTTCATAGGTTGCATCTTAAAAGACTCTTCTATTAGTGTCACTTAAATTATTTCTCAATAGTTCGTCTTAAAGAAACCAATATTACATGTAGAATCCATATTTGTGGATAAGAGATATTATGGTTATATTGTGACCATAATGCTATCATAATAATATCAATTTTATATCTATCTCAATTATACGAAAAAATATTACATCAGTACTACGCACGTAGAGTAACGTGCATATCCAATGAAATCACGTCACGACACCCCGCGCGACAGAGAAAAAAAATGGCGGAGTAACACGGGGAATATTCCTCATGTGTTATTGTGTGTTATTAATGTGTTATTGTCTCCTGGGAATATTCCCGATGTTATAATAACACAATAACACATGAATAACACATGACTAACACACAATAACACATGAATAACACGGATGAGAATATTCCCCCGTGTTACTGTGCCGCCTTTTTTTTTGTCGGGAATATTCCCTGTGTTATTCGGGTGTTATTGTGTGTTATTCATGTGTTATTGTGTCATGAGAATATTTTTGGTATTATAATAACACAATAACACATCAAATAACACATGAATAACACGGAGGAGAATATTCCCCCGTGTTACTGCGCTGCCTTTTTTTTTGTCGGGAATATTCCCTGTGTTATTCGGGTGTTATTGTGTGTTATTCATGTGTTATTGTGTCATGAGAATATTTTTGGTATTATAATAACACAATAACACATCAAATAACACATGAATAACACGCAATAAAACATGAATAACACACAATAACACATGAATAACACAGGAGGGAATATTCCCCATATTACTGCGCCGTTTCTTTTTTCCATGTCGCGTGGGGTGTCGTGGCGTGATTTTATTGGGTACGCACGTTACTTTAACGTACGTAATACTAATACTGATATAATATTTTTTCCAATTATACCATTCGAAGGTAATAGTTTTTCTCTTCCGCGCTGCTCAACACAAACCGACCCAAAAAAAAAAAAAAAAACGTCCATAGTTCGATTGAAGGACGTCAGGGCCAAAACAAAAACGCTTCTTTATTTCTGTGTGCTTTAAAATGGGCCGATGAAGCCCAAACCATCCTCCAAAGTGTTATTTTGATCCATGCATTCCTTTGAGCCGCTATATTTTTTCCCGGATGAGCCGAATTGCTTCGTTCCAAAATGAATTAGTTAGAATCACCGATGCCAAAAGGCGGGAAGCCTCTTCCGTCACGTTTGTACTTCAAGATTAACCGACGAATGAGCGTTGAGAAATTAATGCAGGAGGAATTAAGAACTGCACGGAATTCATACATATTTAAAGATAATTTGGTACTCCTTAATGAATCGTCCCACATGTGTACTACTAAAATGAAATCGCTGTCATCGTGCAGTCTTTTCTCCGTTAGGAATGACATTTAAACGAAACTAGTTTTTATTAAAATTCATATAGCAATATTTTCTAGACATATATGTATTTAAAATGCATTATATATATATTTGTTCCAGGAGCAGTTGATCATGATATTTTTTTTTTTTTTGATAAATGTTTATAGGTACTGTTCAAAGATGCTTATTAAGATGTATGAAACAATATAAAAAATATAATGAATAAAATGTTATTAAATTACAAAACAAAGTGTTATCTTAGCATATTAGGAACTTATTAAAATCTTTGATAAGTTTTTAAAGAAGGCCTACACAAGATTCAATTATAGGTTGTGTTTGTTTGGGTGTTTCACGTAGAGTTCTGAATCGAATAAAAAAATATTCGATTTTGAGTAGAGCGTTTGGAGGAACGCCTACCGGAGCATGGTTCCATTTTCGTTATAATCGTGTCCGCGGATAGTAGGCCACGTTCCACATTCAAAACTTTGCTTTTTTCTGATTACCCATTGCAGAAGGAAAGAGCAGACTCGCACCACTCTTGCTAAGAATGTCGCACAACTACAGTCGAAGCTTCACGATTCCCCGTCGCCTAGAAACCCCAAGTAATCACGAAGCTCATCATCCCCTTTCGGTCTTCCCTCTCTGGCCGAAAACCCTCATGTACCTTCCTCTTTCCCTTCGACCACTCATTACTGAAACCGTCAGAGCTAGCTAGAAGACAACGAATGGATTGTTGAGCACAAAGACATCTAAAAATCCCATCTTTCTCCCCCATTCTGCCAACCCTCTTTATGTGCTTCAGATCCTTTTTATGTCAAAAATCAATCATCCAACAAATTTACTAAATCCAAGATTTAAGCCAACACGAAAGAGAAATGGGATTCAAGATTCTATAAGATTTTTAGTTGTCATTTTAACTTTTTTGGTGGGATATATTATTTAAAAGAGATTTACGATGTTATTGTTTTGCATGATTTATATTTGACATTTTTATTGATGGTTGAATTTTTTAAAGTATAATGGTAGATGTACATACAAAACACTCAAAACTATTATTTTTCTTGGTGATTTGCTTTGTCTCTGAATGAATTAACTGAATGAATTAGTATTTTCTTCAATACTATGACAAGAATCTTTATAAGACTCATTTTGTAGCTTGCAGTTAGAGAATGTACTTCCTCTAAAGTTCGACTATTGCAAATATGTAATAAGTGAAAATAAAATGATCATTTCTATCTTAATTTTCTTTTATGTGAGTTTTATGAGAAAGTGTGTTGAGCATTCCTCATGAATAGATTATAGAAATTGAGTTACAAATTCTTGGTTCGGTGATCCTTCTCATTCTCTGCTTGAATTAGTTTTCTTAATTATTTTGTTGTCATGATGCAAATATATAATAAGTGATCATTTCAATCTCAATTTTCTTTTATGTGAGTTTTATGATGAAGTGATGAGCATTTCTCTTGATAAAATGATTGAAATTGAGTTGCAAATCCTTGGCTCAGTGATCCATCTCATTCCTAATTTCAATGAGTGTTCAGAATTTTTTTTTTCATGATGAGATTTGTGTTCTTCAAAGAGGATGATGTTTTTGGGTTATGCTCCACCCATTTTGGAATTGCTGAAATTTTATGGTTTCATGCATGAACATTATGAAGCCACCCATCATTCTTTTATAAGGAGTATTCTACAGTTTTTTATCTAGATGATGAAGCTTCATGACTAGGGATGATATTTGAAGGTTTAATGTCATATTCTCTTTGTGAAAGAAGAAAAATAAGGAATTGCATTATAATAGGAGAAATTATTTATGAACTATGTGTGGAAATATAGTTGTTGTCGAAGTATTTTTTGAATAATAATTTGTGAGGGCAATAATGATTAGAATTTATTCATCAATTATACATGACTGCTTTTCTCTATGCCTTTTTAGGTAATGATATGGTATATTTGGATGGTTTGAAGCATCCCAGACAACAATAATTTCCATTACCTAGTGTACTCATAGTAGAAAATTCATGAAATTTTCTCATTTCAGGACTTCCACTATCATGTGAATTCTTTTTTTCTTGTTAAACCTAAAAATTAGAATGCGTACATACATCTCTGTATGATTCTTCATTTAAGAAGTGAATGCATTGTGTTGGGTTCTTTTCATTATTCAAAATTTTATTAATCCTTCATGCTGAAAGAAAAGAAGGGAATTTTATGCAGCAATACGTTATGTGAGCCGCCAATCTTCACATGGAATCCTCTTCTCTTATGGCATATTGAATTTTTCTCCTACCTCTTTTTTTTTTAGAATTTTTTATTTAAATTTGTATTTTACTCTCTTATTCCTTTTTATTTTTTATTACATCAATTTTTTTGTAGTTGTTAATCTTGTATGGAAGATATTTTCCAAATATATTTGTTGAACTAGTTACTAAATGATATCTGAGGCTTTTTTAGCATCCTTGGCCTAATGGAATTATGGTCGAATGACGCCTCTCTCTCATTTTCCATCTCCATCTTTCATCATTATGAGCTTCATTATAAATTATCAGTAGCATTTGTGTGATTGCCTATAGGGTTTTAATCAAATTTTATCTATGTAAGAACAATCAAACGATCTCTTTTTCAAAATGAGGTAAATAAGAATGCTTTAAAGTCATAAAAACTTAATTTTGAGTCTATCCATATGACACTAAGTAGGATGCATTGGAGAAAAAAGACTCATGTAGTCGACCCCACGTAGTGGAATTAAGGCTTTGTTGTTTTGCAGTTGCTGCATACATGATAGTTATATTTGAGAATTACAAATGGATATGAAATCTATGAATCATATATAATACTAACAAAAGAGTTTTTTAGACCTTTGCCCACATACATCACATTTAAAATAATTTTTTTAAATAGAAAACTACTTTTGAAATATCAGCTTCAAATAATAATTTTTTTTGCAGTAATTATTGAACTAAAATTTCATACAGCTACAACTGTCCCCAACACACCCATAGTTGATAACTTGATTTGAACACAAGTTATTATAATATTCATGGTATAGATTTAAGTATGAGAAGTCTTTGAATAATATCTAAACACAGTTTAAATAAAATTTTATAAACATTTGAACTATATTCAACAATGGTTCAAATATTTATTTTTAGAGGGAACATGTAATTGAATGTAATATAATACTTAAAAGACATCATAATAAGAGATATCATGCAATTTCATAACATCTTAAGATCATACTAATAATTATCACATTACATCAAAATAGTTACAAAATTGGACAATTATAAGACTTACAACACAATATATGAGAAAATTGATATTATAATCATAATATTTATAGTACAATATAATAGAATAGTTCAAATACAACAAACCTCTTGCTACAACCAAACCATATCTAAATTATTACAAAGTGCCAAACATACTTCAAGGGAATGATTGGGGCTCAATAAGATTGGGTTTCAAAATTTATTCACATATTGAGTGAATTTTTATTTGTGTCTAATAGTTGAAGACATTGAGCTTAAAGCTAAAAGTGCTAAATATATATTTAACAAAGACAAAAAAAATTGAGTATATGCTCAATTCTATTTTGATTGAATGCCCTTCTTAGCATCCTTCTTTTGAAGGTCACCTTTACTTAGAAAATCAAGGAAATGAAGGAGATTCAATAAAACTTATGTCTTCAAATAATAAAAGTTTCAATAAATGAAACTAAGACACCTTGTTTTAAGAATGAATTTGAGAAAATAAAAATTAATAAAAACCTTTCAAATTAAAACATCTTTAGAAACTTCAATAAAAATTTCCAAAATAACCATTTATAAAAGAACATTTTCAAAAATAAAGAAAACTTAACTAAACATAACAACATTTTCATAAGAAAATATATCCATTCTCCAAAGAAGTAAACTTTTGTTAATTTTTTTCTAAACAAAACTTAAAGAAACAAAACATAAATAAACATAAAACATTTTGAAACACACTCTTTTTAAACTTATTAAAACCTCAAAAGTAAGAAATAAAAATTTAAAAAAAAAACAATAGATTACAAAAAAAAAAGTAAAACTAATTAAAATTTATAACATGTTCATCGATATAACCTATGAATGAATATGTTCTTTTCTAAGAACATGTGATTCATGAGCTTAACCCTTAAGCATATAAATTTTAGGTAGTTCCATCCCTACAAATTTACCACATTGAGGGTTATTTGAATGTTAATAGTATCTTTGTATGAAAAAATATAAATAATTTTAAAAAACAATTCTTTTCATATATGTTGGAATTTGAAAATAAGCATGTGAATGACTAACAGCCGAAAAAGTGTAAGTTTGAGAGATTAGAATAAGGCCTTTTCTTAACATACAAGTTTAAACAGAACATTGAATCAAACACTAGATGTCGAACTAAGGAAAGTGAAATCAATGAGAGAACATTAAGGATAGAAAACCAAATAAAGAACTTCAAACTTGGAAGAACCCTGATTTTCACTATTACCGTTAAACTAGAAATCAAACCAAATCTTGAGTTAAATATTAATCCCTAAAAATAACTTCAAAATTCACCAACTTAACTCATGAGAACCACCACTAGAAGGATCAAATGTGAACCTTAGGTTAACCAATTTAGAAAAAAAATATTAAGGATCACACGCACACCTTAGATTAGCCTAGTCTAGAAGCATGTGATAGTTTGCTAAGTAGTCATAGTTAGTGCTAAAAACTAGGACTAAAATAAATATTTGTACCCCTTAAATTATGTAGGTGCCCTAAGATAAGGTAACCCATGGTTACTAATAAAAGCACCTCTCACCAACTAATAGGAAGGACTACGTTCTCCATTATTATTGTAATGGTGGAGAGCTCTACTATTTTTTTGGTTAATAACATAAGATTTTAATGCACTTGTGATGAAATCAAACCATTGGTATGTTAACTAGGTGCCTTATTTCTAGAATTTAGGATAGTCCACAAATTTAGCCTCCTTTATAGTCAAGTTACATTTTAGGATTAGGGTTTCACCTCCATATAGATATCCCTCCAGCATAAATATCTTCTTATTCTAGTGTCAAATTTTAAAACCAACCCTCCAATGTTAAACCACACGTCCAAAACTTTTAATTTTAAATATTAAATCCAAACTGTCTCTTCAAATCCTCAAATTTAAATCCTCAACCCTTAAATTTAAACTTTAAACTTTCAAATCCGTAACTTCAAGCCCTCACAGGGATATCAGACCCTAAAATAAAATAAATTGTAGTTTGATAAATCCTATTTCAAGATAAAATTTCTTTCAATTAGAGTATCATATTATACTTAAATGATGTGTCTGATCATTTAGATAATAGTCCTTCAAGATCTATGGTGAAAATTCAAACCCATCGCACAAGATAACAAAAATCATCCACCAAGAATTTCTTTGGCGACTTCATTAGAGATGGCTCCTCCCTGCATCAATAGTATTGGCTTATTTATTTCTCAACGATAATATGTTTATATCCTTCACAGACTTATATTACACATCCAATTTTTATTGGAATTCTCATTCACCAAGTTATGGAATGGCTCCACCTATCAAAGTATGAGATATACAAACTTTGAAACGAGAGAGAGAATGGCATTAAGAATTTCATTTAATTTTTTTCTAGACAAGGGTGCATGAATATACAAACTTAAAACCAAGCTAAGTGCCTTTAGCAATACACCAACTCCTCACCTTAAAATGATAAGCTCTCCACAATTTCTCTCGCATGTAGTACTCATGCTCTCTCTCTCTCTCTCTCTCTCTCTCTCTCTCATACAACCGCTCTTAAAACTCAAAGGAAAAACTTCCCTTGAGGTTCCCTTCCAAATGAAAGAAGAAGAAAACCCGAAGGGTTTAAGGCAGAATCAAAATCTTAGCTAGAAGAAACCTCTCCATGTCTGCCCACCTATTCTTGGGCTTCCTCGGGAATCTAATTTTATAGCTCTTGCCAAATTCAGAATGTAAGAAATAAATAAATAAATAAAATGCCAAAATAAGCTTTGTTGGATAGCAGTGTAATTATGTGTGTGCTCAATATATTTATGTCAAACAATAGCATAGCCATGTCTGATCTGGTGTAATTATACTAGACATGCATAGATGCTAGTATAATTTTACCTAAAGTGCCATAATTAAGCCAAACATGTAATTTTTTTCTTGCTTCGTGTTTGGCTTTACAATGTGCGTTCAACCACTGTAGCCTAAAAATTACTCTTAAAAAATCTTTCACAAAAGTAAAATTGTGATAAATAAGGAAAAATACATGATGTTCGGGACAAAGAGATCACATAAATTTAGGTTGCAATAGTTGATCAATTAACATGCTATGATATTCCTTTTGATGAAAAAAGTTGTACACTAGCTATAAGTGAGGTGAAGAATTAATAAACTAAGTGAGGATACTTAACATAGGAGAGAGAAGCAACAATGGTATGCACATGAACAACAAAAGGATTCGATTAATTTAGTATTCAATGAAAAGTTATTTGAGGGCGAAGGTAATTTATGTTAGAAAAGGATCCAATATTGAAGAAAATCGACCAAATACTAAGGCACATAGCAAGAAGATGAAGGTTAATCAAGCTCATGTGATATCGAGCAAAATGAAGTATAGAATTCTTATCTTATGAGTGTAAAAGGTGGAGCATAAAATTATAGATTTTTCGGTTATTACTTACGATATTATTTATGACACATTTTTAATATTGCAATGTGTTGAACATGCGAATTTACTAGAGCGACTAGCCACCCCTACTTGTTTGGAAGGTGGTTAGGGTAGTTACATAAGGGGTAGCCCCCTGCCTCTTCTCTTTTTTTTTTCAAATTTTAACTAAACTTGTTATTGATTCCTTACATGTGCTATTTTTGAAGAAAAAAAACATATTTTATGTGTGTTTTGATAAAAACATGACTAAGAATTCTAATGGAGGATGGATTAGTGGCAATCCTCAAATATTTGTTAATAATCATGAATGATAATATAAATATGATATGAATGATTTGATAAAAAAACTTGACTGGGAATATCGCATCAAACAAGCATTGCAACCTCGTTTGTGTGCTAGCAATCTTCTTCAAATTATACCATAACCATTTTCATCCAAAGTCCAATAATGCATCATCTATGTGCTACACTTATCTTCTAGAGTACTTATATTGCAATCTTACTTGTATTGTGGTTACCGTATTTAGTTATATCACCACAACCCTTTTGGCTTCACAACACCTCCTTGGAAATTTGTGCCATAACAACCCTTTATATTGCAATAATCATCGCGTTAAAATCCATACTATAATCATGCATATATTATAGTCATCCTCTTCAATGAAATTATTTATAACCCAAAGCCAACTTACGTAAAACCAATGTCAAATCTCTATATAAAAATTACTTTTAATCCAAACTAAACTATAAACACCATGATGAGGCCATAAGCTACAGTTGCATCAACTTAGCAGTGTTCACAAATCACTCGTATCGTGACTGATGGTTACGGGAACTTCCTTTACGCCAAGTTTTTAGAGGGCATCGTACCTTCAGATTAAAGATCTCATAAAACATTCTTTTTTTTTTATTTAGCATGTTTTGAAATTTTTAGTTGGAATTTATATGATCAAATTGACATGGAGAGAAAAAAACAAACGAAGGGCCTTTCTTTGATGTGCAACTCATAACCTTAAATTAATAAAGATTACTAAGATTAGGTAACACTTGATGGTATATAATAGGGCTACTTGACCAACCCTCAAGCATTAAAGTTGACCGCTTTGTTTTATTCTTGTGTAATATAGAATGTTTTAAAGGGAGAAAAAGAGTAAGAATTAAGGAAAATGCAAATTGAAGTTTAATTTACTTTTTTTTTTTCTAAACTGAGGAGAAAATATAAATAATTTATTAATTTTATATTTTAATCATGTTGATGTGAACCGAATCATCCTCGGTGGTAGAGTGATTATTTAGCTTCCTAGCATTCCATGAAAGTCTAGCACACATTCGTGAAATTCAAGAGATGTAGGAGACACCTTTATTTTTACGTGAAAACCCCTAGAAAGACAAATTAACCATGGTACCTAGCCCGGTTGAAATAATTCACTTTAAAAGTTGAGTACATATGCCCAGTCTTCACCTGCGTAAGGGAAGATAGATTTATAAACTCGATGTATAATAATATTTCAACAATAATAGACTAAACTGGCCGCAAAGGTTGTAGCCTATTCGTCGTGAAAGTTGTAGACAACAGGTGTAATGTCAACATGTCGTAGAGGTGATAATTTAAAGCCACAAAAGTAGTTGGTTATGTCAATTATATAGGGTTGCCTTAGGAGATTAGATTGGCCACAGAGGTTGTAGAGGAGAGCCGGAAGACTTGTGAGAACGTCTATAGGTCATAGAGGCGGGAGATTGGAGTTGCATGAACAGAGATAACATCTATATGTTGCAAAAGCTAGAGTTTGAAGTTCCTTGAGTTGTGGATCACATAGGCCATAGTAGGTGAAATATACCATGGCGGGGAGTTATAATAATATCAATAGGCTACAAAAGTCGGAGTTGGGAGCTACATGAACTAAGGACCATGTAGGCCATAGTGGTGTACTACAATAATGTTCGAGGCCGGGGTTGGGATCATTGTGGGTCACGTATGCCTTAATGATGAGCTTCAAAAGTGTTTATATGCCAAAAAGTCCAAAGTTGGTTGTTGTGTGAGTTGGGATCACGTAGACCATAGTTGGTCATGTAGGTTGTAGTGTTGAGTTGCAAGTAGAGAGTTTAGAAGCTTTAAGAAATTAGTTGTATTCTAATTATGAAGATTGTATGCAGTTATTGTGGGGTGCATTTTTGCACTATCTCGGGGATGCATCATTGCTTTATTTATGGGGTGCATCATTGCATCATATTCGGGATGCATTGTTACACCACCTTTAAGATGTATCGTTAGATGGTGTTCTGAACGACATATTGCTCCACCAAATGTTTCCCTATTATGCAAAATATGATAAAATTCTAAAATGAACTTTGCGACTTTGTAAGGGAGTTTGCTACAAGGAACAAATGACAGCCGATGGTGGTTGATGAGAGATGGTGAGTAGTGGTCGACAGAGGTCAGAGGTTGTAGGAGCAGACAACATTTACTAGACCTTCAGTGGAGAACATAAGATTTTAACTACTCCTCTAAGCTCTGATCTTTCTTGATTTCAAGTTCTTGGTCCCAAATAAAAAAAATACTAGATATCCTTGTCCATTTTTCTGTCTCTAATATTTTAATAGTATTGTATGCAGAAAAATTGTCTACATGAATCTTAAAATGATCAAACAACCAAGGATGAGTGTCAAACAATCGAACTGTCAAACTAAAGGAGTATGATATGAACCTACCACTTAACGACAGACCGATCAATCAAGTTGGCTAACATGCAATGTCAGTGGGCTGAATCGACGAACCAAGCTTACGGCCCCAGCTACCCAAACTTTCTTGCAAAGACATCCGATTACAACTAGTCGACCAACCAACTTCACCTGAGCAAAAGCAATAATCATGAAACCGGTCACCCTAGTCGATAGAACTCAAATATGTCAATCAAATTATATTTGTTGTATTACACTCAAATTGTAACATAAATCGGATAGTAAATCAGGACATTAATTGCATTAAGGGTGGTTTTCGTAATTGTTTCCTCTATTCTATAATTGTAAAAATATGTCACTAAAAATATGGGGCCTAAAGATGAATAAAGGGAATTTCTCGCTTGAGTTCTCTATCCATGAATTCTCTAACCACTCTACTCTCACTCTCCTCCACCTTCTCTCAGCTTTAACTCTCGAGGAAAGTATTTTTGAAAGAAAATTTAGTATTTAACATCTTAAAAGGTGGTGTAATGAGCATGGACATGCCTTAGATGAGAGGCAGAGCTAATTAGAAAGGAAAAACCTCACAAAGAGACATAACATACATGAAATTCAGTAGAGAAACAGTGCATTGAAATATCCATGAAGAGTTCCAGGCACTGAGGGCATAGACGATGGACCAGTTTGAAACCTTCCGAGCAGTAATGACTCAGAGGAACGATCACCTGCCACTCTTGGAAGTAAGGCTCAGGGAACTCACTCCAAGAGTGTTCCTTGCACTCGGGCCCAACTGTCAAAAGGGTAGGGGAACTCCCAGTGTGCAGATAGTGCGACATGTACACAGATAGTCAAGAACCGAGAGGATTGAGTAAGAGCACCCACTCAATTGAGTACATGCAATGCTTTCTCCCAATGAATTCTGGAAACTATACTCCCGAAAAAGTTAAGGATTCCCCATTTGGATCCTCATAAGGGGCAGAGTGACCTGGCTGACCACGTTGCTTCCTTTAAATTGTAAATTTGAGTTTTACAGGTCGATGATGCTTTGAAGTGTAAGCTTTTCCTGACCATGCTGAAGGAGGTGATGCTTCAGTGGTTCAACAGCCTATTGGGTGGAGTCATCCCATTTTTATATGAGTTTAGAATGCTTTTTTGTTGCACTTCCACAAAGTGCAGAAACCAATGAATGATACCAAGATCCTTCTCCAGATTAAACAATTAGAGAAGGAGAGCCTACGGGCTTACATCACACACATTTTGAAGGAAATACGGGAAGTAAGAAATTTTTCATATCAATCTGGGAATGGACTAACACCTACACGCCATGACTCTGGCAACTAGGTGCCCAGTCTGGCACCCTGATGTCAGGCCTCTGGCACCTTGGTGCCACCAAGGTGGCTTCTAATTTCCCGGTTCTCAGAAAAATGGTTATTTTGAGCTCGTTTGGGTGCCTAGGCAGCATAAAATAGCGCCAGACTTCTGGGGGCTTGGTCTTCACCATCTGAGAGGGAAGTTTATGCCCTTATGCATTGTTTTAGCCCCGAAAATCCTGATATATACCAGGAGTGCTTGACGGAGGATTTTTTTATCTAAAGGCCATGGGAGACCATGTATGAGTAAGTTTTGATCCCCTAAGCTTGAAAATGAGTATTTTTCTCATCAATTGATAGGAGAAATTGTCTTCAAAAGGCATTCCAGACTATGTCGTGGGTTGGGCGTTCTGAACCCTAATATTTTCATAGCTCGCGCAGGAAGGCTCTGTAACTTCCCTTGACTCCTGGGAGGCAAAAAATGGATATAAATGGACCCCCAAAAACCAGAATAGACATCAAACATGTCCAATATCTTAGGTGAGTCTGTCCAACTGCTCCAAATAAGGTTGAATCATCACAAACTTTAGTTTCATGTCCCGAACACATATTAGAGGCCTTAGATGGGTGTCTGAGTTATGGGATGCTATGAATGAGCTATTAATCATCCCAAGCTAATCATGTGGACACTCTACACATAGGACATAAAAATTGAAGTTAACAAACTCTTAAGGCGTGCATTTCTACAAGAAAATTTAAAAATTCAATAAGTATGTTTGATTTCTTCCTCACCATTTGTTTCTAAAAATATTATGAGAAAAATGCAGCCATAACTTTCAAATCCTCACTCATTCTCTGCCTAGATTCCATTCTATCTTGCTAATCCAAAAAACCTAAGTTCTGTGTTGTCGGGATGATATAGGATTTAGCTCATTATGCTTATTCAAGCATTTATAGGATTTTGGTTCACCCTTGCTTGCATGGTTCGGAAGGAGTGGATGAGGGTCCAAAATACCATTACTCTTTTTTTAAGCCATAAATTTAGTCATTCGTTCTTCTTTTTTACACATTTCTCCACAGTATAGAAGTTATGAAGGTGGGCGGCAAAGGGAAACATCTTGTGAGGTTGTATATATTTTCCATGTTTATCTATTATTCTATAGATGAATGTCCCATTTGTCTTAACCTAGAATTATATTGTTCTGTCATGCTTTGAACTTAATGTTTTAGCTTTAAAGTGGCGGATGCTAGTGATTTATTTTGGTTATTGATTTTATTTTAAGATTTAACAAGGGAGAATAAGTTTATCACCTTGCTGGGAAGATGGTTATCATGTTAGTTGATCTGTTTTCCATAAGGCTTAAGTTTTTTTTGTAGAGAAAATGATGAAAATGCATCATCAAATGTGATCAAAAAAGTGTTGAATCCCAAAATGTGTTGCTGGTCACGCCTAAGGAATAAAGTGTTGGATAGAATAGAGGAAGAGAGGAAAAAGAGCATGTAGGAAGTATATCACACAATAGAACAAGATTTCTTGCAATAGAGTCCTTGAAGAAATAACCCCTTCTTTATAAAATATAGGGGTTTTCTAGGAAATTACATGTTTTCTCTAGTTAAATAAGAATGTTACCAATGATAAGTGAACCATTACACATTTAAATATTTATAACTAACTTTGTGATATGTTAAATTTGTAATTTTTTTTGGCTCTATTTCATATTCGTAATGGTAACATTTGGTCACCTGATAATTGCTCAGTCCGCTGAAAATCTTTCGATCGGTTGGTAGATCTTTGATTGGCTTTCTTAAGGGGACTTTTTAATCCTTAAGTAGGGCTTATTCCATCAGGTAAAAGGTACGTCTGATGGGTAGCTGTCCTTTGGACAAGAGGTCTTCATAGAGGGTTGAAAAGTTTTATGGATTGGTGGTTTGCTTTCTTTGCAAGTTACCTAAACTCATTTGAGGGAGTTGAATTCGTTAAGGGTATAGTGTCTCTTTACACGGATATACTTTCCTTCGATCGGCTCATAGTCTGGCCCAATGAAATGATAATTGGCACCTCTGGCTTCCAACTATGTTGGTGCTCTCCCTAGTAACTTATATGACCCATTGAATAACCTCAAGAATTGTGTTGTCACATTTTTGATGTACATAATTATTTTCCAGACTCTCTTACTTTTTTGAAAGTGATAACTACAATAAAAAAAAGATAATTAAATGAAAAGATTTATTTATTTATTGCGTCATAAGTACTTCCAATAATTGT
>NEWO01000435.1:292709-304899 GCA_003013225.1 Phalaenopsis aphrodite | reverse complement strand
GATGTTCCTTGATGGTTCAAGGAGGCCCTAATGACATGTGGTGCATTCCATCGATTAGCATCGTTGGATGGCAGTTGGCGAGTCATGATCCATATGATGAGAATCTAATGGCAGGGTGATTCCATATGTGGGTGAGTCGCATGACATTGGTGTGATTACAAAAAAAATTGTGTGATTACATAGATTTAGGGATGATTACATGGATTTAGGCATGGAATTTGAATCTTGACATAATTGTGTCTATGGGGGCGATCCGAGGGAGTCCAAGTTAGGCGACTAGGATCAAATCTACATGTTGAGGAGAATTTGCATGGATTATGGCCTTTTTGATGTACTTTTTTTCCCCATTGAGCCTATAGAAGAAGGCTACAAGGTGGAGGAAAAATTGGAGTCTCTCATCAAGCATCCTCGAGGTATTCTTCATAGAGGAAAAGTTCAAAGTTTCCTCATCTTGCATTTTAGATGAGATTCTTTGTGAGAAAGATTGGAAGTTTCCCACTGCGATTTTCAGATCTTCTTTTTTTATGAAGAAAAGTTGGAGTTTCTATGCCATGTGTTCCGGAGGGGATTCTTTATAAAGAAAATTAAATGCTTCCCTACTACAAATTTGAGTGGATTCTCCAATGTCCGAGTTGTGAAGGTGCATTACAGAGGATATTTTTTGCACTATTAAATTAATTTTAAGATGAGTTTTTCTCCATTGCAAGAAGTTGTCATCTAGGGAATCTCACCTCTGAGAACTAGTAGAACTACCCAAATTCTAAAGAGGTGATGTGATACCTTTTGAAGATGAGCAGACTCATTTTTCGAGTGCATGGAAGACCAAACTGATAAAGATTGAACATATCCTTTTAAGTTGTGGTTGGGTCATCTCTTAAGCAATTACATGATGTTGTTTTCTAACTTCTAAACAATTATCGATTGACTTATGAGGTTTTGCTAAGAAATATTGACTTTTTCTATATTTTTTAGTTTTGGCATGTTCACTCGATGGCAGAAAACTTAAGTGGAAAAAGTTAGTGGTAATCCAAAAATAATGTAAGACATATCCTAGGTTGTACAAGTGGAGATGCTCAACGATCTTAACCTGCAATGGAATAGACTCGAAAGGAGAATTTATTATTAATATAAGACATGTCCCGGGTTTTATAGCTAGAGCTGCTCGATAGTGTTAACTTGCATTTAAATAGAGGTGAAAGAAGAGATGTAACACCCACCCTAGGTTCTATAATTGGAGAAGCTCAACGACATTAACCTATTTTAGAATGGAGTCGAATGGAGAATTTAATATGGATGTAAGACCCATTGTAGGTTGAATAACAAAAGCATCCACTTGAAAACATTAACTTGTGATGGAAAAAGTTGTACAAAATAACAACAATTTTTTTTTTTTACTTATCTGAGGTTGTTAATTAAAGTTTCTGCATGACAACCGTAGCTTGTGATGGAAGAGATTGAATAGCTCCCCTGGGTCTGATTAAGCCCAAAATTTGGTATCAAGAAAGCTTTGATTTTCTCAAGAATGAGACATATGTCAAAATGTATCATAATTATTTTTAGAAATATGATTATAACCATATTCAAGAATGATATTTTATAATTTTCTAGTTGCTGAAATTGACTTTGTTGTCCCCTAATAGAGGAATTTTCAACATGAAATTGTAAAGAAGCTAATGTATTAAACATAGAAGAGATCAGCTTCCTAGTCCAGTTTAAGAGGAAATCTAGTATGATGAGAGGGTATAGAGGAAGTGCTCTTTGTGGTAAAAATTGCCCTCATTTCTTATGTGGTTCTCAAATATTTGATAGTATAATCAAACGTGGGATGAATACACCACCAAAATCTTGCCATAAATGTTTATGTGAATGAGTTCTTGAGGCTACAATGAAGGTTACCCCCAGCCGAGTAATGTTTCTTATAGACTTGATGTAAGAATGAAATGCAAAAATACTACCCCACTACAATTGCGTCTTGGATGGTGACATGAACAGTCTTTTTATAATACATGGAAAGATGTGCCCCCACATCAAAGATTTCCTTAGAAGTGATACTCAAGATGCAAAAAAAAAAGGTTCCTTAGCAAGTTTTACAATTTATATAATTGAAAAACAAAGTAGGAGATTGGCATCTCTTAATTGATAACTATGTTGAATGGAACTTTGTTTCACACATATGATGTCAAACTGATGTGTGTCAGAAGTTCTAAGGTGGTAGTGATTAATTAACATCCTATTATTTCACAAAGTTCCAACACGCACTTATGTAATCAAGGAGAAGTAGCAAGAGAGCACACCTCGATTTTTATGTGAAAAAATTCTGAAAAAGAGAAAAAAAACATGAGGCCTAGCCCAGTTGAATAAATCTGCTATGAATGGTGACTAAAAAGGCTCAATCTTCTCTTGAGTTATGCAAGATGGGATTATAAAGTTGATGTATCAATGTTATTTAAAAATTAATAGACTACGAAAACCATACTCGATTGCTTTGGAGGTATTAGTCCATCACTAATGTTATAGATATTAGTTGTAGTGCTAGTTTTCTATAGAGCACACAATTTAAAGATCTAGCAGTACTCGCCCATGTGGCTGATAGAGGGTTGCTTCAAAAGTATCGGTTATCTCTAGACCATAGTAGGAAACTATAGGGGTCGTGAGAACACCCGTAGGTTGTAAGGTTAGAGTTGAGAGGTGCATGAATTGAGATAACGTCCATATGCTGTGGAGGCCAGACTTGAATGCTACAATTGTTATGAATTATTTAGGCCACAGTTGGTCACATAAGCTATTGCAAGGAGCTTTAATAACACCTATAAGTTGTAGAGGCCAAATTTAGGAGCTACGTTAGCTAAGGACCATAATTGGTCATAATTAGTCATGTAGGTCGTAGTGATGAGCTAAAATAAAATATGAAGGTTAAGGCCATATTTTAGAACAACGTAGGTCACACTTGGTAATGTAGGCTATAGAGGTGAGCCTCAATAATGTCTATAATCCAAAGAAACTAGAGTTGGGAGCTCCATGAGTTGAGGACCATCTAAGCTATAGTTGGTCATGTTAGTTATAGTCGTGAGCTACCAAGAGAGAGTTTCATGAGTTTAGAAGATTCAATGTATTATGAATACAATAGTTGCGAGTAGTTATTGTGGGTGTGTCAATGCAATGACTTTGTAATGTATTCTTACAGCATATTTTGGGCACAATGTTGCATCTTATTCGAGATGCATTATTACACTATCTTCCCGGGTTCGTCATTGTAGGGTATACTGAATGACATTATTGATCCACTGGGTGCTTTCGCAAAGCACGGTATGTCTCCATAAGGGATATTTCCATAATGAGCAGGTGGAAGTGAATGATGGTGGATGACTATTGAAGAGTAGTGGTTGACAACTACTGGTAAGTGGAAGTTGTAGGTGGTTGATGACTATAATAATGAGTGGTGCTCACTAGACCTTCGGTGTAGAGCACAGGGTTTCATCTCCTTCTCTTCCAAGCTCAAGTCTTCCTTTAGCTGGAAGGTCTAGGATGGTAAAGTGATTATTTAGTGTCTTAGTGTTGCACAAAAATCATATACCTAGTTAGGTAATTAAAGAGAAGTAAGCAAGAGGAGACGCCTTGTTTTTTACATGCAATACCCTGTAAAGTTGAAAAACCATGCGACCTAGCCTAATTTAAATAATCCACCATGCATGGTTAGTGTACAAACCTAATCTTCTCTGAGTTAGAGAATATGGAATTACAAAGTTAATGTACTGTAATATTTCAACATAAATGATCGTAAAGGGCCACGAAGGTTATAAACGATTTTTTTGGAGGAAGTAGTTTATTTTGAATGTTATAGATGGTAGGTGTATTGCTGGTTTGTCATAAAGGTTGTAGCTAAAATCCAAGGTAGTAAATGACACATGTTATTACTTTTGCCACTACAAGGAGCTGTAAATACATTTTTAGGTCGTATAGGCTAAAGTGGGGTGGTTTGGGAGCTGAGAACCATGTCATTGTTGTCCACGTAAGCTATAGTGTTAAGGCGCAATAAACTACATAGGTAGCATATGTCGAAGTTGAGAACCATGTAAGTAGCAGTTCGTCACATAAGCCGTAGGGGTGAGTTGCAATAAAATTTGTAGGTCGCTAAGGCCGAATTTAGGAGCTACATGAGCTGAAGACCATGTAGGTCATAGTTGGTCAGGTAGATCGTAGTGGTGAGATGAGAAGAAAGAGGTTCAGAAATTCAGAGAAAGTCACTATATTATGAACACCGTGATTGTAAGCAGTAGTTATTTTGACTTGGAATGGACTAATTTTAATGACTCGATTTGGGCTTGATTTGACTCGGTTTTGATCAATTTTTGTGTCATTTTTTTTGTCTCGTCAAGCCAGTCAATTTGACTAAAACTTCGCATAAATTGAAGTTATGAATTAGCCTTAATTGTGATTTGAATATTTATTATTCAAAAATTATCTTAAGAGACATGTCACAACACCTCGAAATGTATGTTGCATGATAAAAATATGTTGAAGTTGTATCACACAAAATATTTATTTTCAAAGTTTCAAAAATTCCCTTTCATGAATTCCACTCTCATCATAAATTTTTTTATCTTAAAACGTCTTAATTTTCCTTCTGGATGTTGTCCTCGCACCTACAAAGTGTTTCTGGCACAATGCAGCTTTAATATATGTTTATTTATAATATTAAGTTCCCAAGTAATCCATCATATGTACGCTCGCGAATTTAATCCACATGAAAAATGTCAAACCTAGTACCGAAAAAAATGGCAATCTTCATCTGAACTGTTAATAAATGAATTGTATTTCTATCAATATTTCAAACAACAGAACATGCCGCCAACGCATGCGGAATGACGAGTGCTAAATCTTGAAAAAATGGCACGCTGATTTTTCCTGAATAAAAATTGTTTCTGATGTGAAATTTGTTCGATTGGCAGAGTAAGAACGGATACGGTCAGTGCATTGGAACGTGCTTGATCTATGATATGGTTAATATTTAAATGGGTTGACAAAACAAATTTTTTATTAGTACGAAATCTGTGAAAATGAGCATTTGAGCGTAAATAATTTTGTACAACAGAAATGTGGCCGTAAGACTCTGAAAGATTTAGGATTCTTTTGGTGCAGGTTATTTGACGTTGTGTGTTTTGAAAATGCAGATCGAGCTGTTTGATTTTGGCGACGTTACTGTATTTCATGATGATTCGTAAAAAAATTTATTAAATAAGGTCGCGGTTCGACCATACGGCCCACGTTCAGAAAAGATTTTTTAGGAGTTGCCTTCATCCCATGCCCTTGTGCCTCTTTTGATCAATCCTGCTTCTCCTATGTCCTAGATCCAACATTCGCTGGCTCTCGCCCTTCTCTCCCTCTCACATGTCTTTCTCGATCGTTGTCTTTCTCGTCCAATTCCTCCCTCCGATTGCTTCCTTTCTCACCCTTCTCTCCCTCTCATGCGTCGACGAGCGTGATCTAGCATCCCAAGTGCAGCATCCCTTCTCCATTTCTCTACTTAAGGCATCGACGGGCCCGACCAAGCATCCCGAGCGCAGCAACTCTTTCTAAATTTTGAGTGTTGACGAGCCCAATTGAGCATTTTGAGCACAACATTGAGTGTCAAAGTTATGTCCATGCTTCTCCTTCATCTCTTTCGAGGGTGGTGGTCTCGTCAAAGCACAAAAGCATCACAAGATCTAGTGTCGAAGTCCCATAGCATTTATGTTGCCTCGCTTCGTCTTTGGCTTCAATGAATCAGTGATTGTAGATGCCCCGTTCTTATGTGTCAGAACTTGCAAATACTTTTTTTTTAAACAACAATAAACATTTAAAAACTGTATGGTAAGGATGTAAATGATCCTTTTAAAAGTAAACATAAGAATTGTATGGAATGCCCTTTATTCTTTACAATTGTATTAACTATAAAGTGTAATCCTCTTCATTATGTACATTAGTCATCAGTGATTAGATTTATGGTTAGTCAAATCTTATATTTATGAATTATGTTTAATTTTATGAGTTTTTTTTTCTTCTTTTGTTTGTAGACTTTGTGCCTCAATCCGTCTTGAGACCTAAATCTCTCCTCTTTAAACAAAAATGCCTCAATTCCCGATTTCGCCTTTTAAAACATTCGCAATAAAATTTTTTATGCCAAATATAACATGACAGTATACAAAATAAAATATTAAGCCAAGATTGGCCAATTCTCAAAAGAAAATAACAAACAAATAGAAAATTATGTAGAGATTTTAAAATAACAAGTCAAATATATTGCTATGATAGTTTTATTGCAAACAACATTAGTGCCCAAGGGCAGAACGATCATTTATCCATAAATAACTGCAACACAATTGATTTCCAACAATACACACAAAACAACCTCCCAGCTTATCCGGATGAGCTGCTGCTGAGCAGCTATCTGAATCAGCTACTTATCAGCAGCATATTAATAAGCTACAGCTGCCCCAATCAGACCATTAATAAATTGCTTAAAGTGGCCGTCAAAGGATCCAACTATCTAGCGACACTAGAACATCAAACTATCTAACAATATTTCGGTAGGTCGAATCATAAGCCAATTGAATGAACATCTATCACAAACAAAGAACACCACACACCTATATCGTCAACAATTTAACCAATGAAAGGGTATTCAAAAGGTCAATAGTCGCTTAGTGGAACTTTTGTCTAAACTTCTATAAAAATTCAGTGTCTGAATTTCAGGCTATTTATCAGATTACGATGAAGCATCCTCTGCCTGATTGCATAACCCTTTCTTAGGAAAAGGATGTTTCATAAAGAACCCCATCAGAAAAGTTGACCAAGGATCTGTCAGCTGGGCAAACAATTATAGTCGACCGAGCGAAAGCCAAAGACCAGAATAAGTAGCTATGAATATGAAACGATGTCAGAGACAACTACTCATATGAAACGAAGCCAACAACTATTACTAGGGTTAAAAGTTATCAAGGTCTATTACAATGTTCCCATTAAACGGGGACAATCATGTAATTTACAAGGTCGTTCCTATGATAGAATAAAAGAAGGGTGTTTCATTGTAATCTAGTCAAGGAAAACTCATGTTATTTGTGATTTCTCTCTCTCTCTCTCTCTCTCTTTTTTACAGTTTCGTTGTCCGTGAACTTCCGTTTTTTTTTCAGAATATCTTTCATAAATTCACATAATTTGGCATTTGCTCTAAAGCTTCTACAAAGGGAATATTCACCTTTAACTTCTTAAGAATTTCTAAAAATTTTGAAAATTTTTTATTCTCTTTATGTTGCTTCAGTCTTTGAGGAAACAGTAGTGGAGGTTTTTCCACAGTAATTTTCATTGATGTAAATGGATACTCTAAATTTGGGTATTCATGATTTTTTTCTTTTTCGGTATCCACTTTCTCTTTTTCAGTTTCTATTTCCTGTTGCACTCTTGTCTCTAATTTTTTTTCCACTTCGTAATTGAATCGCTTTGATTTGCTCTTTTTCTTGATCTTTAGGATTTGGTTCCACAGTACTTGGAAAAGTTCATAATGTTCGGTTACTAAGCGCAGTAGCGATATGCCCTAATTGGTTCTCAATATTCTTAATATTAGTTCCCTGATTTCGTAATTGATTTCCTTGAATCTGTAATTGATTTCCTTGATTCTATAATTGTTGACCCATGTTTAATATCAACTCTTCCATAGATAACTTCTTCTCCTTAATTTGGGTATTACTGTTAAATCCTTGAGGATAAGAAGGTCTATAGTTAATATTTCCTTGGTTGGATGAATGTCCTAATGGGTTTACTGAGTTGTTTGCCCATTGTTGATTGGTAGAAGAATTGTTATTTCAATTTAAATTTTGATGATTCTTCCAACCTGGGTTATAATAATTCGAATATGGGTTGTTGGGTCTATTAATAGCATTTAAGGTTTCATATGAAGGTTGAACATCCACAAATTGCCCAAATGAATTTTCTTCTATCATAGGAGGTGTTGAAGAATAATTCATCCCATAATGATCTAATTTCTTTGATATTGCAGCAATCTGTGAAGCTAACATAGATATTGCATCAGAATCATGGATAATAGCTACTCTTTTAGGATTTACCCGCTCAGAGGGCCATTGAAAATTGTTGGTAGCCATTTCTTCTATTTATGAATAAGCCTCATCAAAAGGTTTTGACATTAAAGAACCACCAGCCGTAGCATCTATAATTGATCTAAGAGATCCCACTAATCCATTATAAAAGGTTTGAACTATTAATCAGTCTGGTAACGAATGATGAGGGCATTTCCTAAGAAGATCTTTAAATCTCTCACATGCTTCATATATTGACTCTCCATCAATCTGACAAAACGACGTTATGTCATTTCTTAGTTTAGAAGTCTTAGATGGAGGGAAATATTTGGATAGAAATTTCTGTGACAGTTCTCCCCAAGTTCTAATAGATCCAGGTGCTAACGAGTTTAACCACATCTTAGCCTTATCCCTCAGTGAAAAAGGAAAAAGTCTAAGTCTAATAGCATCGTTTGAGACTATCATATTTAAAAGTAGCACATAGTTCTAAAAAACTAGCGAGGGGTAAGTTATGATCTTCATTTGGTGTACCTCCAAATTGATTGTTTTGTACCATTTGGATAATAACAGGTTTAAGCTCAAATGAATTAGCAACTACATCAGGATTTTCGATAGATAAGTGAATTTCATTTGCTGTAGGATTTGCATAATCTCTTAAGGGTTTAGGTTGTCGTCCATTCATAATGTTTTCCATTGTATCACAGTTTCTAGGTTTTCTTTTTGATTTTATAATTTTTCTAACAGTTCGTTCTAATTCTGAATCGTATGGTATAAGATTTTCAAGTCCAAATTTGCGCATACAATTTAAAATTAGTACTCAGTAATATAATTAAAAATATAAATATAAATATATAAATATATAGATAAGTTGCAATTTAAGTAAAAACTTTTTAATAATTCTAATATGTCCATTACTCTTAAAATTCTCCCCGGCAACAGCGCAAAAAACTTGACCGACCTTTTTCTTTTTGTAAATCGACAATTACAAGAATTTGATGACGCTACTAGAAGATTTAAATTCCAGCAACGGTGTCAAATATCTTGACTGTGACTTTATATAATGTGTTTGATTTAATAAAGATGTATAGGTATAATATTCAATAATGTTAAAGTCAAATTTGTCAACGCAAGTATAAGTATCGCTCAAGTAATATAGGGCTCTAATGGAGTCCTAGTTATCGATCCCACATGGAGAAATAGAATACTATGGACTAAGGCTTAATAAAAAGTAATGCTTCAACTACAAAGACGGCGTTCAATTTGCTTATCTGTCACTAATAGGCAATTGAAATAAGTAGATAATTTGGATAACTAATAAATAACTAAAGATAGAAAGTAGGGTTTAATTTTGTGATATTCAATATATAAGAAAACATCATTCTTCTTGTCAAGAAATTATAGTGAATGGATAAAATGAATTAGTTCAATTTCTATTGTGTCAAATAGAAGCATTCCTATTCTTTACTCTTTGGTCCAGGCATAAAGAACATCGACTAATCCTATGCTTGGTTACTGATTCTGCAGCTAGGCTGGGAGAATACCGACTCTCACTTTGGAGCTCCCACGTTCCCCTCACCTGAGGGCTAACATCTATACATCAGCACCTAAACGATAGGACCGAATTGGGAATTTTAGTCTGTCACTCTAAAATCTCCAATTCTACGTCCGATAGTAATATTTCCCTATTTATTTGCACCCAACTTCTAAGGGCTTTGAACTCCATGAATCTTGGATGTAATCTTCACTTTAATTGTAAAACTCAACATATTTTAACAAATCAATTAGCCAGATTGAAAGTAAATTAAGATTGACGTTAAAAGATCATCACAATTTCTTAAACATTTTCATGGCTTCACCAATTCAAATCACCATTTCACAAATCTCGAGACAAGGAGAAAGACAGAGAAAACTACTCAGAACTCATGGAGAAAGCACAACAAAACTCGAAATTCATATACAAAATCAAAGTCATACAAACTATAACAAGTAAATAACTTATCTCTAACTTTCTCCCCAAGAATACTCTTTGAAGTTCCTTTGAATCTCTTCCTTTCTTTACAACACACAGAATTCCTCTTCAAAGTAGCAAGGAGGAAGAAATCTCTCACTTTCCCTCCACACTTACAATTTCTCGAAGAATTCCTCACAATTACACGCTTTAGCAAGCTCTCTGCACACTAATGGAACCTATCTAACCTTCAGAACTTTTCTATTTTTGGCCAAAACCTTCTCTTTAAAGATGTGGATGAGCTCCAAAATCCGGCCTTATCCATTGTACAAGTACACATAATCGTCAATCCCGTCGTCGGCGGCCTTGATGGCGCCGTCGGCGGCCTTGATGGTGCCGTCAGCGGCCTTCTGAAAACATTGTTCTGTAGCCTCGGGAAAATCTCATCGGCGGCGGCGTCGATGGCGTCGTCGGCGCCCTAGTGGAATTCTCCACATTTAGGTCATTTTTGCTCCAAATTTGCTCTTTTTTGCATATTTTTGCTCTATTGACCTTAATTCATTATTCCTGTAACAAAACATCAAAAATACTTTTTTTTAAAGTGCAATATCATTAAAAATAGTATAAATGAGGTACGAAAATCTCAACATATTTTACTTTGGTCAGTTTGCCATTCCAAAGTGTTGGAACAATTTTTTATTTTATTTTATTTTTAATTTTGAATTTTTTGTCAAAATAGAGATAACTCGGGAATAAAATAAATTAAAATAAAAATCAAAATAATAAAATTTTTAAACTTAGTCTCTAAGTATTTCAACTAAAATTCTCCAAAGGTTATAAAATATTGACTATTATCCCTAACAACAGTGCAAAAAAACTTATTGTCTGAAATTATTGCAAAAAAATATGTCAATCATGCAAGTTTATGTGTTGATCAACTAATATATAAAATTAAGCCACATATCAATATTATGAGAATAGAGTCAAAATATTTATAACAAGTACTAAACCTATAGTATAGTTTGAAGATCAAATGTTAGATAGGAAAAGTCCTAAATGCTAATACAGGAATAAAAAAGCAAACTAAATTTTTGTGAAGTTTTTCAGATATGTAGGTTCATACTTTTATGACAGCACTCAAGTGGTTTTATACAGGCCATAAAAAGAATCACAAACCATATATAATTCATCCACAAACCTATCGTTTCCAAATTCATGCACGGACAAAACATCAAGGGAACAATATTTATAGAATGAATAATGAGAGAACCACGTGCCTTACATTATGGGAGCATGAAATGAAGTTAATCACAATGCATAAGAAAATAAATGGCGAAAAATTTTATTGTATATATAATAAAGATTGTAGTGCAAGAGGTCCAGAACATTCATTTAGAGCCAATCAGTCTTTAAAAATACACCACGCTCCTTTTTGTACAACACAAGTTCTCACAACTCTCCTCTCATCTAAGACAATCACCCCACCTCCCAAACTCTCAAGTAATCACAAGAAAACCATAACAAAATGCATAAAAAAAGAAGAGGAAGAGAAACTACCCTAGAAGTTCTCTCCTTTGGGGAAGAAGAAGAGAACTTTACGGTTTACATTCAAACCCTCAAATTTACTTTAGAGAGCCACGAAAGTTTTCCTTTATATGTCTCAATTCGTGCCCTATCAACCTTAAAATAGAAGAGATCCTAAAAGCACATGAAATCTTTTTCATAATTAATTATGGTCATTTGGTAGTTTGACTATACCCAAAAGTGGCATAGCTACACCTCTAGGCAACATAATTATGCTGCAAAGTTGCATAATTGTGTCACTCTCTCTGATCTATGGCATAGCAATACCACTTTTGTGCGTGATTATGCAATATTTTTTAGCTTATTTTTGCCACTTTTTGGCGTAATTATACCATAATTTCCACATTTTAGAATTTTTGCAATCGTTTTATCTCATTCGCTCTATGAATTACCGAATCTCTTTTATACATTGTAAAACATAACAAATATACCTTCCAAAAGTATAATATAATGATAAATATTAAAGGCAATATGATATTTAATTTAGTAGCTAGAGAGAGAATTCATAAATTCCATTTTCAAATCGATAACTATCAAGTCAGCCAATGCATCTATGCATTGGAGTTGGTATCAATCTTACAAACATGTT
>NEWO01000435.1:265799-288649 GCA_003013225.1 Phalaenopsis aphrodite | reverse complement strand
GCATGCTTATGCAATATATTTTAATATTAAAAATTGTCAATAATAATATAACAATTAAAATGTCACATATGATAAGCTTTCATAGGATTTACCTTTTGAACAAAAATTTAATAAGCTTTTTCTTCTCATAACTTTTTGTTATTTGCTTATATTATTAACTAGAGATATAAAGCATTTAATAGGGATAACAAATTTAATTTAATAAGATTTTGAATATAGCAAACAAAAAACCCTTAATCCCACAATGTAGACATCTACATGAATCCTTTTTCTTAATAAATAAGAAGATTCATGTCATGATTTTTTGACAAGTTTTATGTCGGCTGTCAACAACTGATATACTAAAATACTATACTATTTTAAGTACTATTTTATGCTTATTTTTTGTGATATTGCACTTTAAAGAAGGGTATTTTTGTGTTTTTGTTGCAGGTATTTCATTTTTAGGCATTTGAAGCAAAAAATGGCAAAAATAACGAAATTTGGAGCAAAAACAACCAATTTTAGATTCTGGCGCATCATGCGCTAGATTAGCATATGATGCGCTAAAATCCAGAGAGCTAGCGTATAATGCGCAAGATTGGTGCATGATGCGCTAGAGCAACTTTTTCAAATTAAGGCGATTTGAAACAAATTTTGCTCGAATTTCCAAACGGACACTTGTTCTACACATCTCTTGGAGTAATTCAATGCATCTAAAATTTTTGGAAGGTTCTTTTATGAAGGGATATGACTCTTGGATCAAATGACACATCTTTTGAATTCAAAAGAGTTAACTTTTGTAGGTATTTTTGGAGAGAATTTTGAATTCTTTTCCAAAGGAGGTAGCCCAAAATAAAAGAAGAGGACTTGAAAAGGCTAGGGGGGATGGAAAAAAAGAAGCTTTTGGTGGTGGCGTGAAAGTTAGAGAGAGAGAAGGTTAGATTTTCTTCTAGGTATGTAAGAGAAGAGGGAATGTGAGAGACTCCTTCTTCATTGCATTTCTAAGAGAGAATTGAAAGTGATTGTAAAGAGAGAAATATTTGGAGAGAACTTTTAGGGATTTGGTTGGGAAGGATTGTGAGATAAGTGGTATTTTTATTTTATTTTTATTTTTTAAAATTATTTTTATATATGAAATTCGTGTTTTATCGTATCTTTCTCATGAATTCTGAGTAGTCCTCTTTATCCTTCTCCCTAATTTGAAGATATGGTGTTGTGAAGAATAGATTTTGTTTTCTATAGTTTTAAATGATAATAATTTGTGATGATTTGAACTTTGATCGTCATTTACTTTTCGATCTGACCAATTGAAATGTTAAAACTTGTTGAGAGACACATGTTCTTAAATGAGATATGATTTCTAAAACATAGAGAAAATCACATTTGATTTCATGGGAGAGTATGTCATCCATGGGATTGGGTGCAAATAAAAAAGGAAATATACTTTTGTTGGATGTAGAATTGGAGATTTTAAGGTGACAGATTAAAACCCTCAATTTGGTTCAGTTGATTGGAAACTAATGCGAGATTGTTATCCCTCAGGGGAGGGAGTATTGTGAGCTCTGAAGTGGAAGCCGGTATCCTCTCAGCCTAACCACAGAATCAGGGATCAAACTCTAGTTAGTTAATGTTCTTTATAGCACTCGGAAGAGGGTAAAGAATAGGATTGCTCCTATTTAACACAAAACTATATATATATATATATATATATATATATATATATATATATATATATATATATATATATATATATATATATATATATATATATATANGATTTGAGGTAAAGCGCTCTTTCATTTAAACTATGAAAATTATGGGGTCAGTTTGACTTCATCTTTTTCAAAACTAAAATTTTTAATGTCCTTCCGAAGCGGGCAACATGATTTCAATTCTGATGACCGACAGCTTCTTATGGGCAAACCCCATACCAAAAATAGTGCCGACACTTATTAATAAGCCTCAGCTGCCCCAATCAGACTATTAATAAATCTCATAAAAAGGACTTCAAAGGATCCAACTATCTAGCGACAGTAGAGCATCAAACTATCTCACAATATTTCGGTAGGTTGAATCATAGGCCAATTGAATGAACATGTATCCAAAACAAAGAACACCATCCAAGGTTCCAACTTTGGATCCAAACAATGGTTAGAGGTTCTGCCCATATTGCATCCTTTGAGTTGGATATATGCCCTCTCAAAGTTTCTGATATCAACTATTATACACAACCCTTATGGATTCATCCTTCAGAAGGTTCAATACAATTTCCATCGGTATTATTGCTTCCTTTGGAGATTTGACTAAATGTTCAAGATCTTATCTTATTGGTATATGAGTATGCTATAAGGGTTGTCTTAGGACAGAGATATGACAAAATGTTCAAAGTGATATACTATGCTATTAAAACCCTTAATGAGACTCAAATTAATTATACTACCACTGAAAATGAATTATTAGCTATAGTGTTTGCTTTTGATAAATTCAGATCTTATCTTATTAGAACTAAATGTATTGTGCATACTTATAATTCTGCTATTAATTATTTAATGCTGAAGAAAGATAAAAAACCACGATTAATTAGATGGGTGCTTCTAATGCAAGAATTTGATTATCAAGTTATGGATAGGGAGGGTACTGATAATCATGTAGCTGATCATCTGTCAAGGTTTAAACAGGAAAATGAGAAAGATTTAAATGTTGAAATTAATGAAAACTTTCTTGACGAACAATTATATGGGATTAGATAGCCATCAAATTAAGAAGTTCATTTATGATTCAAATTCTTATTTATGGAATGATCCTTATTTATATAAACAATGTAAAAACTTAATCATACGAAGATGCGTACCATTAGAAGAAACTCAAGAAATTATTCAAAAATGTCATAAATCAGATTTTGGGGGACATTTTGGAGTGGATAAAATTGCATTTAAAATTTTACAATTTGGATTTTATTGGCCTACTTTATTTAGGGATGTCAATAATTATATAAAAATATGTGATCGACGTCAGAGAGTAGACAATATTTCTAGAAGAGAAGAAGTACCCCAAAATTTTACTCTTGAGGTTGAAATCTTTGATATTTGGGGATTAAATTCCATGGGACCATTTGTACCTTCTTTTGGTAATTTTGTATTTTAATAGCTATGGATATGTTTCTAAGTGGATTGAAGCAGTTGTTTTACCTAGCTGTGATGCTAAAAATACAGCAAAATTTTTTAAGAAAGAATATTTTCATAAGATTTGAAATGCCACGAGTTATCATTACAGATGGGGAAGTCATTTCAGGAATAGAATGATAGAAACATTAACTGAAAAATTTGCAATTAAACATCAAATTGCCACAACTTATCATCCTCAGAGCAACAGCTAAACAGAAGTATTTAATCGAGAAATTAAAAGAATATTATAAAAAATGGTAAATCATAAAAGGACTGATTGGTCTACCAGACTGGATAATGTTTTATGGGCCTATAGGACTGCTTATAAAACACCTATAAAAATGACACCATATAGGTTTATATACAGAAAAACATGTCACTTGCAGTTGAGTTGGAGCATAAAGCATATGATGCGACCCTGGTGTGTGATATTTTTCTACGTGTTTTATGTCAATTTAGTTCCTTTATGAAGGAGCCAAAAACCTGACTTGACACGTGATTATGCAATAATTTAGCTTCCAAAGTATGAAAAAAAAAACTTGACCTGATTTATATTTTAGCGACTTGTGTGCAAAATTACAATGCTGTAAAATATAAAAAATGGTTAACACGCTAGTGGTTCTATGCAAGTGTATGTATCGCTTCAATTAATATAGGGCTTTCTTTTAAAACACCAGTATCGATCCCGCAGAGAAGCGAGGTAAGAAATCCCTTAGGCTAATTCTAGTCTACTACTATCAGCCCTTAGTTTGGAAGGTCGATTTAAGTGGACTTTCTAATAAGAACTCCTAAATGTACATTTTATGTTTAAAACAACCAAAAACTACTGCTAAATGAAAATATTAATTTAAAAGATAACCCTTTCTGGATGAATTGGTTTGGAGAACTTTAAGATGTTAAGTACTACTATTCTTATGTTATAAATTAAATAATGTATAGGAATAAGATACATTAAAACTTGTAGGTAGGAGCAATATTATTCTTTACCCTTATTAAATATGCTATAAAGAACATTAGCTAAGCTAAAGTATGAATAGTCCTGAAGACGAGCTAGGTAGGGAAGATACTAGCTCTCACTCTAGAGTTCCCTCTTCTCTATCCACTTGGGGGCTAACATCTCACATAAAGGCCTAAAACAATAGATAGAATTTGGGGCTTTAGTCTTTCACTCTAAATTTCTCTAAATTCTACACCCTTCAAAGTTTATTTCCTTATTTATTTATACTCAAACCCATTGACTACATCTCATCCATGAAATCAATTATGATTCTTACATAGCTGACTTAGACAATACCATCACGGATCTTACATGTTCTCGCAACAAATTTTAACCTCACAACAGACCTAAATTGCAATGTAAATGAAGTTAAAGTAAAAATCATCACATATATAAATAAAATTAAGGCATCCCAAAAATCCTACTCATGAATCGTACTCATTGCAAAAGAAATGTAAAATGAAAAACAAGAAGAAAGAGAAAGAAAAATTACTCATAAAGAACAAAGAAAACACAACGAAAAACTTTATTACATAAAAAAATCCACTAGATAAGTGTTTGCAAAATCATAAGATAATGAAGAACTCAATACTTAGTCTTTTCCCTTTGAAAAAAATATAAAGATCTCTCTCATAAAGTCTCCCGCTAATCCATGCAATGCTCGTACAATTATATATAGATTCTCTAAAAAAACCTCTCCAATCTCTCTAGAAAAGGTAGAAATCTATATTTCTACTCCTATTCTATGATCCCTAAACATTCTATCTATTATCTGGTCTTCCTCCTCTTCTTATGAGAGGCGCCAAGAACCTCTTTTTGAAGAGAACTAAAAACCACCTTTTTTCTAAGAGACACACCTCTTCACTCCATGAGACACATCATTTCATCCAAGAGCCTTTCAAAATGTCCAGATTTGTTGAATCAATAATTGGGGTGTGCATAGCCATCTAGAACCTTCTAGAACAATCCCAGAACCACCAAAAGTCATCCAAAGCCATCCAAAACCATTTATGGCACCTAGGCATCAATTTTGGATGCTTAGGATCCTTTTTCCCATTATCACTGGCGCTTATGTGTCATCCTGTGCACAGCTCCACCATTTCGCCCAGTTTAGCTTCATTTCAACTTCGTTTCGCATTGTTTCAGCTCCGTTGCATTCATATTTGTATACCTACAAAATAGACATGAAAAAAAATCTTCTTTAAAATGTAATTTTATTCAAATATGTGATAAATTTAAATGAGATTAAGCATAGAAAGATATATTGAAATGTGTCAGATCAGAATTTTCTTCCTTGCTCATTTTGACTCTAAATTGCACCATTTTTCCTTCTTTTTCTCCAAAAGTATATTTCTCGTCCTTAAAAGCCAAATTATGAAAAATATCTTCCATTAAAGTGAAATATCATTAATTTATCTAAAAAATGAGCATAAATTGTATATGAAAATGTAGTCATTTTTTAGACATATCAAAATCCTTTAAAATTAACTGATACTTGTCCTCAAGTAATGCTATAACTTTAAAAATATGTTGATTTATGTTAGTGGTTTTTTAAAGATGTACTAAAATTTAGTTCTAGTAATGTTATTGTCCAACTTAGAAAAATATACTGTAATTTAAATGAAATCTAAGGTATCATAATATTTAGTATTAATATATAGGAATCTTGATTTTCAATTTAATTCAGAAGTAGTTGAGTTTTTCCGAACTTTAGATTCTTAGAAAAATATTAATTTCAGAATTTATGAAATCTAGGAAAAATAGTTTTAATAATAATTTGTGAAATTAAGCTTATGTTTGATCCTATGTTTTTTTTCTTAGAAAGATTCAAGTGAAATCAATTTTAATTAGGTCATAATCCTCAAGCTTCTCCTCTCTTTTTCATATTTTTCTTTTTCTTTATTTCTTTTCTTTTTATTTTATTTTCCATTTCTTTTTTATTTTTCTAGACGAGGATTACTATATCTCGATAGGCTTTTAATGATTTTAAATTTTACTATTCCTTTTCTAAAGTTAAAAACTTATTTTAATTCCTTAACTTAAAATGTAATATTAGAAAAAGAATTTTTAATAGAGTCTAAATTCTTTAAATAGTATTATTCTAAAAATCTTTAGTTTTTGAAAAAAATTATTTTTTCCTACTATAAATAATAAAATCATTTTCCTACTATTCTCCACTAAACATCTTAGCTTTAGTTTCATCTTTTTTACTAAAGTCCTTACTAAGTTTTCCTATTACATTTCTATACATAACTAGAATTAATTTGTAGTTTATTTGAGGATAAATAAAGTTTAACTTCAAAATATATTTTTCTTCCTCCCCAAACTTCAATTTTTAAATATTTTGTAGTCAATTCCATAAAATGTACCAGGAAGAAAAAAAATTAAAGCTAAATCTACCAACTACTATAACAACTTATCAATTTCTTATACATGCATAATCAGGATAGAATGACTGCAGAAGAAAGTAAATTTAGCATAAGACATGCTTGCAATAATATTAAACTAAGAGGAAGTATATTCACTTTAAAATTTTATTTTTCTCCCTACCCCTAAACTTGATTTTTAACATGTATAGCATTTAGTACAAAAAATATAAGCAGGAAGAAAAATAGTTCAGAAATTATATCTGTCACACATGCCTATGAGAAGCATCTACAATTATTAATCAGGATAGAAATCATGTAGTAGAAAGTAAATCTAAACTAAACATGCAAGAATGAAATTGACTAAAAAAAGTTTAACTAGCATAACATGTATTAGCATAAGAAAAAATGTTTAAGTGTTCATCAAGTCCTATAACAATTGTAACACTTACACAAGCACACATGATAAATGAGGTTAATTCTTCCTTTAAATTGCATCTCACTACTTTACTTCCAATTTTTAACGGAATCACTACACTAATAAATTAGGTAAATTTTAATTGATTTTATAAAGTATAATCCCAATGATAAGATTATCTCTGATATATTGGTTCATGCTCACAATCCTCAGGAATCACCTTATCCATTTAAGTAAGCACCTCTAACAGTTATAAGGATAGTGTAAGATCATCCACATGCTACTCATCAATAAGGTCCATGACTCCTACCAAACGAAAACATGGTCAGAGAAAGGAAGTAAGAAAATTGAGATGGAACTTTCACTTTCCAAACTCAAGATGACTTTATAAAGCTCAAGTCCTATTGAAACTCGAGTCATAGTGGACTCGTCAATCTAACCACTATAAGAGATCATATATAAGTCTAATCATAAGAAGTTAAGGAATCACCTCTTCATGCACACACTAAGAACAAATCAATCCACCAAAAATTCAAACTTCCACCAAAATCAATCAAATTAATTAATCCACACTAAAACAAACACAATACAACACCAACAATTACGAATCTCAAGCATACTAAATCAAGCCATGCCGATAACCATAAGTTACCTCCCACGTAGCACTTGGTTTAACGTCGTCATCCCAAAAAATGATTCCTCCTGGATCAAAGTTTCATTTAAGTAATCCTTAATCAATCGCCCAATCTTTTCCAGATCCAGGTATTCCTAAGAAATCGTCAAATTTTGTTTTATTTTCACCTCTTCCTTTTCAAATTGATTCATATCATTGTTCCTCATATTTCTTTCTAGATCCAATATTCTTCTAGTGATTTTCTCTATTTTCATATTAATATCATCCTGTAATTTTATAAAAAAATGGATATTTATATGATACTTCAAGATCTCCCAAATTTTGAATCGGATTCTCTATAGAAGATTCAAATTCTGGAACAAATTTTTCTAGGTTACTCTTTTGTTCAGGGTTGTCTTCAAATTCTTCCCTTTGGTACTGAGTAAATGGTGGAGGTGGTCTTTCTATATTTATCTTGGTTGAGGGAATATATTTTTCTAATTCCTTAGAAATTTTTTTCATTGGTTTTTCTGTCTCCTCATCCTCATCTCTCTCAACTCAAAGTTCTTTTGAAACATATTCTCGAATTCACTTCTAGACATTATTTCGATAATTTTATATTGCTCATCATTCATCTCCTTAGGGTTTATCTCAGGTTCACTAGGTAAAATCTCTGGGGGTAACTATTATTTACATTAAGAATCTGCCCCAGTTGGTTTTCTATATGCCTTTTTGTGACCTATTGATTTTCTCACTGAGCCTTCATTTGAATCACAACCTCTTCTAATAGTTATTCTTTCTCCTCATATTTTGGTTTGGAGTTAAATCCATGAGGAAAAGAAAGTTCATTATTATAATAAGATTGATTATTACAACAACATCATTGATTAAATTGATTATCTCCCCAAAATTGGTCTTCTCCTCCAAAATTAATATTCCAATTAAAATTCAAATGATTATCCCAACTTGGGTTATAATAATCAGAATAAGAATTTTGTATCTTATCTGCAACTTGAGAAGTTAAAATTTTAAGCATATCTTCATAAAAATTTTCTACTCTCGTGGGGTTTAATCCTTAGAAGCTACTAGAATTATAATCAAAATCTGAATATTCATTATATTGTTGATCCACCATTTCTAAATTAAATTCATGGAGTATTTTATGATTCATCATCCTCCTGAAAGTCCTCTCCAAATTTGACTCGTAAAATTTAAAGTTTGTAGTTTTTGAACTACGTATACAAATCTAAAGACTTAACTAATATGAGAGATATCAAAAATATTTTTTATATTATGGATTTTATTTAAAATAAACACACAATAATTAAGCACACTATATAATAATACTATAAATTCTAAATCTAGGTCTTACAAGCTTAACTAAAATTCTCTTAAACTTCTCACCGAAGCTTCCCGGCAACGGCGCCAAAAACTTGATGCGATCCTTGTGCGTACTATTTTTCTACGTGTTTTAAGTCAATTTAATTCCCCTATAATGATGCCAAAAACTTGACCCGACTCTTAATTACGCAGTAATTTAGCTTCCAAAATATGGCAAAAAAAATTGACCCGATTTATATTTTAGTGATTAGTGTGCAAAATCAAAGTGTTGTAAAATATAAAAAATAGTTCAAACACTAGAGGTTCTACGCAAGTGCATGTATCGCTTCAATTAATATAGGGCTTTCTTTAAAAACCCCAGTATCGATCCCACAGAGAAGCGATGTAAGAAATCCCTTAGGCTAATTCTAATGTACTACTATCAGCCCTTAGTTTGGAAGGTTGATTTAAGTGGATTTTCTAATAAGTACTCCTAATTTTAAATTTTATGTTTAAATAACCAACAACTACTCCTAAATGAAAATATTAATTTAAAAGATAAACCTTTCTATGTAAATTGGTTTAGAGAATTTTGAGATGTTAAGAACTACTATTCTTATGTTATGAATTGGATAATGTATAAGACTGTGATAAATTAAATCTTGTATGTGCAAAATAGAAGTAATAATATTTTTTGCCCTAACTAGAGATGCCATAAAGAAAATTAGCTAATATAAAGTTTGAATAGTCTTGAAAACGAGTTAGGTAGGGAAGATACTAGCTCTCACTCTAGAGTTCCCTCTTCTTCCTCCACCTGGGGGCTAACATCTCGCATCAAGACCTAAAACAATAGACCAAATCGAGGGCTTTAGTCTGTCACTCTAAAGTCCTCTAAATCTGCACCATTTAAAGTTTATTTTCTTATTTATTTACACTCAACCCTATGAACTACATTCTAATCCATGAAATCAAATGTATAGTAGACTGAGACAATACCATGACGGATCTTACATGTTCTCACAATAAATTTTAACATTATAACAGACCTAAATCACAATGTAAATGAAGTTCAAGTGAAAACCATCACATTTATAATTAAAACCAAGGCATCCCAAAAATCCTACACATGAATCCTACTCATTACCAAAGAAAAGTTAAATGAAAATAATGACATAATCTTCTAATGCCACTATTTCCTAACAAGATGAAAGAGTAAGAAAAATTACTCAAAAAGTACGAAGAAGATACAATGAAAATCTTCATTACATCAAAGCAAATCCAATAGATAATTTTTACAAAATTATAAGATAATGATGAACACAATACTTAATGTTTTTCCCCTTGGAAGAAAGACAAAGATCTCTTGCACAAATTCTCCCGCTAATCGATGTAATGCTCGTGCAGTTCCTTACAGATTCTCTCAAAATCTCCTCTCCAATCTATCAAGAAAATGTAAAAATCTACATTTCTACTCCTATTCTATGATCCCTAAACATTATATCTATTATCCTGTCTTCCTCCTCTTCTTATGAGAGGCGTTAAACCCCTCTTTTTAAAGGGAAACAAAAATCACATTTTTTTTCCAAGAGACACACCTCTTCACTCCAAGAGACACATCCTTTCATCCAAGAGCCTTTCAATTTGTCTAGATTTTTTGAATCACTAATTGAGGTGTGCATAGCCATCTAGAACCTTCCATAACCATCCCAAAACCACCAAAAGTCATCCAAAACAGTCCAAAATCATTTCTGGTGCCTAAGCGTCAGTTTCCGATGCTTAGGCTCTATTTTCCCATCATCACTGATGCTTAGGTGCCAGTTTGGGTACTTAGGCGCCACCCTTTGCTTAGCTCCACTATTTCACCCCGTTTAGCTCAATTTCAACCCGTTTCAGCTCTGTTGCGTTCCAGATTTGTATACCTACAAAATACAAAAGAAAATAACCTTTCTTTAAAGTGTAAATTAATTTATAAATATGTGACAAATGTAGAGGAGATTAAGCATAGAAAGTCATATCGAAATGTGTTAGATCAAAATTTTCTTCCTTGCTCATTTTGACTGCAAATTGCACCACTTTTGCTTATTTTTCTCCAAAAGTCTATTTCTTGTTCTTGAAAGAAAAATTATGCAAAATACCTTCGGTTAAAATAAAACATCATTAATTTATCTAAAAAATGAGCATAAAATGTATATGAAAAAGTAGTCATTTTTTAGGCGTATCAGTGTACTGGGCAATTAAAGAGTTCAATTATATTTTGAAAGATGCTAAAGATAAGTAATTACTGCAATTAAGTGAGCTTGATGAATTGAGAAATGAAGCTGATGAGAATGCCAAAATTGTTAAGGAGAAAATAAAATTAGGCATAATCAGAAGATTCTGAAAAAACATTTTGAGCTTGAGCAAGAGGTGTTGCTTTATAATTTGAGATTGAAATTATTTCCACGAAAACTTAAATCTAGGTGGCTAGTACCATTTATTGTGGTAAAAGTATATCCATATGGAGCAGTTGATATTGAAGATCCAATAACTAGGAGAGTGATTAAGGTAAATGGACACATATTAAAAGCTTACATGATTGGAGAGGGTCCTGCATTTGAGGAGATCCTAATGTTGGGTCAGACCTAAGTAAAACAATGGTTATTTCGGGCTAAAGACGTTAAACCAAGTGCTTTGTAGGATGCAACACATAGTTATCTATGTGATTTGGGTTTGAATTGTTCTTGTGATGAGTTTTATATTGTGATTGTGAGTCTTATACGATTATGTTGGCACAAAACATAATTATATTAAAGTGCTTGAAGAGTGCAAGAAAAAATTTGAGATTCAAGAATGTTGGTTTGGCTCTATAATGCCAGATCTGTCGCTTTCGCACCACAGTTTGAATAACTCGTAGACATCAGCAAAAATCCAGTTTCTCTTCTTCTTCATCTTTATTAAACTGCCTAGGATGGGATTTGAAGTATCCTTACAACATTCCTAAGTACTCTAAAGAGATTTGAGAGTAGATATTTCATTTGAGAGATCATGGAGAGCAATGAAAATGGGAGATTTGAAGAGAAGAAGTTGTTGCATAAGGATGCCAAGCATAGTTCAATGGATATTGCATTGTAAGTTTGGAGCACCTCATGGAGAAACTTGAGAAGATTGAAGGAGAGATTTCTCTTCTGCATTAAATGGTTGAAAAGTTGTCCCACCATTATGAGCATATGAATTGGCAGTTGAAACTGCAATTCAATCGTTTGGCGTTCTTCCAAGATAGTCAAGTGACTATGTATAACACCAACAAGTGGATCGACAATAAGTTTGCTAAGGAATTTCTCCATACTTCTTTCTACAATTGATATGATATAAATTGTTTGGTGAGTGGAATGAATAATATCACCACTGATCAGGAGTAGTCCTAAAGGTTGTTTTTATATTGATATTTATGTTCTTAATGTTTTGTAGTTCCGTGTAGTGTGACTAAAGTATCCATTTAAAGACTTAGTGTGGTTTGTATTGTATGTGTTGTATGAACATCTAAGTGATGTCTTGGTGTTTTTTTGTGTTGTATTGAACTTATTGTTAATATAAGAAAATATTTTGTTGTGTTGTGAAAAATTGGCCATATGTATTCAAATTAGAATTTATGAATTTGAAATTTTAGATTGGTGAAGAACTCAATAAATATAAAATTGGCCATTAAAATTTAAAAAAGAGCCATTTTGCATCCAAGATTTTCTATTTCCTTTTCAAATAGAAAAAGTTTTTAAAATCTGGATGGTTATGAATAGCTCTATAGCGCCATATTTGGGCGTTATATCACCATTCATCAGACTATGCATGGCGCTATAGCGCCACTGCCCAGCGCTATAGCTTTGAACTAACTTGTGAGTCATTTTAAGGCCTAGACCCATGGATTTCACCATTTTTACCCTTGGTTCATCTCCTTCCTCCATTTTTAGCATTTTACTCCCCTAGTACTTGAATTTGTGCTTGATTGGTTTAGAGATAGGCTTCCAAGCTTGGGATTTTTTCATCTCTAGGTAAGATCTTCACCCTAGCTTTGAAATATTTTGATTTGATAGAAGATTTCACCCACATTGTGGATTAGGCCAAAAATTAGAAGATTTGATGAAAATAGTGTGAAATCCATGGTTAAATGATTATTTACGTTGGGATTGAGTTTTAGGAGCCTCTTTAAAGTTGAGAGAGTGATTTTTGGAATTTATCTTGAAAATGTTTAGATTACACATGGCTCCTAAAAAGAAGAGAGGTAAAGAAAAGGCATCTTTTGATTCTGATAAGTTTGCTAGTGCAAGGGCAAGGGACATATATGTTGATCTGCAATCAAAGAAGTTGATTGCAGAACAAATTTTTTTATGTTCTGGTGGTATTATTGAGTTCTTGATTGCATAGCGAAAGTGGGAACATTCTTGTTATGACACAATCGTTTCTGTGATTTTTGTTATTCATGAATTCTAAGGTAACTTGCCCGATGAGTCAGATGATTTGGTATTTGTGCGTGGGCAATATGTGGATATCAGTTCTATTCAAATTAACCACATATACCAACTGCATAAATTTTTTATATGCATCTTTTCTGAGTTTCATCCTACTGACACTGAATTAGAAGAGATTATGGGATTTTTGACTGATGGAAATGGAGTTTGGAAACTTAAGAATGGACGATGAGTGAAATTTTCTTTTTCAAAACTTAATGTTCATTCTCGAGCCTGACAATATTTTATCTTGGGAAGATTATTACCTACCAACCATTTTATGGAGGCAATGTGTGGGAGAACCACATTAAACTATTGTATTCAAATGAAGAAACTTTTTGACTTTAGCTCCCTCATTTATACCAACATGCTTCTTGTATTGAGAGGAGGAACTACATGAGGTTTGGACTGCCCTTCTCTTATTACTACTTCGTGTGATGGTTCTGGAGTGAATTATGAGATTTGGGAAGAAACTTTGCCATCTCATAAACCCATTGGAAAAATAAACTTGGAAAAATATGAGAGACATTTTGGGACTAGTCATAAGACTGGAGTTAACATACCATCTACTTCAGCTTCTACTTTTGCTCCTACTCCTAGACCATCTACTGTTGAGTCTATTTCTCTACATTCTCTTATGGAACAAATGATGATTCAACAAGGAGATATCATAAATCTACATAATCAAGTGAAAGGGGTTGAATCTCATTTATATTGATGAGGAAGATTGAGTATGATTTTTCTTATAATGAGGCTATGAAGAAATACATGGGAGGTGAACATTCTGTGGAATTTCCTGCTTGCCCTACTTTCACTCTATATCAAAATTTTGAGATGGATAAAGACATAGATCTGGGCGATGATAATGATGATGCTAAAGATGATAAAGATTGATGTTTAGTTTATTTTTTCTTTCTTTTTCTTTGTTGTGTTTTAAAATTTGAACTCTTTTATGTTAATGATTTGTTTTACTTATGTGTAATGTGTTGGTATTTAATTTAGTTTAAGTTTTTGTTTCGGTTAAACTGTTAGTTCCATTGTTTATTTTCTGCTCCAAATTAAATGCTAGAGTAGTACTTATTTTATGTTTTAAAAGTAAATAATACGATATTTTGGGAAATATTAAGGATCCTAGGTTCATACTTGAAAGAAAGAATTGAAACTTTATGAAAAGTTTTAAAGCTAATATACATTTGTTAGAGTAAAGAAAAGTGAGATGTCTTTAACTTTAATAGGAAGATAGTGGAGTTCGAAATCATTAAAGGCTATCCAGATATAGCAATCCTCACATGACTTGAAAAAAGAGAAAAAAAAAAGAGAGAAAGAAAGGATTGAAAATGATCATAAAAGAAAGAAAAAAAGAAAAGTAAAAAGAAAAATATGTGAGGAGAATCTTGAGGAGATGACTAATAAGACATTGGCTCTACTTGAATCATCTTAAGAAAAGAAACTTAGTTACATTTTTTTCTTAGAAGTATTAGAACCATTACTAAAAAAGTTGTCATGCAATTATTTTTCTGGTATTTCTTCTAAGTATCTTAAGTATGACTAAATTGTAGTATTTTTTAAATAAGCAGAAGATCAGAACTTTTAAACTTGACTGCTAAATGTTCTTGTACTTTAGTTTTTAACTTGAGTTGTTAAAATTTTTCTGAAAGTTTCACTATAGCATTTTATAAATCAGAATCTATAGAGTTCATTAAGTTAAATTTCTACCACATGTTATAAATTTTATATATAGCACAAAAAGTTACTTGAGGATAAGTAATATTTAAGTTTGGGGGAATTGATCCACCTCAGAATAACCTATTTTTAGTGACTATTTTATAAAGCCTTTTATAAACATTTTTTATGTTATTACACTTTAAAGGAATGTATTTTGCATGTTTTTTATTTCAGATACATGGAATGGACATTTAGAGAAAATGAGGAAAAAATGGTAATTTTTTTTGTGGCACTATAGCACCACCCCTTGGCGCCATAACACTACCGACGAGATAGTGTTATAGCACCTAGACTGGCGCTAGAGCGCATGTAACCACCTTTCTAGGAGATACATCAAATTTAGCCAAATTTTGGAGGGGTGTTTGAAGCAACACTGGATATTTTCTATTTTCTATCTAATGAGAAGGATTTGGCCAAATTTAGAGACCTTTTGGAGCCTCAAAACTTTAATTGAGCAGTAATGGTGAGTTAGGTTTTTCATATTTTGTGTACAAGTGTGAGTGTGAGTGTGTTTTAGTGTGAAGAATTTTGGAGATTGCTTAGAGGAAACTCCAGAAGTGTGCTTGTCGAGAAAACATAAGGTACTTTGTCTTTGTGTTTGAATTTTTGTTGTAAGACTTGGATTTCAATGCAAATGTTTTATTTTTATTTAATCTCTATAAATTCTGAGTAGTTCCTTTTATTTCTTCTTACATATAAGACTTAATCTTGTGGGATGAGAATGATTTAAAGATTTTTTTCACTATTAAAAATTGTGATGGTATTTTCATCGAATCTTCATTTACTACGCAAACTAGCCACGTGTGAGGTTAAAATCCATTGAGAAACAGAATGACCTGGGAGGGCTATGATTTCACCCAACTAGTGGATACTATAGTACATTCTAGGTAGATCCATAGTGATCACCTAAGGAGGAGTGCAAATAAATAGGGAGATATGTTTTGATTGGTGTAGAATTGGTTAGATCTAGAGTGTCAGGCTAGATTCTTATCAATTTAACTTGAGGTTTATTACCTTGACTATGAGAATTGGTCAGTATGATGGCATAGGTTAGGGGCATCTAGAGGTGAGAGGCTAGATAACATTAATGTGGAGTCGAGATGTTAAGGAATCAGGCTTAAGTTAGCTAATGTTCTTTGTTAGGACCAGGAAGGGGTAAGGAAAAAAATATTCTTCTATTTGTCACAAAACCTCAATTTTATCTTAAATAATTTGAATCCTACTTAGATTAAAATCTCTTTTCAAGAGTAAAGGTTCTTTTCCATAATATCCAAACGTGTTGTTAACAACAAGTTAATTTTAAAAGTTATCGTGTTCCTTGTAGGATCGATACTAGTGTTTTTAAAGAAAATCCTCTATTACTTGAAACGATACGTATACTTGCGTAATACCCCTAGTGTGAAATATATTAAATAATTTATAAATCATTGAAAGTGTTCACATTAGCTGGTAGATATAAAATTAAGATATATATTTTTGGCATAATTAAAGAGATTAAAAATACGCATAAAGGCGAGTTGGGTCAGGATGCTTAAGGTGATGCCTAATCAAAAATTGGGTTCACTTGAATCATCTTAAGGAAATGGACTTAATTACATTTTTGAACTTATTTTCTTAAAAGGTATTAGCATCCTTACTAATAGAGTTTTCATGAAATTATTTTTCTTGTCATTGTTCTAAGCATCTTTAGTATGACAAATTACAGTTATTCTTGAAATAAAAAGAGAATTAGAACTCTTAGACTTAATTATTAGCACAAAGAGTCACTTGAGGACAAAGAGTTACTTGAGGACAAGTAACATTTAATTTTGGGAGAATTTATACACCTTAAATTTACTTATTTTTAATATACATTTAATGTTCATTTTATGCACATTTTTTATGATATTGCACTTTAAAGGAAGGTATTTTGCATTTTTTTAGTTTCGGGCATAAAGAATGGATTTTTATAGAAAATGAGGGGAAAATTGAGCAAAATGGCACAACATCATATGACACCATAGCACCAACCCTTGGCACCATAATGTAGACTATTTGTCGTGATAGCGCCCCAGAGTGGTGTTATATTGTCATGAATGGTTTCTCTAGAAGATGCATTGAGTTTGACTAAATTTTGAAGGGGTTCTTGAAGTGATCCTTAGCTATTTTTTTAGATCAATTTATAGGTACCAAGGGTTGAACGAAAAAGAGGAGTTTTTAAGTGTTTTTAGAAGGTTTTGGACATGAGTTTTAGTGTTTGCTTAGAGAGTGTGTGTGAGTTCATATTTGTGAGCCTTTGATTGTGTAAGAAGAGTTTGGTGATTGATTGAAAGAGACTTCAGAAATTTCTTAGGGAGAAGACATAAGATGAGTAATTTATATTTGTGTTTCAATTTTTTGTTGTTAAGATTTGGCTTTCAATACAAATCATTTGTTTTTGTTTTATCTCCATGAATTCTGAATAGTTTTTCTATCTTTCTCCTTGCATATGAGAATTAATCAAGTGGGATGAGATTTATTTAAAGATTTCTTTCTATTTATAAAATTATGATGTTGTTTTCTCTGATTCTTCATTAACTTTACAAATTGGCCATTTGAATTTTAAAGTCTGTTGTAAAACATAATGGCCTGATAGGGCTATGATTTCACTAACTAGTGAGTACCACACTTAGGTTTGGAAAGAGTCGTTGCAATCATGCGAGAGGAAGTGCAAATAGATAGGGAGATAAGTCTAAATGAGCGTAGAATTGATGTTTCTAGGGTGATAGGCTAGATTCTTTTGTTAATTTGATATTGGACTTGGATCTATGGGTCCCTAGTAGATTCTATAGAGATGGCACAGTTCGTAATCTTGAAGTGAAAGGTTAGAATCTACTCAACACTACTACACAAGCTGAAATAAACTTAAGGTTAGCCATTGTTCTTTGCTAGCACCGAGAGGGGTTAAAGAATAAGTATGCTCCTATTTGTCACAATACATCATTTTATATTTTTAATCACTTGATTCCTATACTGATTAAAATCACTTTGTAAGAGGAAAGATCTTTTTATTATATTCTAACTCTTTTAAACTTATTAGTTTTTTAAACATAGTTCTTACTTTCTCTTTAAACTTAGATTGCATGTAAATTCAGTTTTAATGCCTTATAAATATTTTAACATCATTCTCCTATCATGTTTATCTGCACTTACGATAGAAGTTTTTCTAAGTCATTATTTAAAAGTTTCAGCTTTCCATGTGAGATCGATACTTGGGTTTCTAAAGAAAATCCTATATTACTTGAAACAATACATATACTTGCGTAGTATGCCTAGTGTGAATGGTTATTATATATCTTAAAAATCATTTTATTTATTCACACTAGCCACTAAATATAAATTGGGTCAATTGTTTGGTAATCTTTTTGGAATATAAATATCTGTGTAAATGTGGGTCGGGTCAGCAGGGGAAATGGGTGGCTTCTTAGAGCCGAAGTATGTAAATGAATAAATAGATGAAAGGGATAAACTTCATAAATCATATTCCATGGTAACTCTTATCTCTTTCATAAGCTTCTTTGAAAATAATGAGTGACTCCTAGCTCATTTGGTGATTACTCATTTATGCATGATTCTCAAGATGATTAGGGCAATAAGGTAGATGACTTCAACTTTTCCAAGCTGTCTGGATTGGCATAAAATATGCACTAAAAATAGTGCCTTACACTAATGAGCAAGTCATGAATGAGGAAGCATATTAAAATTTTATAGCTATGCTAATGATTATTTATTGAAAAATTGGCAAGTAGCGTACTGATAAAGAGAAATTTAGCCTTTAATGGGTCAATCTCAAGCTTGCTTACGCCCTCAAACCAATTTGGATAGACTTGGAAATGGAAAGAGAGTAAGACAAAGATCTCAATGTGTCGACCATCATGGCCACCACCCAGTAAAAGTAATATGGTCACAAAAGAATCCTCTACTAAGAGAGCAAGTTTAGTCGAAAGCTTTTCTTATGAAGGCCAAGTCACTTCAATAAATTATAGTCAAGTTGTTCATGTGTTAGATAACCAAACTACTCCTCTAACTATCAATTTTCCACATTTTTTAAGGTGTAATGTATAATTTAACGAAGATCATAGCATGGAGATTATGTATTTTATGCAAGATTGATAACCCCCATACAATCTACAACTTTTTTTATCATTGAACATGATCATGTAATAAGATCATCATCGGTGGATGGAATGAAGAAACTGTCAACATATATTTTGATTTTTGATGTTATGGAGGCTGATGCCTTTACTTAGTTGATTAAGCATGTGTTTAAGATTTCCCACAAAAACCCATCAACATAGAACTTTTAGTTGAAAGTAGAACCATTACATTAATTGGATAAGGCATTTTTGGAACACCAAGTGAGGAAAAATATAATAGATGCTTTCTTCAATAAGTAATAAATGAACTTTAAAAAAAATTGAAAATTTATCCATGTTCTCTATGTTATTATGATCCAAGGAAAAGACTTCAAACTCTCCCATCATTTTACACCAAGATCAAGGATGAGGTACAAAAGACAAAAAAAATTCATGAAGGACATAAATGTTATGGATGAGTTTTTCGATAACTTAAAATTGTTGGAAATATATAAAAGCACTTTTCTCACTTTATCTTGTATTTAAATCAAATTCTACCTAAATGAAAATATAAGGTGGAATTTTATGAAAGCAAAATATGACAAAATGTCAATATTTGAGAAGCCCATTTAGAAGTTGAGTTTGCACAAGAACAAATAAGGTGGTGATGATGGAAGTCCAACCAATGTATAATTGCTTCTTAACTTTTTTATCATTTATTCAATTATATTGTGAATTGAATTTTGGGCCCTTAAAGTAATCATTTATGTTAAGAATTATGGGTTGTAACTTGGTTAGCCCAGTATAGCTTCTCAAGATTTGAAGTGATAAGGATGTGCTTGTATTAATGGTAGTGATTCTTAAGAATGGAATTCAAATGTTTGGAATAAAATTTATGATTATAAAATGCACAATTAAAATAATGTGAAATTCAAGTGAAGTTTACATTTTAAGAGGCACACCATTAATGAGACTTTGATTGCTTTGGTTACCTTGTCCCTTCATTGCTTTGTAAATTAAAGGGAGTGAGAGGAACTCTTTGAATTATGTAATGTTTCCATTATTTTCTTATGAGCTTTCTTTCCTTCTCATAAGTTATGGTTGCTTGCAAATTAAGTGTTTCTTTGGTGAAACGTGCAAATTCTTTTTAGTAAGTTAAAAAAATGGAGGCATAGATGAAATATAGAATTGTAGTAATTTTGATTATAAGTCAAGCTTATAATAACAAAAGAAAAGGGCAGCACTAACGAGCAAGGTTTTCCCTTGCTTCCATTTTTTTTTCAATATTTATTAAAATGTATGACATATGATGTCGCTGAAATATCAAAGTTTAGCTCTTTTGTGGCTTTATTTTATCAATAATTGAAGAATTTTAGCCACCACTTCATCATTTATTTCTTTTAACATAAAATAATTAAAATCTAAATATGTCTTTGACACTAAAATTATAAAATACTTAGCTACCTTTTGGGATGTGTTTTTTTAGCATATGGGTTTGTTGATGTTTAGCCGCTTCTTAATTTGTATACTTTGAAATAATTCTTTATAAGGAAGAGGATGGCTTACTTGGAAATACTTCAATATCCTCTATAATATAATTTTCTCTTTTCTTATTATTTTAAGAAGGTTGACTATATTCAATAAGAAGTGTGATGAAATGAATAAAACTTGTAGATGTGTACCTTGATCTTGAGTTAGTTTTACTTGTAATGTTGAATATGTAAATATTATCAATGATTGTTTGAACTAGCCTCCCAAATAAACAATTTGTTGATTTATGTTGAGGTAATTTGGCAAACATTATGAAAATTTAACTTGCTAAGTTTTCATTTTGTTTGGCGGTACACCCAAATGGAGGTGAAAATTTAAATTCACTAAGGAATACTACTAAGGAATTCTAGACTTACCCTCTCAATTTAGTGTGCTTTTCAAATAGAATCAGAGAGTCAGATTCTATATCTTCTATAGATTTATGAATTTGGAAAATTATTTGTGGTTGAATTACCAAATGTTAAGTTTTTATACTATATTTTTTAAAAAAAGTTAAGGTAATTGGTTCATGAACTATAGTAGAAGAGCAAGTCCTTATTATGGCTTCTTCATATTTGACATGCTACACACTCTTAAGATGTTTCCTATTTTTTGTGAGGTCCTTTAGGTAAAATGAGAATTAATAATTTATGCTATGTTTTGACTTCTCATTGTGCTATAGAGCCTTAGTTCCCCTTACATAATTTGTCCTTGAGCACTTTTGCTCTCTTTGAAAGAATAACCTTGCCATTTTTTTTTAACTCATCTTCATGAAAATTTTGCTTATGTCGATTTGCTTATTGTTATTTTTATCAATAGACCTTTGCAACATAGTATTCTCTAACGTTATCTTCAATAGAATATTGAAGTTCTCCAATTTAAAATTTTTTCATGTTGATCACAGAATCTTGATATGCTCTCTCTTTTTAGTTCCCCGAGTATTCATTTTGTACGACTCTAATTATTAATTAAATGATAATAATGTAAAAATAACTAGACACAAGTTTATAGATAAAAGAATTTGAGGTCTTTGCCACTCCAACTGCATGAAAATTCATGCCCCATTTACATCTATAAGAATGAAGTTGCTTGACCAATTCTTTTTTTGATGATGTAACATTTCTTCAATTCTCAATGAGCTTGTTGAATATTAAGTTCCATGTAGTTGCATCCACTTATATAGGATGATACTAGCTAGTTTATTAACTTGTTTTGTAACATAAATATTATAGTACTTGGTCATACTTATCTCAATCTACTTTTGCTTCATAAAAGACTGAGCTTGTAGCTCCTTGACTAGGTTGATTGTGATCTATGTTATTCTCTTTAATGTTTTTGGATATGAATAATCTTTGAGTGTGAGTATTATACTCACTTAGAAGTTTAAATTCTAGTCCATGTAAGATAAATAAAGGAATTTGGCAAATGATGGTAGATGTTGTGGTGTAGAGCCTGGAGAGTACTGATGGTAGCAACCTAATGCTCATATTTTTTTTCTCTTGTTTACTTTTTATATTCTTAAGGATGAGTTTATATATCACTTTAAATAGAACCTTTTATCTACGAGCTATGAATAGAGGTGAAACTAAAGTTATATTTTGGCTCTTACACAATTCCTTGACATTCTTATTGGTGAATTTAGTTTCATTAGTTGTGATGATGGCTATCAATAAGCCCTATCTACAAATAATGTCTGTCCATATTAAGTTATAAATTATAATGATGATTAAATTTTCTAAAGATTTAGCTTCAATCTACTTTTTGTTCTAGTTTATCATAATAAAGATGATTTTTTCTCCCCCTTTGTCAAAAATACAAAAGAGACATATTCCCAATAACATAAAATGCCATAGACTAAATATTTATTGTAAAATTTGAGAAAGGATGGAGGTACGTTTGTGTTTTCTCCAAGTCTGCCAAAAATAGCCCTTTCTTATTATGTGGTTTGTGAGGGGTTCATTGCTTGAAGTGGTCATTAAAATCTTCTGAATTAACTTCCTGTCGGCGTTATTTTGAGTTAGTTTGTGGGGTTGCCCGTAAGAAGCTGTCGGTCACCTGAATCGAAATCCCGTCGCTCGCTTCGGAAGGACATTGAAGTATGAAATCAAACTGACCCCATATTTTTCATAGTTTAAAATGAAAGAGCATTGTACCTCAAAT
>NEWO01000435.1:243445-258322 GCA_003013225.1 Phalaenopsis aphrodite | reverse complement strand
AACAACTTTGGTGAAGGATGGAAGTGGTTTTGAGCTCAATTGAGGGGTCAATTTGAGGGAATTTTGAACTTTAATCAATTTGGTCATGTTGGGCTCGGCTTGTGTCTAGCTTGGGTTAGACTTGGGCTAAGTCCAAATTGATTATTTTAGATGGTCAATAGTGACCTCATGAAGAGTTTCCAACATGAATTGGATGCCAATTTGGAGGTTAAGGCAATCAATTGGGTGAAAATTGGGGACTTAGCCAATTTGGGGCTAAATTTGGGAATTTTGGATTTAAGCTAAAATCAAATTGATTTGAGACTTCACCAATGCCAATTTATGGTTTATTTTGATGTATAGGAATGTCATAAAAATTTTGAAACATTAATTGAGGCCAATTGACTAGGTTATGGGTTCAATTTGGTGAGATTAGGTCATATGGTCCAAATTGGGGTTTTGACCCAAATCAAAATTGGGCTCAAATCATGGACCAATTAAGCTTGTATTTGGTTTATTTTAGTCATATTAAAAGTTAATTTGAGTTTAGGATTGTAATTTGGGTCAATTGAGATCAAATTGGTGGACATTTGACTTGGATTTGGGGAAATTTGGGTCTTTAAAGGGCAATTTGGGGATTTTGGTTAAAGATGGTCAAATTGGCCAAATTGGGTCATGTGGTAGTTAAGAGAAATGAAATTGGGAATATTTGGGATTTATTAGAATTTTATGGGAATTTTTGAAATTTTTGGGATTTTTAGCTATGGAGGGGAATTTTGGTAATTTGGCGGTGTTTTAGGGGTAAAAGACCAAGATGGGTATTTTGGTAGATTTGAGGTACCAAACATCACCAATAAGCCATGGACCAATGATAACCCCATTTTGGGTCCTCTACATAGTGGTCTTAGCCAAACCATAGCCCTAGGGCTAGTAGGTTTCGTGGACCATCTACATGAGTATCCCAAAAGATCAAGGGATCTAGGCTAGAAATTTGAGTTCAGGTTTGTGAGTGATTGTGAGTGTAGATGAGTGTAGTGAGTGAATTAGCTCCATACCAACACCTAGAATCAACCTTAAGGTCCAGCAATCCTAAGGGTGACTCATCCTGAGTTTCTCCCACCGTGACCCCACCTAATAAGTATTTAGAGGTTGAGAGCAATATGTGGAATTTCAAGTTGAGTGGAGAATGGTTTGGAGTTTCTAGTGGTGAGGGTTCTATGTCTAGGTTTTTAGGAATAGTCAACAAAAAAAGTCCTATGGCTAGATCTTAGGATACTAAAGAAGAAAACTAAACCTCAACCAAAACTGAGGTCAGCACTTCCTTTAGGAAGTCTTTAAATTATAATTCATAGACAACCCTTAGATATCAATATGATTGATCTTCTAAAAATCTCACCATTGATCAATAAGTATTTTGTCTACTTGAACATTAGCAATTATTATTCCTTAATAATTAGTTGAATGGTTATAGTCTTAAGGTACTTGATAAACTTATCAACCCAACTCAGCTCTTATGAATGCTCAACTTTCAAGTGTTCAACTTTTTCAATGGTGAGTGAATTAGCTTGAGAGTGAATCCTTTGCTTAAGTTGCTCATCTTCAAAAGAAGTTTGGCAAATTGGTTGCGATCCCTTACAATGTGGTTGGTAACAAATTACTAATGTTTGTCAATCTTTATGTTAAATCTTAGTAGGTAGCTTCAAATAATGACTGCTCACACTTCATACAACTTATTTACTTAGTTCACCAAAAATTTATAGTTGGAGTGATGCATAAGGTGCTTAGCACCAATTATTATGAAAAATCTTAGCACTTTAACAAAAAATTAATATTCATCTGAAGTATTAGAAAGGAGTAAGCTTTTACCACATAAAGTTGGTACATCTCAGATATGCTCCTCAAAATGATTTCTATACCAATCCATATGGATTTTTAGGCTATATCCATGAACATCATACCTTGTTCAACAAGTATAGCAATTTTTACTTAAGCATAGTCATCCATTAAGTCTATAAGTGCTTATGCCTTTTTTGTGATCCTCTGTGATTAGTTTAGATTAATCTCAGTTAATTTGATAAACCAGTTCAATAGCCATCTGAAGTGATCTTGCTTGATGAGCATTAAGTTGGAGGGACGATCCATGATAACTTAGATCATGTGATTTTGAAGTAGGGTTAAACTTTTATTACATGGGTAGTTAGGTTGAGTTCCAATATCTATATTTTTGGTCATTTGAGCTATGAATCTAATAGGATTTTATTGATACACCTACTTAGGAATTGCATGTAAAATTCTTTCTTGAACAATACTTGGCTAAAGGCCATTTTGTGAATTCCTAAATATTGAAGAAGCTTTTTATTTAATATCACTATAACTTGAGAGATGTAGACGAAAGAGCTTTTAGATGTGCAAATGCCTTTTTTTACTTAATGCTTTATATGAAAAACTTAACACCTTGAAGAGCTTTGAAAAAGGTTAAACAAATATTTTTTAAATTATGACAATGAAAATGCAATTTACATCATAATTGGTTAAGCTTTTCTACTTCAATAAATGTCAAATGTCTCTTTCAAGTTTGTTATGTGTTTTGCATTGTTTTTACATTACTCCATCCAAATAAACATCAATATTGTTTTTAAAAGTTTGAAAATTACATTCATTTTTTTTATAGGCTTCCCTTATATATTTTCAAGCTATATAGCATTACGTCGTGATAATAAACCCCATCCATAGTAGAAAAGTTAACTTTCTTAAAATCTAATCATCACATTTTAAATTTGTGGTAGATGATGCCCAAAGTTACTGTAAAGAAAGTTGGTCAATCACGTGAATATATGTATCGATCAAATAAAATACATAAATAAGACTGCGTATCAATTCCATGATAAAGTGTCAAAATATTTCAAACAAGCAAAGTTCTAGTTTACTAAACCACTAAGTCTAGTTTGAAGATCAAATATCAGATATGAAATGTCCTAAATCCTAATGCAAAAGAAAAACAAACTATGTTCTTGAGAACCACTTTAAATATAGAAGGTACATACTCCTATGACACTTGTCAAGTGTTTTCTTTCAATTGTCGTATGGAATCCACATTATTGCTGACAGCCAGGGACAAAAGTTTTTTATTAGCCTATGCCTAGGTCATAAGAAGAATAAAAAACTCTATATAATTAAATTTTTCTTAACCATACAGTAATTCCAAGGATTTTTCATATCCCTTTTTTTCTAGGTTACAAAAACCAAATGATATTATGCTTATTTCAGTATGTTTTTGTGGTTAACTCAGTCCTTCTTCCAAGTGACATGTAGAAATCCTAGATCACATGTAATTTTAATATTCTATCATGTATGAATCAAAGCAAATTAAAAGTAGGCAGTTAACACATCAAAATATGAAACTCATACATCATAGGTATGAAACAGATTCAATCACGATGCCTGAGGAAAAATAGTGAAAACATGTATTGCAGGCATAATAGAAATTGTAGTGCAGCAAGTCCAGGATACTCACATAGAGCCAATCAATACTTAGCAATGCACCACACTCATCTTTATTCAGTAAAATCTCTCATGGCTCTCCTCACATAAAAGGCAATCCCCTCATCTTTTAAACACTGAAGAACTCATAACAAATCCACAAAAAATAAGCATGAAAAGAGAAAGAGAGAAAAATTCCCCAAAAGATCTCTCTTTCAAGGACAAAGAGGACAACTCTATGATTTACATTCAAACTCACAAATCTAATTTAGAGAGGCTCCAAATTTTACTCCTATAAGTCTCAATTTGGGCCATAGAGACCCTAATATAGAAGAGATCCGAAAACGCATCAAATTCTTTGCATGTTTAATTCTGGTCGTTTGGTGGCATCACTACGCCCAAATCTAGCATAATTACGCCATTGGGTGGCATAATTACACCACAAAGTTTTGTAGTTATGTGACTCTCTCTAGTTTATGGCATAACTATGCAACTCTGTGGCATAATTCTTCCATAATTTTTGGTACAATTATGTATTTTTGTGGCGTAATTATGCCATAATTTTTGCATTTTGGTATTTTATGACTGTTTTATCTCTTTTGTTCCCCGAATCACCAAATCTCTTTTATGAACTTTAAAAGAAAAAAATTATACCTTTCACAAGTGTAATATCATGAAAAATATAAGATATGACAAAGTATTTATTGAAATAAAATAATATTAATTTACCTCATATCAACTCCCCCAAATTTACTTATTACTTCTCATCAAGTAATTATTTTTTAAAAATGACTTAAATGATGTTTCTAGTTCTTCCTAATTCTTTGAATAGATTATATAAATGTTATAAGGGATATGCAAATACTATTTATTGTAGGATTTTCATTAATTTCTAATAGCATTCCTTTATTTAATTTCCTTCTCCCTAAACCTAAGTAACTCTCAAGATGCCCAATATAGTGTAATTAAAATACTTTATTTCTTAAAGGCATTTTGAAATCAATCAAGATTAAAATAAAAAACCTAACATCCCTTAACCCCTTTTATGAATATAATATCATAAGAATTTCATTATGAAGCTTTTAAGTTTTATTAGTGTGGAGATAACTAAGATACAAATTTTTTTTTATCTTTAGGCTAACCTCAAGCTTCTTCGCCTGGCAGTTGACCACTTATTTTAATTTCTCTTTTAAATTAGGCATTTCAAAATTCTATACTTTTCATTTTATTTTTATCTTTTCAATTTATTAAGAATTAATATATCCAGTGGAGCACAATTCCCTTAAGAATTGCCTAATTGCCTCTAAATACTAATTTTCAATTCTTTCTAATGTGTACTCCAAATTCTTATAATTCATTCAAAAGTTTATAACTCAATTAAACTGGTTGGTTTGAAAATTTAAAGGTTTAAAGTATCTCTGGTTAATTATTAATATTTTAGTTACACCATTTTAACTATTTTAATACAAATTAAGATTCAAGTTAATGTTGTTAAAATGAAAAACTTAGTTATCAGATCATTTGTTTCAATTCCTTCAATTAATGAGAATTCACATTTCAATTGTAGTAGTTATACAATTTAATTAAATTATTAGGATTACCAATATGAGTCCCCACTTTAAAATGTAATTATCAGGTCAACTATGAGAATTAATTCCAAGAAGTAAACATGCATAATTCCCTCCCTCAAACCTCTCTTCTATGCTAACTAAGCATGCCACAAACAAAATTATAAGAAAGGGCACGAGCATAGCATGTAACAATATAAATTGATACTAGACAATCCAATTAGAGAAGGCATCACAACATAGAGATTAGTGCATGTTAATAAATCACTCAGGTAAGAATCTACAAAATACATATGACTTAGGCATAAGTAACACAACGAAAAAGCTCAAAATAAATTAAGATAAATTTCAAAAATAAATTTTGAAATAAATTTTAAGAAAATGCAAAATGTAAAAGTATGCTCAACACATTAGACATTGCTTGGGTTGCCTCCTCAGATAGTGCTTTGTTTAAAGTCCTCAATAAAATTTATCCTCTGGGATCAAAATTCTCATTTAGTAATTCCCAATCAATCCCCAATATTATGTTTCTTCTGATTTTTTTATTAAATTATAAAATTTTAATTTTTCTTGCAAATTTTCCCTCTCAATTTGATAGCAAACTTTTAGAGGGTATGTAGGGGGTTTATTCAGGTTATCATTCCTAATGTATTTTATAAATCCAAAATTCTCCCAATTAATTCTCCTACTTTCTAATCAGTATTTTCCATGTTAGTTATAGGTAATGGATCCATAGAAGTTAGATTAGAGACTCCTAAATTTTAGGTTGGGTTCTCCCTATGTTTTTCAAGTTCAAAACTTAACTCCTTTAGGTTGCTCTCTTGTTTAGAGAATTTTTCCAACTCCTTCCCTTAGGGAACTTTTATATGTATTCTTTTAGGCTCAAGTATCTTATTACGTTATGTGGAGCCTAGAAAAGAAGATCAATTCTTCCTCAGTCACTATCCAACCAAAGTCATCAAACTTAGTTTGCTCTTTGGAAACCAACCCTACAGTTTCAATGTCATGGTTATTCACTACCTTAGACATCCTTCATGGTTTAGTGTTTACTAGGCTAACTAATTGCCCCATTTGATTTTCTTATGATTCTTAATTTTGTAGTTTTCTTTTCTAAATTATTTAATAAATTTATTGTGAATTCATCCAAATTGTCATCTTCTTTAGGCTAGTCATTATACTTGTTATTCCAAATTCTATAGAATTGGTTTGGGCGATCAGCCACTGCTCATTTTCTATACTTAGGCTATTAGTAAGTTGACCAACTTAGGATATAGTTCTTTGAATATGGCTCCTCAAACCTATTTATTATAACAAGGTCTTCAAAAATCATGTGAAAGCTTGCTATCAATGAGTTGGCATACTCCTAAAAATGTATAAATTGGTTTTCCTAAGGGTTTGCCATTCCAAATTGTTAGAACATTTTTTTCTTTTATTTTTTTTTTAATTTTGAATTTTTTGTCAAAATAGAGACAACACAAGAATAAAATAAATTCAAACAAAAATCAAAATAATAAAATTTTTAAACTTTGTCTCTAAGTATTTCAACTAAAATTCTCAAAAGGTTATAAAATATTGACTATTATCCCTAGCAACAGTGCAAAAAACTTGTTGTCTGAAATTACTGCAAAGAAAATATGTTAATCATGCAAGTATATGTGTTGATCAACTAATATATGAAATTAAGTCCATGTATCAATATTATGAGAATAGAGTCAAAATATTTATAACAAGTACTAAACCTATAGTATAGTTTGAAGATCGAATGTTAGATAGGAAATGTCCTAAATGCTAATGCAGGAATAAGAAAGCAAACTACATTTTTGTGCAGTTTTTCAGATATGTATGTTCATACTTTTATGATAGCACTCAAGTGGTTTTATATAGTTTTTTTATGAAACTGATGTTATTGTTGATAACTAAGGATAAAACTTTCTTTTTATTCTATGCCTAGGCCATAAAGAGAATCACAAACCATATATAATTCATCCACAAACCTATCGTTTCCAAATTCATGCACGGACAAAACATCAAGGGAACAATATTTATAGAATGAATAATGAGAGAACCACATGCCTTACATCATGGGAGCATGAAATGAAGTTAACCACAATCCATAAGAAAATAAATGGAAAAAAAATTTATTGTAGATATAATAAAAATTGTAGTGCAAGAGGTCCAAAACACTCATTTAGAGCCAATCAGTCTTTAAAATACACCACGCTCCTTCTTGTACAACACAACTTCTCACAACTCTCCACTCATATAATACAATCTCCCCACCTCCCAAACTCTCAAGTAATCACAAGAAAACCATAACAAAATGCATAAAAAAAGAAGAGGAAGAGAAACTACCCTAGAAGTTCTCTCCTTTGGGGAAGAAGAAGAGAACTTTACGGTTTACATTCAAACCCTCAAATTTACTTTAGAGAGCCACGAAAGTTTTCCTTTATATGTCTCAATTCGTGCCCTATCAACCTTAAAATAGAAGAGATCCTAAAAGCACATGAAATCTTTTTCATAATTAATTATGGTCATTTGGTAGTTTGACTATACCCAAAAGTGGCATAGCTACACATTTAGGCAACATAATTATGCTACAAAGTTGCATAATTGTGTCACTCTCTCTGATCTATGGCATAGCAATACCACTTTTGTGCGTGATTATGCAATATTTTTTAGCTTATTTTTGCCACTTTTTGGCGTAATTATACCATAATTTCCACATTTTAGAATTTTTTTAATCCTTTTATCTCTTTCGCTCTATGAATTACCGAATCTCTTTTATACATTGTAAAACATAACAAATATACCTTCCAAAAGTATAATATAATGATAAATATTAAAGGCAATATGATATTTAATTTAGTAGCTAGAGAGAGAATTCATAAATTCCATTTTCAAATCGATAACTATCAAGTCAGCCAATGCATCTATGCATTGGAGTTGGTATCAATCTTACAAACATGTTGTGTTTAGAATGGTAAAGTCCATATAAATCAACAACATTTCATTCCACATTAAAAACAAGATCAAGTTTGCACTCCAAAATTGTATCAACACTTCCTTAATGATAGTAGTCCTACAACTTCAATATGTTTTGGCCAAGTAGCTTTGCTAATTAACATCAAATGAGGAAAAACTTTACTTTAATGGTTGTTAACTATGGTTCACAATTAACAAGTGGAAGGAAATCTTATTATCTTTCACTAGCATTTCCATAGTAAACCTGGTGAACATTTTTGCATTCTTAAGCAAGACAAAATTCAACTTCACACTACTTTTGCATTCAAATGCAGTTATGAGGAAGAGATTTTGTCCAATATCTACTTAAACATAGGAACATCTTCAAAGATCTTGTTGTTCTCTAATTCCATTTCTTTGGATGCCCAAAAATAAAGTGTTCTTATGGATGTGAACTAATATCCTTAAACAGTAGGTTTGAGACTACAATAGTTTGTCTTAAGTTATCACCCCATGTTTGCCTCCCAAAAACTTCATGAAAATGTATTGAGTGGATACAACCACTCAAAAAATTTTAGAATGGTTATACTAAAAATGGCAATATAGAAATTTGACATTTTGATTATGATAAAGTCAACTCTCACCTTGTACTACCAGTATCAATCTCCTTAGTTAATCAGTAAGGTGATTAAACAATAGTTACTTTCCAATATTTAAAGTACACATAGTTAAGACTTAAGATTAGAACTAATATGAATCCATCATGTTCATAGTATTGAAAACAACTTTAAGAATAATGTTTACATAACTATTGATGTTAATAAGGATGTGACCAATATGAAAGTATATAATGATTATTGTTAAAACTATTGAATCATTCTATTTGTTGTCATTTGTCATAATGTTTGCATCATTAAAAGTGATATGATGCTATATTAAATTTAATATAGAAGATGAAATTAATACGTTCAACTATCCTAACCAATGTCACTTGATGCTTAATTTTTAGATATTTAATGATCATTTCATTCGATGATCCCTAAAACCTCTCCAGCTTTGAAAATGGCATGAGCTGGCTAGTGCTATTATCATTATCACCATAGGAACCTTTCTATATCATTTCATGGTCATCATGGTGAGAAAAAAATATTTTAGCATTTTTTCATTGATAAGTTCTTATGGAGGTTTTAGAGATGTCCACACCTCTTTATAACATGATTATGGTCATTATGGTAAGCATAATATTTATTTTAGTCATGCAGATGACTAATAATTCTCATAGGTATTTGCTTTTTTAAGTACTCTTTATTTTGAATGGCCACAACTTATTTGGGTCATTGAGCGGCTCAAGTGCAGCACAACTTGTGGCCTCTCTCTCATTAGGGCTTAGCATGTAAAAGTTTTTTGTGATGGATATGCTTTTCTCAAATGGAAAAACAACCCTTAGCTCAAGAATGTGCCTCACCCATCTTGCCTTACGATTTGAGCTTCTTCTCTTTTTATGAAAATGGAGAATTTTTTTGGGTTGCACTACTTATCAATTTTCTCAATAAATTATTATGTGGGTATTGGTGAATTTAAGTAACTCTCAAAGCATCCTTGGATTTTAAATATAAAAATGATATTTGAAGTGCCTTCAATGTAAGACAGAGCTATATGGGTAACAACAGAATATAGATCTTTTACTTTTAGTATTTCTTAATGTAAGAGGGTGAACAATACCTCAACGACTCATGAAGTTTACATTCAAACTTTATTAATGTTTATGAGTTCATTAGCATCTTTTGGGATCCAAAAAAATTAATTAGGAATATCTACTTGAATTTAACAAAAGATGCTATTACTTTGCCATGGTGGCAAGTAAAGCAACTTAAGGAAAACTCTTTATGGGGACAAAAGAATAAAAGAAACTTTAATGCAATTTTATATTGAGTACTAAGACATCTGTTTTGACTGAGTTAGTTCAAAAGATACATTTTTTCTTGATATAAATCAAATGATGAGATTTTGAATATTGTATCTTGGACTTCTTATTCTACATCATATTCTTAAATTGTTTTTTTTAAAAAAATCTCTCCTTACAGCTTTGAATTTTAGTGAAAGACTGGCATCTTATTGATTGTATGATAAAAGAAAATTAAATAAATAAACAAGACACATAATAATAATGTGATAAGATGGGTCAAAATAATAAATATAAGTGTTATTAACAAACTTTCTCTATCTCTCTTCATTACATACTCTCTCTCTCTCTCTCTCTCTCTCTCTCTCTCTCTCTTATTTATGCATATTTTTTATTTTATGTTTCAACACCATGAACATTATACTTTTGTTATGGTAAGAACTCCATATTAATCAAGCTTTCTAAAAATTTTTATGGCATTTTTATTTTCAATATAGCTGCTTATATTATAACATTTTATTTTGATTACAAAATTTATAACACAAATCTTAACTTAACAATGACATGTAGTCCCCCATGAAATTGTTAATAAAATGGTTGATTTAAAAATTTTAATTGAGTAATTTACTCTCTCGCGATAATCCTCAATTTGATAATTAAAAATTTTCACATATGTAACTTATGCAAAATCATCCAAATGGCATGCTTATGCAATATATTTTAATATTAAAAATTTTCAATAATAATATAACAATTAAAATGTCACATATAATAAGCTTTCATAGAATTTTCCTTTTGAAAAAAAATTTTAATATGCATTTTCTTCCCATAACATTTTGGTATTTGCTTATATTATTAACTAAAGATATAAATCATTTAATAAGGATAACAAATTTAATTTAATAAGATTATGAATACAACAACAACAAAGCCTTAATCCCACAATGTGGGGACATCTACATGAATCCTTTTACTCAATAAATAGGATTCATGTCATGATTTTTTGACAAGTTTTATGTCGGTTGTCGACAACTAATACACCAAAATACTATACTATTTTAAGATGCTTATTTTTGGTGATATTGCACTTTAAATAAGGGTATTTTTGTGTTTTTATTACAGGTATATCATTTTTAGGCATTTGGAGCAAAAAAGGCAAAAAAGACAAAATTTGGAGCAAAAAGAGCTAATTTTGGATTCTGACGTATCTTGCACCAGATTGGCATATGATGTGCCAAAATCCAGAGAGCTGGCGTATAATGCGCAAGATTGGTGCATGATGCACTAGAGACGACTTTTTCAAATTAAGGCGATTCGAGACGAACTTTGCTCGAATTTGTAAAGGAACACTTTTTCTACACAACTCATGGAGTAATTCAATGCAGCTAGACACATTGGATGGTTCTTTTATGAAGGGATATGACACTTGGATCAAATGACACATCTTTCAAATTCAAAAGAGTTAAATTTTGGAGGCATTTTTGGATAGAATTTTGAATTCTTTTCCAAAGTAGGTAGCCCAAAATAAAAGAAGAATTCTTGAAGAGCTAGGGGGATGGAAAAAAAGAAGCTTTTGGGGGTGACGTGAGAGTTAGAGAGAGAGAGAAGAGGAGATTTTCTTCTAGGTATGTAAGAGAAGAGGGAAGGTGAGAGACTTCTTCTTTATTACATTTTTAAGAGAGAATTGAGAGTGATTGTAAAGAGAGAAATGCTTGGAGAGAAGTTTTATGGATTTGCTTGGGAAGGATTGTGAGATAAGTGGTATTTTTATTTTTTTTATTTTGCAAACTTGTATTTATATATGAAATTCATGTTTTATCGTATCCTTCTCATGAATTCTGTGTAGTCCTCTTTATCCTTCTCTCTACTTTGAAGATATGATTTTGTGAAGAATAGATATTGTTTTCTACAATTTTAAATGATAATAATTTGTGATGATTTGAACTTTGATCTTCATTTACTTTTCGATCCGGCCAATTGAAATGTTAAAACTTGTTGAGAGATATATGTTCTTAAATGAGATATGATTTCTACAATATAGAGAGAATCACATTTGATTTCATGGGAGAGTATTCCATCCATGGGATGAGTGCAAATAAATAGGGAAATATACTTTTGTTGGAGGCAGAATTGGAGATTTTAAGGTGACAAATTAAAAACCCCCAAATTGGTTCAGTTGATTAGAAACTAATGCGAGATTGTTATCCCTCAGGGGAGGGAGTACTGTGAGCTCTAGAGTGGCAGTCAGTATCCTCCCAGCCTAACCACAGAATTAGAGACCAAACTCTAGATTATTTAATGTTCTTTATAGCACTCGGAAGAGGGTAAAGAATAGGATTGCTCCTATTTAGCACAAAATTATTTATATATATATATTTTCAAATGATTTCAATTTCTTCACAAACCATATACTCATTATAAAGGGGAAGGATTCTTTCTTAAATTTGAACTTTCCATCACAACAAAAAATTTGATTAATTTTTGCAATTTTACTTTTGAAAGTTAGTATTTTGTTTAGTTTAATTTTTGTAATCTTACATCTGCATTTTAATTAGCATTCACTTGAGTAATCAATTTTCAAATTTTGCACTTTACTTTTATTTTTTGTTTTTATTATAAAATAATTTCCATAATTTACTCTATGATTTTCCAACTTCTCATGTGGGATCGATATTTAAGACTCCATTAGAGTCTTTTATTACTTGAATGATACATATAGTTGTGTTGATATTTAGGAGAGATTTGACAGTTTAAAAAGAGTTTTAAAAGATTATTTAAATTTATAAAAAGTGTTTCTTTAGGATTATATTGCATATTTATTATAAATCTATCCGCATAGAGTTTTTGGCATCGTTAAGTGGTGTCCACTTCATAAATATTTGCATATACAAATCTCTGTGTCAACAACCTAACTCAACCCTCCACTTTTCACTTCCGGACTTGGGACCAGAAAGGATAGTGCTGATATTAAAAGGTATTGTTCAAACATTAATGACAAATAAATCTTATAAAAAATCATAAATCATTAAATTGATTCTACTAGTATAAACTAAGTTTTATAAAATCATTCAAATATATTATAAAGTTAAAAAGGAATGTTAGGAGCACACTAAGTTGAACATTTGGTCCTAACTAAATGGATGGTAATAATGGGGACTACACAGAGTAAATAAACACACAAAACCCGATGTCTTGGGTAGATATGATTTTAACAACCCATACCTATCCAACACTCCATGCTCACCTCCAAAGATTGGCTTCACTCCCTTAAAGTGGGCCCACCAACAAGAAGAAGGATAGGGTATGCTTCTTAACATCCAACTCTAACATACACAACTTATATTATATAGCATTGTATCTTTCTACCCTTCTACTTTATCAATAAATAAGTGTAAATAGTCAAAATTTTTGATATATTAAGAGAAATTAAAAATGTTGTGAGAGGGTACTTAGAATTTCTTCATACTGTGAGTGAAAGCTAAGGATTTCTCAAATCATTCCTTCTTGGTATCAGAGCATTCAACTTCACAATAAGATGATATAGATTCCTTCTCCATCATCTTCCAACATACGATCCAACATACAACACATGTTCCAAACATAATGAAGGAGAGAAGCATACAAGCACCACTCAAATTCTTATTGTTACACTTCCATGTAGTAGCAAATTCACCACTGACTAATGAAAACTAATATGTATGGAAGGTACCAAAAAAAAATAAAACCCATTACTATAAACAAATTCAAATCATTTCTAAAAAACATAATTCCCCCACCATAATAATATGAGGATGAAAAAGAAACTCAAAAAAAAATTCTCGATTATACATTATTGAAATTGGTGGATCTAAATATATCAGCAACCATTCTATCAACCATATCTCTATTCATATTACCATATATCATTCACCTGAACAAATTTGCACTCACTTAGAGTTATCTTAAGAAAAGACTTCAATCAACAAATATATCACTGTTTGTTTTCTCAAGAATGAGCTGCACAATGTCAACATGGCCACCAACAACATGACTCATTACTCAACTAACATCAAAAACATAGTGGACAACAATGAAACCACCAAACCACAAATTGACAATGAGGATATTCTCCACCAAAGCCCATCTCTCAACTAACTATTAGGTGTTTAAAACATGCATCAAAATTAAATTCAATGCAGAAGTACTCTAGAGGACTTCTACTATTCATTACACAATAAAGAGTGTAATCAAGTGAATGAAGTATTCAAAACTCGACAACCCACAACCCTACTCACATAACAATAGAAAAGCAATCAATACTCTCAATGCAATTTCAACAAGAATTACGAGAGGAATACCTCCCAAGACAACAACACCAAGTAAAACCCCATAGTAACCCATAAGATCTACTATGAAGGGGTTCCTTTCTATGATGGCATAGGGCTAATATGTATTAAAAACTTTAAATAGACCCACCACACGCTGCTTTCAATTTAAATACTACAACTCCAACAATGGAAGAGGTGTTCGACACTTAGGCAACTATGCATCTTACACCACATATGAAGAATCTTCACCAACCTCTACCATATATGGGCACTAATCAAGTGAGAGTAAAGAATGGACAAACAACATAAATCACTCACACGGGCCATAGTACATTACCCACTCCAACAAGTAAGCTAACTCACTTCCCAATCCTTAGAGCTATTAATCCTTCTGATTATCTTATTTCAGTGAAAAACCTCATAAAAGATAACAAGTTTCAAGACAACTTTCATCTTGATGTCTTTCAATACAAAACCTATCATGAGAGAACACCCTCCTCATTGGACAAACTCAGAAGGAACTACACTCTATCTTAGCTTTAAACTCTACCAGCATCACCGATAAATGACATCAACGACTTAGCTATCTTCATCTCAAACTCCTCTCTAGTATCTCCAAAACACATCCTCAATTCAACATATAATTCTCCAATCCACTATGTCAAGTTTGTCACCAAAA
>NEWO01000435.1:181217-243437 GCA_003013225.1 Phalaenopsis aphrodite | reverse complement strand
ACAAACCTCCATGCTCACCTCAAAATGTTTATAGATGCTTATTCTTGTTTTTATTGGTGCTTTTCCATGGTTCAAGACTTGACAACCGCATTTTATTTTACCAACCTTCATAAGTAATTAAGGAATTAATATAATAAAATTATCAAATACCTAAGACCTGATGTAGAACTTGAGTAAATGTTTCACATCCTCAAAACCTGCCAAAAAGACCATGTTATTATACATCAACTTAGTTGCCAATGCATCCTTGAAACAAATTGCATCAAATAAAGTAAAGCATCAACACATTACCTCCTTAATGTCGCATCCCTACCCCCTCATCTCTTAATAGAAGCATTTTTGACTAACCACATATCTAATCAATAGACTTCCATCCCCAAGCAAAAAACAACAAATGCCCATACAAACTAGTACATGGAAAACGTCCAGAATCCCACAATCTGAGAGTGTTTGGATGTGCATATTTTCCTTGACAACATCACTAAGTACAAAATAAGTTTGAACCAAATGCTCATCTATTTTTATTCCTTGGATTCAGTAATCAACACAAAGGGTACAAGTGTTTGGAGCACACTACCAACAAAATAATCTTCTCTTGACATGTGAAATTCATTGAATGACATTTTTCTTACAAAACTATCTCATAAACATCAGCAAGTAACATCAACACTCTTCATCTGTCACCTCATTGCTCATACCCACGTCATCCTTACCTCCTCCACCAAAAATAACACATTAAGAACCCTCCCAACACCCAAACACAACATAAATTATAACCTGACAGAACACCCACCAACTCCCCAGATACACATACACGTACTCTACAACCACCACAAAAACAACACAATATTACCACCATCTCCAAATGGGACACCTCAAACCCAACACATATTCAACCTCCAACAAAAATATAGAAAATATAATGAAACAACTTTAATCAAGTCATCAATAAAAAAAAGGAGACAATCCATGTCAGATGATTTCATGCCTTTGTGGCAACAAGACAACTTAATTCGGATACCTCCCTCTTCTAATCAAGATGTCGTGGATTGAAAAAGGACATACAAAATAAAACTTCATGTTGACGGCTCAATAGCGAGATATGAAGCCAAGCTAGTGACATAGGGTATTCTCAACAACATGGAGTTGATTAGAAAATGCTTAACCTAGTAGTCAAATTCCCCACAATTTATATGCTCAAATACAATTGTCACTGCACATGATTGACTAATACAACAATTGGTTGTTTCAAATGAACTTTTTCATGGGAAATTGGATGATACAATTTACATGAATTAAACACCCAAATTTATTGACCAATGACATCCCAATTACAAGTGCAAATAATAGAAGTTACATTATTGAGTCAGGCAATCACCTTGACAATGTTACTAAACTTTCTACGACTTTCTCTACACACAACACTTCCATCTCAGCACAACAAATTTATCATTACTCGTTCTTCAATATAATAGCGCACACATAATCTACTAGTCAACATAGATGACATAAGCATCACATGGAACTCCACCTTAGCCAATAAACATTCAAATTCACACATTCAAATGTCATTAATTTAAGCAACTTAAACATGTCTTTCACTTCCTCAGTAATGAAATTGAACACACACACTGAGGATATTTCTCAATCACAGTACCTACCTCCAACCTCGTTGACATACTAACAATAGAAAACATGCTCCACGCCAAAACCATCATAACACAACTTTCCACATAACACAAAAAAAAATAAATATATAAAGAAAAATCATAACACCTTCTCTAGCGCCCCCAAACCCACTCCTCTACAGATAGCCCCGACATTACTTTTATAGTCAACCTACTGAGTCACCACATGCATAACCCCAAAACTCTTCATTATCAACACCCCAAAGCCCTTCATAAATACCACAAAGGTACAAAACACTTTAGCCTTCCCATTACAACTAAACCACTTTGACTACATGTCTATGTAAATATTGATTGAGCTATTTACACCGTAGATAAGAAATCAACAAAATGCTTCTGCATTTTGTTGTGACACAGCTTGATCTCTTGGTAAGACAAGAAAGAACATACTGTAGTAGATCATTTACAGAAACTGAATATCGAGCCCTCGCTACCACCATGATAGAAGTAAATCGACTATGACGTTTACTTTAAGAACTGACCACCGCATCATTAACATCAACCATGATCTACAACAACAACACCTTCGTCATAATCGTAGCTTACAACCAAGTATTTCATACTCACACAAAACACATAGAAGTGGGCCATCACTTCATCAGGGATAATCTCAAAACTAACAAAATCTCAATTCAACATATCATGACTGAACATCAACTCACAAACATACTCATGAACTCTTTCATGATAGCTCGTTATTAATAACTTACCGACAAGCTCATGATCTGTCTACTAGATCATCATCTTAAGAAGTGGGTGTACCAACGCATACCTATCCATCACTCCATTGCTCACCGGCAAAGATCGCCTCCTCTCCCTAAGAGTGGTATTGCTAGGAGGAAGAAGGAAGGCTAGGGAACACTTCGTAACAACCTGCACTATATTATATGGCTCTTTTTTTATATAGATTTTAGACTTTCTGCCGTTCTGCTTTACCTATAAATAAATGTAAACAATACTATTTTTTTGATATATCAAGAGAAATAGAAATTACTATTACAGTAAGTACTTAGTCTTTTTTTTCGAACTGTGAGTGAGAGCTAGAGATTATCTTCAATCTCTCCCCATACTCCACTTACCAACAAATCACTTAAAACTATTTTTTGTTGCCTAGACGATAGTTAAACCTTAGCCATAATTTTACTTGAACTTCCAAAACAATTAAAAGCATTAGTCATAACAACAACGTAATTGTGAGGATACCTTATCATATGTAGCCATACCTTCAAAAATTGTAAAAGAAAATAGGCACGATAAAATATTACATTTCTTACAGAAATGTTTACAATTATATTCTTTTCTTCCAACGTTTCATTTGGTAATATATGGTTAATATCATCGGACCAGATTATCAAGCTCACTACAACACCATCACAACCATCGCCACTAGCTAGAACCAATGAGAATATTAGAAGATGTGATGGATGTTCCATGTAATATTATTATTATTATTATTTATTTATTTTATAATTAAATTTATTTTAATAATTAAAACTAGAAACTCTTTGCAACTTATTTATATAAAAATTCATATTGTCATGAGAAATTTTTTTTTTTTTTTGAAATAAAAACATGTTTAAACGTAAGTAAGACAAAATAACAATACCTAGTTATTAAATTCTTACATTGTAGACAGCAGTTTATTGTCCTCTAGTGCACACAAATCAATAATTACAAGCCTAACTACGTACTACAAATTAATGATAAACCTTCTTGAAGCAATCTGAGAGTTAGGTGCTACTACATATCCACAAGGTCTTCTTTGTCTTATTCCCGCCACCACTTGATTCCCATGTTGTTCCTAGCAATAAACGAGGGGCAAAACCGGTGGTTAGAAATGGTTGGAGTTAGGTTTGACCCACAATAAACTCTAATTTCTATCCTATATATCACCTGAATATTACAAATCTTCAGTTTCACTCCCCGCTCCTCACTCCCTCACTGCAATATTGCAGTAAAACCAAAAGCCTAGGATAACTTCCTAAATTCACACATGCACCCATGTTCTCCTTTGATATCAACTCATATAAGAGCTCTATTATGTGTGTAGCTAGGTAGCTGCAGCCCGGCTGCCTAATTGTTACTGTCTTCCATCTCCTTCCTCCCAACATCCTTGGACATGGAAGAGGGCCTTCCTCCAGGTTTTCGCTTCCATCCCTCAGACGAGGAGCTCGTCACCTACTACCTTACCCACAAGATCGCTGATTTCAGCTTTGTAACAAAGGCCATCGTTGATGTTGATCTTAACAAGTGCGAACCTTGGGACCTCCCAGGTTATCAGCTTTAACTATGCTCTAGAATTTCATATATCGGTTCATGTTGAATCTGTGTGATTTTCCTTCGCTATTAACTTTTATCTTTCTAGTTAGCTAGAGCATCACTTGTAATATCTTTGGACCGATTCCTAATTGCAGGGAAGGCCAGCATGGGGGAGAAAGTGTGGTATTTTTTTAGTTTGAAAGATCGAAAATACCCTACCGGAATGCGAACCAATCGAGCCACACACGCAGGGTACTGGAAAACTACTGGCAAGGACAAGGAGATCTTCCACTATGGTGCTTTGGTTGGAATGAAGAAAACCCTAGTTTTCTACAAGGGTAGGGCTCCCAAGGGTGAGAAGACCAGCTGGGTCATGCATGAGTATAGGCAACAGACAAAATTTCCTTACAAACCCTCCAAGGTAGTAATATAACTTTATAATAAAAAATTATATAGGACTTGTGATTAGTTACTGACACTTGCTTCTTAATCATGAGTAATGGCACAGGAAGAGTGGGTTGTGTGTAGGGTTTTTAAAAAGAGCAACAACTTTAATATGAAAAAGAACCAGCCAAGTTCTCCACCCGTGCAGATGTTGCTCCAATCTCCGGGCAACACCACGTCTTTGAGCGAGCTCGGTGAGATCGACGTATCAATCTTGCACAATCTTACTAATTCCACGGGGCCGTTCAATCCACTGTTAGTTAATGCAAATGATGGCAGTTTGAATGCAAATGGCAATGCGAGCAATAATAATGAAGGAAATAAGATAGATTTGAACCTGTACATGAACTGGTTGTATGGCCGATCAGAGAGTGCGGGTCAGCCATTTCTTCCATGGCCAACAAGCTTGCTAAGCTCGAATTCGGGACCAAATCCGGCTATCCTGAAAGCATTGCAGCTTAGTAGCTACCAATTACCAATGGAGATACTAAATATGGGATGCAGCATGAACTCCTTCGCTGGGCAAGGGGACCAAGTATTTTTTGGAAATCATGAGCCCAAACATGGCGATGCCATCCCGCAGCAGCAAGTGGATCAGTCCCTGTGGAAAGGATATTAATTAATTCTATTTTGTTATAGTTATTGCAATATGAATAATGCCTTAAGTTAATGGACGCGGTATTCTGTGTTAGTGTTGGTCTATGTTTCTAAATGTGTTGTTTAAGGCTAGGAACCAAATTTGTGTAAGATTGTATTTTTAAATATTTATGTAATAATCAATTGTTGAAGGATTTATTCAGTAAGAAATAAATAGATGCTTAGTCCTGAAATGTTTGTATTTCATCTAATTTATTCAGTGTCTGAGTTTTGGAAAGAAATAAAAGTGTGATTGGTTCCGCTAATCCTACTTTATTTGGTTTTCTTATGTAAAATAATTTTTTTACTCTTATATCTCGACCTCGAGATTTGCTCTCATATTTTTTAGTCTGAAAAACATATGTCGCTGAACATTCTTTTAAATTCTATGAAAGATTCCGTTTTTATTTTGTTGAAATATCTAATTTAAATTACAAGATTTATTTTCTTTCCTCTTAAAACTTATAATAAGAAATAATTTATTTCAAGTTATGAGGAATAAATTTTTTCCTTAATATAAGGAGATATTTTCTTTTCATATTTTATGAATTATTGGTTTCCCTAATTTAAATTATTTCTTATTGTCTCCTAATAATTAATATGAATTAATTATTGGAGATATCAGGTGATATATCTTTTCTTTCATTTTATTTATTTTTTTATTAATTTTTCTATTATAGGATTCTTGTAATGGTCATTTATACCCCAGTTTATATCAATGAAGTATTCCGCATTTTTCTAAATTTCAACATGGTATCAGAGACTAGTTTCATAATCTAGCAGCCGACCCTCGTGTGAGAATTGTCGGACTCCTTTCCTGCCATCCTCTGTACTGGAAGGGAGGGGAATAAAGAATTGTTCTCGATCGAGAGAGGCGATTGTGGAGGAAAGTGGGACTTCAGCGACACTAACTCCATCTTACACTTCGACGTCAACTAGACGACTCCACGGGGGAGATCCGTTCAAACCCCAATCTCAGGTTCGATCATTCGTATCCTCCCACCAAGACCACGTTCGTCCCTGATCGAGACTGCCTCCGCCCGGCTTCTTTTGGCTAATGGTTTGACTCGCTCTCTCACTCGAGTCGTCGACCATCTGATCTTCTCGGTAGAAAAGATGACAAAGATTTACCCTAATTTGTCGCTCCCCAAATCTCCTGCACCGTTCATTTCCATCTCCGTCGGAGAGGAGCCAGCCGTGCTTACGATATGGCGGAAGTCTCTTCTATTCAACTGTAGCAGCTTCACAGTTTATGATTCCATGGGTAACCTCCTCTATCGCGTCAACAATTATTCCTTATCCAGCCTTAATGAAATCGTTCTCATGGACACCATTGGCAAACCTCTCTACACCGTTCGTCGAAAGCGATTTACTCTTACGGATCAATGGAACATCTACAAGGGGGATTAAGTAGCGGCGTCGAGGCCGATATTCTCGGCGAGGAAGCATGTTGTGCTTGTCCGATCCAAATAACTGGCGAATGATCCCCAAAGGTCTGGTCCGGTTTTGCAAACATCTGGTCAGGCTCAACCGTCGAGTCAAACTCAAGCCGCTGTCACCGCTGCCGCTGTCACCGCTGCCGCGTCCAACATCAAGCAGTTGGAGTCCTTTAGCGGTCCTCGTCTCTCCATCCCACGGCCGCCCGTGAATCTGGAGCCGTTACATGTTCCGACTGGCCAAGAAGACTGCCACAACGACTTTGATTCCTCCTCTTCCGTCGTTGACAATGGAGATGTGGCATATGGAAACTATTTCCAGTCGATCTCAACCTGCTTCCGCCTCTCAGTGATGATCTGCGAAGCACCATTCTTTGTTTTTGAGGAAGGATATGAAAAAAAAAAGCTGAAAAAAAGGAATTTGGTTCTCTTCTTCATCGTTCTTCTAATTCTCTTTACTTACACTTATTTTAATTTGGTCGTCTCTATGATTCAGCTCCTTCATCGGGATTTGTGATCGGATAAGTTCAGATTTGAGCTTTATATTTTAATCTATTTGTTGTTCCTCGTTTCTCCTCTACAGATCTTATCTTGTGAAAAAAAACAGAAAAGAGGAATCAACAGTTTTTTCAACTAGTACTATTTTTCCTTCACCATTGCAGTCACGATCTCCTCCACCTTCATTATTTATATCCAGAGCAATGTGAGCTGGACACTAGGCTTGGCTATCCCTGTCATCATGATGCTCATCTCTTGCATCTTCTTCTTCCTCAGCAGCAGATCGGGTTCATCTTGATCATCCCTCCTTAGGCTATTCCTTTTTCCTTTGAAGCCGGATTTAGCATCATCATTAAGAACATTTCAAGCAAATTCAGTGAACTTGCCAGGGCGGCACCACTGATGACGCCACCCACCTCAAGATCATCTCGCCGGAGATATCGCTATCGTGGATGGAACAAGTCATCCATTTCTCCTGCAGTATTTTTTTCCCTGCCGAAGCGTGAGGGGGAGCTGTGTTTCCAACTGGAACTTCTCCGAGCAGCCATTAGAACCGGAGATCTCTCTATATTCTTCTTTGCATTAGGCAATTCTTGTAGCTCCTATTGTACCTCGCTTTTTCCCTATGCAGGTGCTGCCAGTCATCAGAGTCAATTTCTACAGCCTTTGTTGTGCCTCAATTTTTTTCCCTGCGTAGGTGTCTGGTTCACTACACCATTGTAATTTCAGCAATTTTCGTAGCACAGGCATTTGGGCAACTGCAGGCTTCCATTTTTAGCAAACAGTGAGCATTATTTCTTCTTACTAATAGAAATTTGGTTCACCAATGGGATTTGTTTTTTTTCTCTCCAGTGCAAACTACGAAAGATCTCCATTTGAAATCTCAATTTTCACTCTCTGGTGGAAACTGTTGTCCCCCACAGAACCACATAGAGCACTGGCTTCCTTGCAGGCTCTCCCATGATCATTTCCCATGCAACTTTTTTTTTCATTCACAGATCCTTCCTGTGGGATCTCCCATCTGTCAGGCCTTCTGATTTCCTTCTAGGACCGTTGAAGTACCTACCTTCAGCGGGACCTATCCCTTGATGGCTTTTCCTTCCACTGGAACTCTCTTCTGTAGTCCAGCGGGACCTATCCCTTGATGGCTTTTCCTTCCACTGGAACTCCCTTCTGTAGTCCTTCATGCCGATGAAATTCCCTCCTGCGACTATTCCTGCCAGAACTTTCTGCAAACATATTTGCTGTCAACTGGACCTTCAAGCTTACTCCTGCAGCCGGTTCTCTCCCCTGCAACCTTTCCTGTCGTCGGACCTCTCTCTTGCAGCTTTTCACGCCGTTGGATCTACCTCAACAAATTTTTCCCTACATATTTTGGCCAACTCTTCTGAAGGAAAGCATTGCTCTTTCCTACACCATTATTGCAGCCTTCTCCGAGCACTACAACTTTCCTGAGCACTTTCGTTGGCCCTCTGCAGCTTTCCAACCTCCCTACAACCTCCTTACAGCTTTCCTGCAATCGCCCTGTAGCCTTCTTGCAGTTTTAGTGCAATTATGAGTCAATCAGTGACTTATAAATTCATGAATGTCTCGAAATTGAGCTTAACCCTCGTCCAGGCCACTCTCGGGTTTGTTGACCTCACTTTTGGTTAAGGTTTAGTTTTCCTCGTTAGTAGCCTAAGGTCTAGCCATAAGACTTTCCTATTGACTATTCTTAGAAAATTAGAAAAGGAACCCTCACTATTAGAAATTCTACACTCCTCTTTACTCACCTTGAAGTTCAACATATTGGTCCTAACCTCTAGCACTTAGTAGGTGGGGTCATTATGGGGGAGCTCAAGGAGAGTCACCCTTAGGACTGCTGGACCTTAGGGTTGACCTTGGGTGTTGGTCTAGGGCTTAAGGTACATATTTGCACTCACAATCACTCACAATCTTAAACTTAAACTTCTAGGTTTCAGTCTCTTGATACTTATGGGAGACTCATGTAGGTGGTCCCCTAAACCTACTAGCCCTAGGCTAGGTTTTAGCTAAGACCACTACATAGATGACCCAAAATAGAGTTTCCATTGGTCCATGGCTTATTGATGGTGGTTGGCACTCAAACTCTACCAAGATGCCCAACTTATCATTTTGCCCCCTAAACTCCCTCAAGTTACCTAGATACCCTTGCAACCCCAAATTTGGCCAAAATTCACAAATTTACCCAAAATACCAAAGTTGGTTCAAAAATCATTTCAAACACCTTGAAAACACCCAAACTATCCAAAACCACCAAAATTGGCCAAATTACCAAAATGCCCCCTCCTTAGCCCAAAATTCCAAAAAAATCTAAAAAATCCCAAAAATTCCCAAAACCTCCCAAATATTCCCAATTTCATTTTTCTCAACTACCGCATGACCCAATTTGGCCAATTTTACTATCTCTGATCAAAACCCTTAAATTGCCCTTTAAATGCCCATATTTCCCCAAATCACTCCAAATGTTTATCAAATTGGTCTCAATTTATCCCAATTTCAATTCTAAACTCAAATCCACTCTTGATGTAACCAATCTAGACCAAATTCATGCCCAATTGATCCATCATTTGAGCCTAATTTTGATTTAGATCAAAGCCCCAATTTTGGCCACATGACCTAATCTCATCAAATTGAATGCCTTAACCCCAAAATTGACTCCAAATTATGTTGAAAACTCTTCATGAGATCCTTATTGATCATTTACAATAATCAATTTGGACCTGACCGAAGGCTAGCCCAACCTAGACCCAAACCTAGCCCAATATGCCCAAATTGATCAAATTTCAAAATTCTTCCAAATTGACCATCCAATTGAACTCAAAACCACTTTCATTGTTCACCAAAGTTGTTCCTTATGATCATATACACCAAATGCAACATTTATTTGGGCTAATTAACATGGAAAGCCTAGCCCAAACCCAAATTTTGGTCATTTGCACTCCCATGCACTAAATGTGGTCTGACCACCCTCAAGCCATCAAATTAACTCCTCCACAGCCATTAGTTGGACCCTAAGACTAAGCCAAAAACCATCTAACCTAAGCTAGATGAGCCATGGACCAAGGGTTCCTCAATTTATGGGATTTGAATTCCATTTTTGCTTAGGCTTAAGATATCTTTGCCAAAACAATACCATATCAATAAATTACTAAGACATATTCCCCTGGGTTCCTTGAGCTCCTAGCCACCTCCCCTTAGAAATCCTAGCCAAAAAAATACCTCATTGCTGACGGCGAGCTCGGCGGTTATGACCAACTAGGCTTTGGATGAGGACAAATTTTGAAGGGATACTTAGGCAACTCTTGGGAAAGCACATCCACATCTTTAAAAGAGAAATTTGGTTGAAAATTAGTGGGGCTCGGAAGACTCTAGAGTTCTTGGAGGTTAGAAAGGTTCCAATAGTGTTTTCTAGAGTGTAAAAATTGTAATGAAATCTTTAAGAGATTGTAAGAGTGGAGGGAAAGTGAGAGATTTATTCCTCTTTGCTGCTTCGAAGAGGAATTTTGTATGTTGTAAAGAAAGGAAGAGATTCAGAGGAACTTTGAGGAGTTTTCTTAGGGAGAAATTAGAGGTAAGTTTATTTATTATTGTAGTTCGTATGACTTTGATTTTATATATGAATTCCAAGTTTTGTTGTGTTTTCCCTATGAGATCTGAGTAGTTTTCTCTGTTTTTCTCCATGTCTTGAGATTTGTGAAATGGTGATTTGGATTGGTGAAGCCATGAAAATATTTTAGAAATTGTGATAATCTTTTCACTTCGATCTTAATTTACTTTCAATCTTGCCAATTGATTTATTAAAATATGTTGAGTCTCACAACTAAAGTGAAGATTACATCCAAGATTCAGGGAGGTCAAAGCCCATGGAAGTTGGGTGCAAATAAATAAGGAAATAAAATTATCGGGCTTAGAATTGGAGATTTTAGAGTGACAGACTAAAATCATCAATTCGGTCCTATCGTTTAGGTTCTAAAATGTAGATGTTAGCCCTCAGGTGAGGGGAAAGTGGGAGCTCTGAAATGAGAGTCGGTATCCTCCCAACCTTAACGCAGATTTAGTAAACAAGCATATGATTAGTCAATGTTCTTTATGCTTGGACCAATGGGTAAAGAATAAGTATGCTCCTATTTGGCACAATATAATTTGAACTAATTCACTTTACCCATTCACTATAATTTCTTGACAAGGAGATGGATGTTTTCTTATATATTGAATATCACATTCGAACCTTCATTAGTATAATTAGTTATTTAATGGTTATTAAAATTACATATTTATTTCAATTGCCTATTAGTGACAGGTAAGCAAATTGAACTTCGTTGTTGTAATTAAAGTATTGCTTTTCTAAAATCTTAGTTCGTAGTTCTAATCTTATTCCCTGTGAGATCGATATCTAGGACTCCATTAGAGCCTTATATTATTTGTGTGACTTTAAAATTATTGAATAGTTGTTACGTCCATATTTATTGAATCTATAATTGTTATTAAGTTTTGGTACAGTTGCTGAGAAATTAAATCTTTTAGCTACAGTATTAATTACTTATATTTTTAAGCACATATAAAGTCGCGGTCAGCTGGCAAGGTTGCTCAAGTCTCCACCACGTTGATTTCTACAAACCCCTCTTATGTCATTAGGAGGGTCTCTCTTTCTATCTATCAAGAACTTTCTAACATCTCTCTTTCTTGAGGATTATCAACCAAAATGATGGACCGTGTACCCACAACATCAGAAACTTCCTATGATGGCCATGTATCTACACATTTTTTTAGTACAAGATGAGATACCTTTAAAGGTGTGTCATCATGTTGTAGGCAGATACAAACCCCAACTTGTAACATCATTACCAGTGAGTTCATACTGGCAGATGTTTCCTTGGCCCTTATCAGCAGCTCATCATGTATCGGTAGAAACTCTAGACGTCTCTCGGTCTAGATTTGGCAAAAGAGTGAAGGTTTTGTCTTTTGTGAGGGTGGTAGTATTTGTTATTCTATGCCCTAAACATGGCAGGAATAGAGCTAGAACAACAAGAGTTTATCAGCCCCCCAAGCAAAGCTTAATGGGGACCCTGGTTATATCATCTTTCTAGTACTTGTAGTGTGGCTTTTCTTTCTTGCGAACTCTTTTTACTTTCGGGGAGACCGCACACCCCATTTCAGGCGAGATCTGAGGCATTTCTCTATTTAGGAAAGTGTTTCAACCACAAAGTGAATCCTTGAGAAAATAGAGTCTTTTCTTTTCTTTCTATTGGGGAAAAGATCAAGGTGGACTGATATCAATCCTATGAACATTTTCCTCATCATACGCAGTGGAAAATGGGTAGAACCTACTTCCTCCTAAGAGAAGACAGTCCTCAAAAAGCCCATTTGCTTGAGCTCATCAGTCATGGTCTTGTCAGATTTATTCCTTTTCTTCTTTATGGTGGAGCAACTTCTATTATAGATCCTTTATAGTGAGAAGCCTTATAAGTTGGTAAGTCGAGTCCTCTATGAAATGAAAAGATTAATCTCAAAGTATCCATTGTTGTGATTCTGTTATTCTGACAAAATTAAAATGTAATCTTGACTTATTTTACAAAGCCTGATCTGTTATGTAAACTGGAGATTTTGTTTATATTATTAAGCTTTAATTATAAAAGACAAAATTTATAAGAAAGTTAGTTTTAATTTTATCTTGTTGAAATTTTTAATTTCAAATTATTTGTCATTTCATTTTTTTTTTGTCATTCTTGAGAATTTAGGATCCTATGAACTGTTCATTTCGAATGATTCTAGAATCAGAGACATGTCAGTTTGATGTTTCCAAGGACTAAATGAGCAAAATATACCAACATGACAAGGATAATCTGGCCTACATAAGGCAGATTACCCTAATCATGAGAGCAAATTTATTAATCATAGTTGAAGATAAAGGATCTCCCAAGAAAAGTCGCCACACTCTTATTGTCACTCGTTATGTGTCGTCGTATTCATTTCATCATTTGTTTCACATCTTCATCTTTACAACTGAGTTGTTAGTTTGTTTTCATTATGCTGCTCTCTTCTCCAAAGAATTCTCCATCTTAGATCATGTGGGTGAACTAAGAGCTGAGAAATCAGAGGACTGTGGCAAAGAATAATGGGAACAAAAAAAGAAGTATACAAAAAGCCCTCGTAAAGTAAATTGTATAAATTAAAATATAACTCAAAAAATATGAGACTTTTTTTGGTAGGTTCTCTGTGGTTAGAGGACTCTAAGAAGATTTAAAATGAGTTTGAATAATTATTTACATTACCATAGCTACTTAAGCCATTAAAAGTCATAAAATTTTATAAAAATAAAATATAACCCAAAAAATTATAAAATTTGTTTCACGCTGTAAATAATTATCATTTTAACTCTCTATAAAAATTTGAAACCCATTTGGATTTATTTAATAACTAAAGTCTACTTTTCAAGTAAAATGAGTTTTTTGCATTAAAATAATTATGATAAAGAAAATATAGTTATGAAAATTATGAAAAGTGATTTTAAGTGTTCCTTATGATCAGGGGCATCTAAGAAAAACTAAATTGCTATTAAAATAAATAGTTCTTTTTTTAGCTACTTTTTAAATTTAAAACATTTAAAAAAAATTAAAAATCACAAAAATATGAAAATGCAATAAAATATTCCAAATTATTCCCTGGTCACTTGGGACCTTTTAAAACATTTTGCCTAATCTTTCTAATATTGTTATGTATTTTTAAATACTAAAAATGTATTTTCCTTATTTTTTCATTAAAATAATTATAACAAGTAAAAAATTTTATTTCTCTGAGTTCTCTGAATTGAGAGATATTTAATAAAAATATAAAAAGTAGTTTTTAAAATTAAATTAGATTTTATGTTTAATTATCACTAAAATAAATAAATAATTAAAATATAATTTAAAAAATCATGAAATTGGTCTAAGTGGTCCTCTAACCTAGGAGAACCTCCAAATTTTCCCATAAACAGAAACTATACTTTAATTAATTAAATAAATTAACATTGAAAATCCATATTTTTAAGCTAAAATAATTATTGAAAATTAAATAAAAATCAGAAAATCATAATTTCTCCACTAATATTTCAATTGACCCATGAGTAGGGCACCATAAAAATCTCAAAGTCATCTGAGTTCGATTTAATGAGTTATGAATTGGAGAGCCCTGGGGGCAAATGGTAGTTTTGGAATATTGATGACCTAATTTAATTTTAGGTTAAGTCAAAGGTTAAATGAATAATTTTGATCATAATAAACTCTTCTGGATGTTTGAAACATAATAGGTTAAGAGGTAGAAACCAACTTGTCACATTTTTCACAATAAGGGTAAAAGTTTAAATTCTTAAATCATTGTGACTGGGAAGTTAATTTAATTAGATGACCCTAAGGTAGTGGGCTTAAGTCAAAGATAATAAATTACTCATTTGAAGCCTCTAATTGGTGATTAGATGACAATCATAACCTTTTAATAGGAATTAAATTCACTTAATTTAGCATTTTGATTATTATAAATTTACCCTGAATATTGGATTTAAGGGCTTAGTAGTGAGCTAGGTTTGATATTTAAAATTTTTTATAAGGATTAGGAAAAGGAAACATGATTAATTAATGAAAACCCTTAAACACTACAAGCCTAACTCTAATCATGGTACAAGATCCTTAATGACTTGAGTTTGCCTTAAGGGCATCCACTTACATAACTTTTAAATAAAACATCAAGTAAAAGGCTGAGTACCTTGCTCTTGAGATAATTAAGATATTAAATTTCATTGAAAACAGGATTTATTAATTCATTGAAACCTAATTTAACTTTAAATGATTAATTGGAACAACGTAACATGTTCAAATGAACTCAAAGTGTTTTAAGGGATTGTAAAAGGTTGTTTAGGGTATGCCCCGAATACTTTTATGATCTTTTGGATATTATGCTTTGTTCCAGCAAATCATCCATTAAAACTTTTAGGGATTCAACAAGTTTTGTCTCGGGACATGATAATTCGCCTAAATTAATAGAAATGCCCTACACTACTTACCCTATATTAATTGACTCAATGCTCAAGGATTTGAGTCTTCCCTAAGGCATTTAAATCCTTGTGAGCAACTGGAGATATTTGTTTTTGCCACATATGGATCATTGGGCTTGTGTAAGTTTGAGGTTTAGGTGGCTTGGGAAATGACAATAATGCTAATGTGTGTTATAACGAGGGATACGATGTATAATTTAGAATATTATCTCCTACCTCATTGATCTTTAAAAAATGGAGAAGATAAGGACCGATGATACTATTCGAAGACTCTTGGGAAGATGATTGTCTACAATATTCTTAAGTTGTTTATAGTTCTAGCTCAATTAAATTAATTAATTAGTGGATTGCATCACTTTACAAATTGTTTTAAACAAAAATCATTCTTGCATGATAAAGTAAATTTATATGCATGAAAACTAAGTTTAAAAAAGAAAACTTATAAAGGTCCAAGTTTAATCATTTGGATCGAGGTTAGGACTGCCCTTCATAGATTATCAGGTTGGTAGTTCTAACTTAAGGATGGGAAGCACACAATTCGGCTCAGAGCTCCCATGTTTACCAATGTCTTACATCTAGTCTCGATCTTCCATATGTGACTACGGGTGTTCTTTTACTCGCTCGTCTTTTGCTACGACTTGTTTTTCTGACTTTTTTAGTATTTAATGCTTCTGTCTACTTTCTTGTAATTTATTTAAATTTTCTATAAATATATTATGCTTTATGATGTTAATCATGCAGCAGTAGCAAAGACCCAAGTACGCATTTATATTTTATGCGATATAATTTTTCTTATTTACTTTACAATATTTTTTTTCCTACATCTATTTATTGTACGTGCAAAACTATACCAAAATTGAAAATTACAAAATAGGTTTTCAAAATTAAATCAACAACTTTTTCAAAATAAAAAGCATGATACATCCTTTTGAATTTACGGAAGTCTCTCGGATGAGGTAACCTACAATTGTTAACGAGATCTCTCCAGTTTAAATGAGCTTAGCAACTTGTTTGGACTAAGTAAATTAGAAGGAAAATAGTGGTACCGGAATGAGGGAATCGTGGGATCCTAATCAGTGTCACTCTAATAAACTTTAACCCCCCCCCCCCCCCCTTATTATACTTGATTAACAACAAAACCAAAACATTAAAACATATATGGTAAAACCTTTTGAACCTTAGACATTAAGGATGTCACTTCGATGAGGATCTTAGAGTTAACTCTGTGGGTAGCATGAGGAGGATGTATAGAAGAAAAACTTTGAGAGAGCAGATGGATGTACAACAGCAAATATTTCCTTGGAATTAAACAACAAATCTTTCCTTGGAAATAAACAACATAAATCCTCGATTTAAACTGGATAAATCTTAGTGCAACATAAATCCTCACATTATATTTAAGCCTTTTTACAATCATGCTGTGCAAAATAAGCTCAAACTTGCCTTAGGCTCTGAGATTGGAATTTGTTACAACATAAATCCTCCTAGCTTCCAGGTTATTTACATCATGCAAATGTAAGCCCTAATTTATAAAATAGGAAGGATGAAACATTTAATAATATCTCTTCGAAATAGAAGCCAAACCATAGGACAACTTAAGAAGTCACTGAGGTTCTCCTTAGATATGTGACATCCCCTACTTTTCTTCCTTTAGATTCCATGATAAATGTTCTAAACTTGATCTTTTCCCATTTGACACTCCCTTATCCAACCTTGAAAAGTCCTAAACTTTGAAATTTTTGGAGATATTATTTTCTGATCTAAATCGATGGTTTTTTAGGTGATTTTGGTTATTTAAGATGTAATTAATTATAGGGGCTTGCCCTTATAAGAAACTTTAGAACCGAGCTTAATAAAAATCCTATCTAATATTTCATATTATATAGGGAAAATTTTTCAATCAACATAAATGGTTTCTCAGACTAAAAAGGATGTCATAAATTCTTTTGTTTATTTAATTGAGCCTCACTAGTAAGTAATATATCTATTCCTCGGGATAGATACATTACTTGCGGTGTTGTGCTTGTTTATTTAAACTATTGTCTATATGAGATCGACTTAGTCTCGTATTTTCAAAATTAAACTATTACTTTCCAAAATTATATATATATATATATATATATATATATATATATATATATATATATATATATATATATATATATATATATATATATATATATATATATTAAAAATATACTTTCTCATTCTCTGAGTACGAGCAAGAATAAATCGTTGAATGTGTATTCCACCTCAGGAATTTGAGTCGTCCAGGCCATTTGATGAGGAAGACTTATTCAGAGCCTCAAAAGTGGATGTGGGGCAAAAGGAAGGATCATAGTACAACGTGGTTGCTGCAATAATTTTGTCATGGACAATAAAGGAAACCCACCAAGAATACTCCGTCACGATGAGGTCGATCTGATGTTGGGGCTTATAAAGAGAATGATCAAACAAATGGTGGCCTGACAGGTGTTGCGACCCAATATTTGTATCATCAACATATACAAAAGTGTCGACCACATCCCACCTCACATAGATCACCATGACTTTGTGAAGCCCTTCTACACTGTGTCTTTCATTAGCGAGTACAACATAAAATTCAGGACGAACCTCTAGATAGTTAGCCCAGGTGAATTCTGAGGGCCGGTAAAGATACCTTTACTGGTTGGTTCAGTCGTAGTGTTGAAGGGCAACAACATAGATGTGGCCAAGCATTGCATTCTGGGAGTTCCCTACCAGAGAATCTCAATCACTTTTTGAAGAATGAGTGAAGAAAAGAGATCATTCAAGTATATGTCGGATACAGATTTAGAGAGCCCGTAGCCTCTTGAATTGTATGTTACATAGAGATAACACACCTCTAATACACACTTATACTAGATTCTACTTCTAACAGTGGCTTAGAAGGTGATGTTATTACCTTTGTAGTTTATTGAATAGACATGGATGAAGAGAAACGGTGAAAATTTTGAGAAACGACACGAAGATTCAGATGATACTCACTCAAATTTACAGCGTCTGAGTATGCTTTTCAAAAAATTGATGTTAGAAATCATTTTGGTGTATTCCTATATATATGGAATCACATGATGCACCTTTTCAGCAATTGAATGGCAGCGACCATGTTGCATTTTACCTTTAGTTTCTATGTGATTGAGTGTGAATGCCACTGAATTGTGCTTCACTCAATTTAAGGAATGTTGAACAATGAACAATACAATATAATGAAAAATAAAAGATAAAAGAAAAGAAAATCTCTTGAATTCCAAACTCTTGCAAAATCTCACAAACTTTCCATAATCTTCACAAATTCGAATATTCCGCAATTCATTTATCTGCGAGTCTCCACAGATTCTCACTAGATCTCTGGAATCTTTCCTCTCTTCTTGAGTCAAAAGACAAGCCTTCGGACCTTTCCTCTCAAGCCAAATCAAATTCTCGGAGTCAGTACCTAAATTTTGATTCTCATCTCTTCGAGATAGGTATAAGACCACCTTAAATGGGTAAGGCATCCTATTCACATCCTTTTAAGATCAGCTTGAGGCCACCTTAAATGAAGTAAGGATTTTGATTCTTATTTTCTTGGGATCAGTACCCAAATTTTGATTCGCACCTCTTTGAGATCAGTGTGAGACCACCTCAAATGGAGTAAGGCTTCCAATTCTCACCCTTCTAGGATTGGTACCCAAATTCCAATTCCCATCTTGGGATCAGTACCAAAATTGTAATTCACTCATTTTTCGAATTCGGTACCCAAATTCTGATTCTCATTTTGGGATTGGTACTCAAAATTCTAATTTCCATCTCACGATCAGTACCCAAATTCTGATCCCTCCTTTTCCAAGGTTGGTACCCAAATTCCAATTCTGATTCCGGGGTTGGTACTTAAATTTCAGTTCCCATCTTGGGATCAGTACCAAAATTTTGATTCCCTCCTTTTTTGAGGTTGGTACCCAAATTTTGATTCTCAATCCGAGTTTGGTACTCAAATTCTAATTTTAATCTTAGGATCAACACTCAAATTCTAATTCCCTCCTTTTTTGAGGTTGGTACCCCAATCCTGATTCTCATTTTGGGGTTGGTACTCAAATTCCAATTCTCATCTCAAGATCAGTTCCCAAATTCTGATCCCCTCCTTTTCTATGGTCAGTACCCAAATTCTAATTCTCATCATTCCAGGGCTGGTACTTAAAATCCAATTCCCATCCTAGGATCAATACCTAAATTTTGATTCTCTTTCTATTGAGATCAGTGTGAGACCCCCTTAAATGGAGCAATGCATCCTATTCTCATCACTCCGCACTTTCAAACATAACACTCCTTCTCCTCGATCAATCTTTTGAGCTGGATGTGAGTCCCTGTGCTTCCATCTCAATCTAGTCACCTCACTCATTCTTAATTCCCAAATCAAAATTCAATTAAATTTCAACTTAAATTAAATCAAAATCAAACAAAGAAACAAAACCAATCAAATCTTCACCGAGGCCATCAATTTCCCTGATGGTTACCTTTATAAATTTATGAGGCATCCCTTTTTAATGGCTAGTGAATTTAAATTCCACTTTTTCAATTTGACGATTCAAAGGAACACCCATAAATCCCTAGAGAGAGTTCTGGAATCTTCGATCTTGATCGAAGGTTCGCTTGATACTCCCCAGCAGAAACTTTCTTCTCTCTTTCTCCATTTTGTTATGAGTGTGTTGGCTTAGAATGTTTGTGTTAGTTTTTTTGATCTCTTCAGTCAACGTCAATACCAACGGTGTGCTTGGTTAGCACACCACACCAATTAGGGGTCCATTTGTTGACCTCAATTTTGGTGAGGTCTTTCTTTCCTCTTAGTGCTTAAGATCTAACCATAGGACTTTTCTTTTGACTATCCTAGACGACTAGAGATGGAGTCCACCTACATAGAAATTCAAACCACTTCTTTACTCTCTTTGAAACCCACATGGATGATTATGAAACTTTAGTGCTTGGAAGATTGAGACCAATATGTGAGGATTCAAAGGCTGAGTACCCACGAGACTATTTGGACTTAGGGCTACACTGGGTGACTAGGGTTTGGTCTTCCACACACTCAAGCACATCACAACTCTCCCCTTGTCCTATGACCCCAAAATCACACCCATTGAACTTATTCCTTTTTGCTCCTTTGGAAACTCATGTGATTGGTCCCCAAGCTCTTAGCCCTTGGCTAGGATGGCTATGACACACACATGAAGGATCCAAATTAATCTTCTCCTTGGTCCAATGGCTCCAATAAGGTAACCTTGTGATTAGTATCTTCAATGGATTTTAATCCTAGCCAAAATATATAATTTTGGCAATTTAGCCCCAACTTTTTTAAAATTACCAAATTTCCCATCGAACCCTAAAATTCCAGAAATGACCCAAATTATCAGTTTTACCTAAAAATCATGTCAAACCATTCTAAACCATCTAAATTAACTAGAACACCCCAAAACTTCAAAAATTTCCAAAATACACTGAAAATTGCAAAAAAATTCCAAAATGCCCTTCACATCCCAAAAATTCCCAAAATCATTCCAAACCTCTCCTAAACCAATCCTAACCACCCATTGGGCACATTTTGAAAAAATTGACCAAAATTTCAACCAATTTCCACTCAATTCATTTCAATTTCACCCAATTTCAATCTTAAATCATATATTAACATATTCAATCCCAATCTACACTAATTTGGAGCCCAATTGATCCATACTCCAAACCATAATTAAATTTTTATCCAAAATCCCTAATTTGACCATACCTCCAAATTCCATGAAATTGCAGCCCATGACCAATCCAATTCTCCCAATTTTGAATTCTAAGCTTTTCATAGCATCCCTCTAGATCAATTTGAATCCTCAATTGGTTTAGACACAAACCCTATCCTAGCCTAAGTCCAAGTTCAAACCAATTTCCCCAAATTTGACCTTAAGCCAAAATTTCATTGAATTGAAGCCTTTAATCAACTCAGTTCATCCAATTTCAGTTCCTAAATTCTTTATGACATCCCTTTGGATAAATTAAACCCCTTCAGCACTTTTTATACCAAGCCCAAGTCAAGTCCAAATCCAGTTTTTAGTCTAAACCCCAATTTTTAGCCTAAAATCTGAAGTAAACTAAATCAAAGGAATCAACCTAAATCAAAGGAATCAACCCAAGCTTAGCCCTTTCATGTCATGCTTAGCCTCCTAGAATGCTAATCAATTCACAAAGGAACCCATTTTGGAGACATGGACCAAGGGTACCCCAATTTAAGGGCACTCCTCTCCTATATTGGTTAATCCCACTAATTCATTCAATGAGCCCACCTAGCCTCAAGCTTATCAACATTAAAACTTCCCTGACCTTCCCTGACCTTGTTAGCCACCTCCCATAGTTTGGCTAACCTGCCTAATCACCGAAAAACCCAAATTTAAGAAGGTCAAGCTTAACTCAAACCCTAAATTTCACGCATCCAATGTGGCTCACTCTCATTGGTGAATTGCGACGTTTAGTCGTCCACCTATGCTTAGTGAATATAGGGGAATCATGTGGACAAAAAAAAAAATTTATTTGACTTATATTTATTTTTAAATAAATTAAAGACTTTACATATTTTTTAAATCATAAAAAAAATAAATAGTAATCACAATGGTGTGAAATTTTGAGGGTTTTCTCTTTCTGTGTCAAGAAGTATTCTCTGATATTTTCAAAATCAGTTAACACTTCTAGCCCCTAATTTCCAAAGTTAAGTCATGTATTTTCTTAAAATAATTATATAAATTAAAATGAGAATCAAAAAATTATGAAATTTATTTTGGTAAGTTCACTGTGGTCATAATGTCATAAGAAAAATAAAACCTAAGATTAAATGTCTTTAAATTATAATTTTTTTATTTAAGTCATTAAATCCCATAGAAATTAAAATAAACAAAATATAATCTAAATAAATTATAAAAATTGATCCTCACTGAAGATATTGAATTTATTATCCCTCTGTAAAAATTTAAATCCATTTTAAATTAATTTAACCACTAAAGTTTAATTTTCAAAGAAAATTAAATTTTGGCATTAAAATGATTATAATAGCTAAAATATAACTTAGAAAATTTTGAAAAGTAGTTTGGAGTGTTCCTTGTGATTGGGGGTACCTAAAAAAATAAGATTGACATTAAAATAAGTAGTCCACTTTTGGGTTATTTTTCAATTCAAAAATAATTTAAAAAATCAAATAATTAAAAAATACAAAAATATACTAAAATGTCTCTAATTATTCTCTGACCAATTGGAATCAATTAGAGTATTTTTCGTAATTTTTTAAATAAATATATGTATTTTTTAAATGTCAAAAAATGTATTTTTCTAATTTTTTCACTAAATTAATTATATAAAATAAATATCAGCAAAATACAAAATAAATTTCTTTGAGGACTTTGAAGTTAGAGAGATCAATGAAAAATAAAAAAATTAATTTTTAAAAATAAAGTGTAATTTTATACTGTTTGGTTTAAGTTGGTTTTGGTTTAAGAAAATTAAAATTTAATTCAAAAATCATGAAATTTGGTTTAAGTTGTCCAATGACTGGCCAAAAGAAAATATGTTAAGAATTTCATGCTTATTTTATACTGTTTTTTATGATATTGCACTTTAAAAAAAGGTATTTTTGATGTTTTGTTGCATGAATGATGAATTAGGGTCATTTGAGTAAAAAGATGCAAAAAAGAGGGAATTTGGAGCGAAAATGACCAAAATGTGAAGATTTGAACTAGGGCGCCGACGACAGACTTTTCCCGAGACTCTAGATTTAATGATTTAGAAAGCCCGCCGACGGCGGCCTTGAGGCCGCCGACGGCGAGATCAGCGGTTATGTCCAACAATGCATTAGATGAGGATTAATTTTGGAGGGATGCTTAGGCAACTCTTGGGAAAACTCATCCACAACTTTTAAAGAAAATTTTGGTCAAAAATAGAGAAGATCCAGAAGGTTCTCAAGGGCCCAGAAAGTTCTCGGTGGCTCTCGGTGGTCCTGGATGTTAGAAAGGTTTCATTAGTGTGTAAAGAGTTTACTAGAGTGTCTAATTATGAGGAATTCTTCGAGAGATTGTAAGACTGGAGGGAAAGTGAGATATTTCTTCCTCCTTACTGCTTTGAAGAAGAATTCTGTGTGTTGTAAAGAAAGGAAGAGATTTAGACGAACTTCGAGGAGTTTACTTGGGGAGAAATTAGAGATAAGTGTTATTTACTTGTTGTAGTTGGTATGACTTCGCTTTTATATATGAATTCCGAGTTTTGTTATGTCTTCCCCATGAGTTCTGAGTAGTTTTCTCTATCTTTCTCCTTGTCTTGAGATTTGTGAAATAGTAAAAATGTTAAAGAAATTGTGATGATCAATCCACTTTGATCTTAATTTACTTTCAATCTGGCCAATTGATTTGTTAAAATGTGTTGAGTTTTACAACTAAAGTGAAGATTACATCCAAGATTCAAGAAGTTCAAAGCCCTTAGAAATTGGGTGCAAATTAATAGGGAAATAAAATTATTGGGTGTAGAGTTGGAGATTTTAGAGTGAGAGACTAAAATCCTCAATTCGGTTCTATCGTTTGGGTGTTGAAGTGTAGATGTTAGCCCTCAGGCGAGGGGAACGAGGGAGCTCTGAAGTGAGAGTCGGTATCCTCCCAACCTAGCCGCAGATTCAGTAAACATGCGTAGGATTAGTCAATGTTCTTTATGTCTGGACCAAGGGTAAAGAATAGGTATGCTCCTATTTCGCATAACATAATTTGAACTGATTCACTTTATTCATTCACTACAATTTCTTGACAAGGAGAAGGATGCTTTCTTATATATTGAATATCACATTAAAACCTTTATTAGTATAATTAATTATTTAAGAGTTATTAAAATTACCTATTTATTTCAATTGCCTATTAGTGACAGATAAGCAATTTGAATTCCATTGTTGCGATTGAGTATTGCTTTTCTAAAATTTTAGTTCGTAGCTTCTAATATTACTCCTTGAGGGATCGATATCTAGAAATCCATTAGAGCTCTATATTACTTGAGTGATATGTATACTTGCATTGATAAGAGTGACTTTACCATTATTGAATATTTTATATATACATCTTTATCGAATCTATAACCGTTGTCAAGTTTTTGGTGTTGTTGTTGAGGAATTAAATCTTTTAGCAGCAGTATTAAATACTTATATTTTTAAGCATACATAAAGTCGCTGTCAAGTTTTCTGCGTCGTTGCCGGGGAGTAAACAAGAATCATAATTAGAGTAACGAACAAATTAGGATTATTAGAAATTTTTTACTTGAATTGCAACTTATTTTCAGATTTATTTAACTATTTTTGTGTGTACTGATTTCAAATTATATGCGTAAATTTGGAAATGAAAATTTTAAACTCTATGATTCAGAATTAGAATGAACTGTAAGAAAAATTAGAAAACTGAGAAGAGAACCTAGAAATTTTGATGCAATAGAGAACAACATGAACAATCAAGGAATAGAAAATGAACACCAACCTAGACCCCTACTATATTATGCAAATTCTACAGCAGATGAAATTCCCTTATCTATCCAAAATCCTGATATAGCTGCTAATTCATTTGAACTTAAACCTGCTTTTATTCAAATGGTACAAAATAATCAATTCGGAGGTACACCAAACGAAGATCCTAATTTACACCTCGCTAGTTTTTTAGAACTATGTGCTACCTTTAAATATGACAGAGTGTCAAACGATGTTGTTAGACTTAGACTTTTTCCTTTTTCACTTAGGGATAAGGCTAAGATGTGGTTAAATTTGTTAGCATCATAATCTATTAGAACCTAGGGAGAAATTTAACAAAAATTTCTATCAAAATATTTCCCTCCATCTAAAACTGCTAAACTTAGAAATGACATAACATCATTCTGTCAGATTGATGGAGAGTTAATATATGAAGCTTGGGAGAGATTTAAAGATCTTCTTAAGAAGTACCATCATCATTCGTTACCAGATTGGTTGATATTTCAAATGTTTTATAATGAATTAGTGGAATCACTTAGATCGATTATAGATGTTGCGGTTGGTGGTTCTTTAATGTCAAAACCTTTTGATGAGGCTTATTTGTTAATAGAAGAGATGGATACCAACAAATTTCAATGGCCCTCTGAAAGGGTAAATCCTAAAAGTGTAGCTAGTATCCATGATTCTGATGCAATATCTATGTTAGCTTCACAGATTGCTGTAATATCAAAGAAATTAGATCATTATGGAATGAATTATTCTCCAACACCTACTATGATGGAAGAGAATTCATCTGGGCAATTTGTGGATGTTCAACCTTCATATGAGACTTTAAATTCTATTAATAGACCCAACAACCCTTATTCGAACTATTATAACCCAGGTTGGAAGAATCATCCAAATTTCAATTAGAATAACAATTCTGCTACAAATCAACAATGGGCGAACAACCCAGTGAACCCATTAGGAAATTCATCCAACCAAATAAATGTTAATTATAGACCTTCTTATCCTCCAGAATTTAATAGTAACACTCAAATTATGGAAAAGAAGTTGTCTAAGGAAGAGCTAATATTAAACATGGGCCAACTATTGCAGAATCAAGAAAATCAATTACAAATTCAAGGAAATCAATTACAAAATCATGGAACTGCTATTAAGAATATTGAAAATCAATTAGAGCATATCGCTACTGCGCTTAGTAACCAAACATTGGGAACTTTTCCTAATACTGTGGAACCAAATCCTAAAGATCAAGGAAAAGAACAAATAAAAGTGATACAATTACAAAGTGGAAAAGAATTGGAAACAAAAGTGCAAAAATAAACGAAAACTAAAAAGAGAATGTGGATACCGAAAAAGAAAAGGATCATGAATACCCAGAATTAGAATATCCACTTACACAAATGAAAATTACTGTGGAGAAACCTCCACCACCGTTTCCTCAAAGATTGAAGCAACACCAATAGAATAAACAATTTTCTAAATTTTAGAAATTCTTAAGAAGTTAATGGTAAATATTCCCTTTGTAGAAGCTTTAAAGCAAATGCCCAATTATGTGAAATTTATGAAAGATATTCTAAACAAGAAAAGGAAGTTCACGAATAACAAAACTGTTGCACTTAACAAAGAATGTAGTGCAATTATTCAGAAAAAGCTTCCAGAAAAATTAAAAGATCAATGGCAGTTTCACTATACCGTGTGCTATCGGTGAAAAATTTTATGGAAGAGCTTTATGTGATTTGGGAGGCACATTAATCTTATGTCTCTATCAATTTTCAAAAGATTAGGATTAGGAGAGGTCTTACCTACTTCTATAACTCTTCAGTTAGCACATCGTCCAGTTACATATCTTAAGGGAGTTATAGAAGATGTGTTAGTAATAGTTGATAAATTTATCTTTCCTGTGGATTTCATTATTTTAGATATGGAGGAGAATCAAGAAATACCTATCAATTTAGGGAGACCATTTTTAGCTACTGGAAAAGCTATGACAGATGTTTAAAAAGGAGAATTAACTATGAGAGTTAACGATCAAGAAGTGACTTTTAACATTGTGAAATATATGAAATACTCTGCTGTTGAAAGAGATAATGAATGTTTTCGCATGAAAATTAGTGAACATCTATTGAATGAACATTTTAAAGAACATTTTGAAGAGAAAGAACAATTTGAAGATAGTGATGAATTTATTTTGGACGAATTATAAAATGAAGAATTAGATTATGTTCAAGAAAGATTTGAGATGTTGGATATTACAGAAAATGCTGATAAGAATCTATTTCCATCAATTATAAAATCAGCTGAACTTGAGTTGAAAATATTGTCTAGCAATTTGAAGTATGTGTTTCTGGGAGACTCATCTACATTACTTGTTATTATATCTCCAGAATTAAATGATTTGCAAGAGCAGAAACTTTTGGATACATTCAAAAGATAAAAGAAAGCTTTTGGTTGGACCTTAGCTTATATTAAGGGAATCAATCCTTCGATCTGTATGCACATAATTATACTAGATGAACAATATAAACCAAGAGTTGATCTACAAAGGAGAATAAATCCAATAATGAAAGAAGTAGTTAAGAAGGAAATTTTGAAATGATTAGATACTGGAGTTATATATATTATTTCAAATAGTGCGTCGGTAAGTCCAATTCATTGTGTTCCTAAGAAAGGATGAGTGACTGTTGAGACAAAGGAAAATGATGAATTAATACCTATCAGACAAATTACTGGGTGGCATATTTGCATTGATTATAAAAAATTAAACATTGCTACTAGGAAAGATCACTTTCCTTTACCATTTTTAGACCAAATAGTAGATAGACTTGTTAGGCACAAATATTTTTGTTTTTTAGATGGATATATGAGTTACCATCAAATTCCTATTGCTCCTGAGGATCAAGAAAAGACAACATTTACTAGTCCTTTTGGAACTTTCGCTTTTCGAAGAATGCCTTTTGGATTATGTAATGCACCTGCAACATTTCAAAGATGTATGATGTCTATATTTAGTAAGTTAATTAATGATGGATTGGAAGTATTTATGGATGATTTATCTATATTTGGAACATCATTTGACGCATGCTTAAATTATCTTGAAAAAGTTTTGAAGTTATGTGAAAGAACTAATTTAGTTCTAAATTGGGAGAAATGTCAATTTATGGTTGCAGGAGGAATTGTGTTAGGGCATAAAATTTCAGAAAATGGTATGGAAGCAGACCCTGCAAAAATTCAAATTATATATGAACTAACACCTCCTACTAATGTAAAAGAGGTTAGGAGTTCTCTTAGACATGTTGGTTTTTACAGGCATTTTATTAAAGATTTTTCAAAAATTATGAAACTTATATGCCAAATTTTAAAAAATGACAAGAAATTTGAATTTACTGAAAACTGTTTAAATGTCTTTGAATTATTAAAGAAAAAGTTAATCACAACCCTATTATAGTTTAACCTAATTGGGAAAAACCATTAGAACTGATGTGTGATGCTAGTGATTATATTATTGGAGTTGTTCTTGGACAAAGTTATAAAAAGATTTTTAAGGTTATATACTACGCTAGTAAAACTCTTAATGATGCACAAATTAATTATATTGTTACTGAAAAAGAGTTACTGGTCATTATGTATGCTTTAGACAAATTTAGATCTTATTTAATTATGACTAAATGTGTTGTGCATACTGATCACTCTGTTATTAAATATCTGAAGCAAAAGAAGGATGTCAAACCAAGGTTAATTAGATGGATACTTTTGATGCAAGAATTTGATCTTATGGTTATCGATAAAAAAGGAACTGATAATCAAATTGCTGATCATCTGTCGGGATTAGAAAACGATGAATTATCTGACACTGATAATGAAATTACAGACAGTTTCCCTGATGAACAACTTTATAATATTAATCAGTAGAAAATACCATGGTATACTGATATTATTAATTATATTGTAAGTGATATTTTGCGACCTATGCTGACACTGCAACAACAAAGAAAATTCATTCATGATGTGAAAGCATATTTTTGGGATGATCCTTATTTATATAAACAATGTAAGGATATTATTATGAGAAGATGTGTACCTTATGAATAAACTGAGCTAATCATTCAGAAATGTCATGATTCTAAATTTAGATGACATTTTGGGATTAATAAAACTGCTTATAAAATTTTACAAGCTGGATTTTATTGACGTACTATCTTTAGAGATGTTTATAGATACATAAAAACTTATGATCGATGTCAACGAGTAGGCAATATATCTAGAAGAGATGAAATGCCTCTGAGTTCATGTTAGAAGTTGAGATCTTTGATGTTTGGGGATTAGATTTCATGAAAGCATTTATTCCTTCATTCGGGAACTTATACATATTAATTGTAGTAGACTACGTATCAAAGTGGATTGAAGCACAAGCTTTACCTCGTTGTGTCACTAAAAGTGTTTCAATATTTTTAATGAAAAATAATTTCACTAGATACAGAATGCCGAGAATGATTAACACTGATAGAGGATTCCATTTTAGGAATAAATACATTTAGAGATTGACATAAAAGTTTAATATTATTCATAGAATCTCTACTGTTTATCACCCTCCAACCAGTGGGTTAGCTGAAGTTTATAATAGAGAGATTAAACAAATACTTAAAAAGACTGTAAACCCTAGTAGAATAGATTGGTCCACTAGACTGTATACTGCATTATGGGCTTACAGGACAGCTTATAAAACTCATATTGGAATGACTCCGTATAGACTAATTTTTGGAAAGACTTATCACTTACCAGTAGAATTGGAGCATAAAGCATATTGGGCGATTAAGGAGTTTAATTATATTTTGAAAGATGTTGGTAAGAAGAGATTGTTACAATTGAATGAATTGAAAGAATTAAGAAATGAATCTTATGATAGTGACATAATTTATAAGGAGAAACTAAAGTTATGACATGATCGGAAGATTAATCAGAAGAACTTTGAACCATGATAAGAAGTTTTGCTTTACAATACAAGGCTAAAGTTATTCCCTAGGAAATTGAAGTCTCGTTGGTTAGGAACATTTACTGTGACTCATGTTTATACTTATGGATCTGTTAAAATTGAAGATCATAAAACTGGAAATAGATTTAAAGTGAATGGACACAAATTAAAACCGTATTTTGATGGAAAAAGACCAAATTTTAAAGAGGTTTTAATGATCAGTCAACCTGAATAACACCTGAATATGTTGGGCTGACGACGTTAAACCAAGCAATTTATGGGAGGCAAACCATAATTATCTTTATTTTTATTACAATTAAAGTAGTTTTTATTTGAAATTATCATTACTTTGTGGTATTATTGAACTCTACTACTCTTATTTACCCTTGAATCATCATAAAAATTGGATCCATAGAGAAAAATTGGAACGCATTCGGACCATAGCGAAACTGTACAATTTTTACCTTGGACATCGACGGCGCCCTCGACACTGCCAATGACGGGTTTCTTCCAAGAGTCTGAGCAATTAAATACTAAAGGTTTGCCGACGGCGCCCTCGACGCCGCTGATGGCGCCCTCGACGCCGCTGACGGTGAGACCGATGGGATGGCAGTTTGTGGAGTTTGAATGAGCAATTTTTGGGCAGAGTTGCCCATTTTAAACTCCCAAATTTGATTCATAAGTTCATAGTTCCCCCAAAAAAAAGTGAAACTCCACCAAATTCATCCCTATGGCGTCCAATTTCCCTCAAAATCAGAGAATGCGAGTGTTCAACCGGAGAAAGTTCATTAGTGCGGAAGCGCAGCGAATCTTCTAACAAGGTTCTAGCAAAGAAAAGATTAATCAAGGAATGAGGATTCGTAAATCGAGGATTGAATAATCCCTCGACGGAAATTGAAGAGATGATAGTGCAGTGAAGATGGGAAGTGTTGTGCTACACTACCGCCGCCGTGGTTATTTCTATGGTGAAGGAATTTTATGCTAACTTGCAAGGAATCAACTTGGGAGTCATCTATGTGCAAGGTAGATGGATAAATTTTACTCCTGCATGAATCAATGAATTATACATGATCGAGAACGTTCCTATCTGCAATTATTCCAACTTCATCCTGACAAGAAACCACATGAATGAAATTTACCAATATTTAACGAAACTGAAGACTGGGAAATGAGAGAAAACTGGTATGTTAGTTTTTCTACGACACTTCTAAATCCCGTTTCTAAACATTGGCACTTCTTCATTTCTAAAAAACTATTACCGACAATGAGGATCGGTAAAGTTTATAAGGAAAGTGATATTCTGAATTACTGCATCCAAATGGGATTGTCGATCGATATTGGATCAATAACTGTGAAGTCTATTTTGGGCCTGATCATTCATGGATCAACTTATGGGCTTGGACATCCTTCCACAGTTTTCTTACTTTGCTGTCAGCTCCAAGTATCCTATGAAAATTAAGAAAAGGTACTTTTACCTTCAAAGCCTTTGGACCCAACTGAGAGATTCACAGCCAATGAAGATGAAAATGATATGACTATTATTGTGGATCAATCGTCTCCGAATTCACTGTCTATTCAACCTTTAGTTCTGGACAAGACACTAGTGATCCTGCGCAGAATCAAGAAATTGGAGAAGGAGGTAAAAAATGTTGATGAATGTAATTAATAATATCTCTGATTTCTTCGATCATCTAGACTGGAGGATGAAAGAACATTTTTCTCACTCTGGACATTTAGAAGACAGTTTGATATGGCTGATGAGGAGGATGAAATTGATAGAAGAGGATTCTACTGAAGAATTTCCATACCCACTCTTCTATAACCTCTTCGTTCATGTGCAATCAATGTGTAATCTCAGAGGATAATCTAGCGCTGAATCTGAGGAATAGTATATTTACATTGCTACCTATATGTCTATGTGTGTAATTTTATTTGAACTTTGCATAGGCTTTGCTTTAGAATTATGCTTTTAGATCTCTGTATAGTTGAGACTGAGCATAGGATGTTTGTTTTCAACATTTTGAGTGTTGTGGTTTGGATTGCGACGCTGAATTGATGTATTAAGGTTGAGAAAATATCAAATTTAGGCGTGTCGTGTAACGTATATTAAACCCCTTGGAATTTATATATAACTGTGATTTTTTATGTTGTGAAAGTTTATTTGTGATAAGTACATCATTTAATCACTTAAAATTATGTCTATAATGATTGAACAGATGTCATTGAGGCTTGAAATTGATCGAAATCACAAAAATCCAGAAATTGAACTAAATCAATAGATCCCGCCGACGACGCTCGACGGCGAACTTTTCCCGAGACTTAGGATATAATTTTAATAGAGTGTGTCGACGGCGCCGAAGACTTTGTTGACGACGCAGGAGACTTCGCCGACGGCGAGATCCAAAAAAAACACCTTTAACCGAGATTTTGACTAGTCAATCGCCACTATTCATCATCTCCTTCCTCTGAAAAATGTGATTTTTGACCTAGGGCTTGAGAGATCTTGGATTTGGGGGCGATTTCAAGGAATTTAGGCACCATATTTGATCATCTCTAGGTAAGAGCTTCACTCCAAACTAAAATATTTGATTTTCACCATGAATTTTTTCCACATTGAGGAGATCCGAAAATTTTGAGAATGTGAAGAAAACATTGGAAAGAAATTCATAGAGTTTTGTTTTGAACTCTTAGAATCACTCTTGGAAGCCATTATTTACATATTTGAAGTATAATTTGGAATTTTTCTATAATTTTGATTAGATTGAAATGGCTCCACGACAAAAGAGACGACTTGAGTTCGACGAGTCTTGCTTTGTTAATGCAAAGGCTCAATCAATGTTTACTTCAGTGTTTGAAGGAAAGAAGTGCATACAAGATAGAGTTTTTGAGAGTCTGGGAGGAGAAATTAAACGAATTATTACCAAGCGGAGGTGGGAGAACTTCTGTTACACCACAAATAAGGTTGCTGCAAATATTGTGAAAGAATTCTATGTCAACGTGTTCTATTTTGAAGACGAAATCGTTCAAGTGTGGGGATTTCCTGTTGAACTTAATGTCGCCCACATTAACACCTTTTATGAAGTCCCAGACTCTTATAACTGTCACTATGAAATCTTCAGTACGATGGAAGGCCCCCAGAATGATGTGATCAACTTTCTCACTGATGGGAAAGGAACATTGAAGATAAATCAACGAGAACGGGTCATTTTTTCTGCTTCCATGTTGAATGCCACATCTAAACCGTGACACTATTTTATTTCCTCTACTCTGTTACCGACCTATCACCATAGTGAGGTAACAAGAGATAGAGTTATTCTTAATTTTGGTATTCAGAATAATAGAAATATAAATGTACGGAGAATTATTTTTAAAAATATATTAACCACGGCAATGAGTGAAACAAGTGGAGGTCTAGGATATCCTGACCTCATTTACGCACTTTGCCAACTTTCTAGAGTGGAAGCTGGAGGAGATGAGGAATGGATTTACCCTATGAAACCCATTTGTAAAGCTAATTTGAAGACTTATGAATCCCACAAAAAATGGAGAATTGGGAGTACGAGTCAAGGACCTTCTACTAGTAGAGATGTCCCCTTACTAGTTATGACCTTCCTTCTTCTAGCTTCCCTAGTCTGACTGATTTGATGAATGAATTGACCTTGCAGCGAAAAAGTATAAAGTTAAGAAATGAAAGGATTGGAGGTTTAGAACGTCGACATAATTATGATAGTGAGTACCTTCAGAGGCATTCAAATTTTTAGATAGTTTATTACGAAGCTCAGGCCCGACACTACAGAGGTGAGTCTGATATTACTTTTCCTGAGAGCCCCCGATATACTCAGTATCAGCCCAATCCACCTGCTGACCAAGCAGATGAAGACATAGTTTGGGATTTTGATATCTGAATGTAATTGATGTATTTTTACTTTTATGTTTGTAATTTTTGTAATAGAAACAAATATTTGTTTGTACTTTTCTTTTTTGTTCTAATTGGATAATTTTAATTATTGTTATAATTGTTAGTGTGGTAGTTAAAATTTGCATGTGTAGGATAATAGATGTTGATTAGTACTTTGTGAATTGTAATGTGATTTGATTTTAATTTTTACATTTTAATTGTAATTATTTTTTTTTAGTATTGTGGATGTGTTAGTGAATTATTGTGTTTGTTTAATGTTTAGTTTTGTACTTATTTCAAAATTTCATACCCAGCAAATTCTCTAACGATTAATATGTGTAGAAAGCTCATAATGTTATAGACCGGGTGAAGTAGAAATTTTGAGAAGGAATGTGAAAATTTCAGAATGATAAAAATGCCTAAAATATTGAGGTATGATTTATATTCAGCATTTTTATTTCCACCTGTATCATTTCATATTGAAAAATTTAAGTTTGGGGGAGGGAAGAAAAAGATTAACTATTAGATGTTCTCTATTTCAATATTTTCAAAAATTATTAATATGATTTTATGTAGTAAATTTAATTCAGAGAACTATATTTTGTATATAATTAAATATTATGGTAGATTTAAAGGAATATTCTGTAATGAAAATTAATTTTGTAGATTAAAGATATTTAGTATAAGAGAATAAGACTATAATTAACTATTTAAAGTAAAGGAAACTATATTTTGAAGTTTTAAGAATATGGAAATTCATTTAAGAAGAAAAGATTGTGGCTCAATAATGTAAAAGCTATGAAATATTTATAAGATAAAGGAATGCTTTGAGTTTCAAATTTAGAGAAAGAAAGGTGATGTTCAAAATCATTAAAGACTATCTAGATATAGTAATCCTCACTTGAAAAAAGAAAAAAAAAGGATTGACAATAATCTCTAAAAAAGAAAAGAAAAATATATAGGATTGAAAGCAATCCAAATGAAAAAGAGAAAAGAAAAGAAAGAAAAAAATATGAAAGTGAGGAGAAGCTTGAGGATATGCCTAATAAAAAATTGGCTTCACTGGACCCACCTAAAGGGAAAACCTAAATACATTCATGAAATTATATTTATGGATTAGATCTTTTACTAGTATTGCTCTCATGAAGTTGCTATCATTTGAATATTCTAAGTGACTTAATATTACAACATATAATCATTCTTGAAATGAATAGAAGATTAGAACTCTTAAACTTGATGACTAGATAATCTTGTAGCTACAGATTTAATTTAATTACTTGAATGTTTTTTTAAAAATCTCACTATGGTATTTACTTAGATCAAACTTGCCCGCCGATGGTGCCCTTGAGGCCGCCGACGGCGAGATCAGCGGTTATTGCTAACAATGCATTGGATGAGGATGAATTTTGGAGGGATGCTTAGAGCAACTCTTGGGAAAACTCATCCACAACTTTAAAAGAAGATTATGGACAAAAATAGGGAAGGCCCAGAAGGTTCTCGGTGGTCCTGAAGGTTAGAATGGTTCTATTAGTGTGTAGAGAGTTTACTAGAGTGTCTAATTGCGAGGAATTCTTTGAGAAATTGTAAGAGTGGAGGGGAGGTCAGAGATTTCTTCCTCCTTACTGCTTTGAAAAAGAATTATGTGTGCTATAAAGAAAGGAAGAGATTCAGAGGAACTTAGAGGAGTTTGCTTGGGGAGAAATTAAAGATAAGTGTTATTTACTTGTGGTAGTTTGTATGACTTCACTTTTATATATGAATTCTGAGTTTTGTTGTGTCTTCCCCATGAGTTCTGAGTAGTTTTCTCTGTCTTTCCCCTTATCTTGAGATTTGTGAAATGGTGATTTGAATTAGTTGAGCCATAAAAATGTTAAAGAAATTGTGATGATCTTTTCACTTCAATCTTAATTTACTTTCAATCTGGTCAATTGATTTGTTAAAATATATTGAGTTTTACAACTAAAATAAAGATTACATCCAAGATTCAGGGAGGTTAAAGCCCTTGGAAATTGGGTGCAAATAGATAGGGAAATAAAATTATCAGGCGTAGAATTGGAGATTTTAGAGTGACAAACTAAAATCCCCAATTCGGTTCTATTGTTTGGGTGTTGAAGCTTAGATGTTAGCCCTCAGGAGAGGGGAACATGGGAGCTTCGAAGTGAGAGTCGGCATCCTCCCAGCCTAGCTACAGATTTAGTAAACAACCGTAGGATTAGTCAATGTTCTTTATGCTTGGACCAAAGGGTAAAGAATAGGTATGCTCCTATATGACACAACACAATTTGAACTGATTCACTTTATCCATTCACTATAATTTCTTGACAAGGAGAATGATGCTCTCTTATATATTGAATATCACATTAAAACCTTTATTAGTATAATTATTTATTTAAGAGTTATTAAAATTACATATTTATTTCAATTGTCTATTATAGACAGATAAGCAATTTGAATTCCATTGTTTTGATTCATGTTGATTTTCTAAAATCTTAGTTCGTAGCTTCTAATTTTACTCTCTATGGGATCAATATTTAAGACTCCATTAGAGCCCTATATTACTTGAGCGATACGTATACTTGTGTTTATAAGTGTGACTTTATCATTATTGAATATTTTATATATACATCTTTATCGAATCTATAACTGTTATCAAGTTTTTGGTGTTGTTGCTGAGAAATTAAATCTTTTAGCAGCAGTATTAAATACTTATATTTTTAAGCATATATAAAGTCACTGTCAATGACCTAGTTGAACCTCCAATAATTTTCTGAAAGATAAAAACTTTATTTTGATTGATTAAATGAATTATATTTGAAAATACATATTTTTGGATTAAAATAATTATATAAATTAAAATAAAGATTGAAAAAATAATGATTCCTTCTCTAGTATCTTAATTAACCCATGAAAGATATGTCAGCAAATTCCCAAGTCCATGTGAATTGATTTAAAAATTTTGTGAAGATAGAGCCTTAGAGGTAAAATTGTAATTTCCACCCTTTCACCCTAACTAAAAATTTAGGATTGGTTAAAAGCTTAAATGAATTTTTTTTTATCCTAAGCAACTTCTTAAAGTGATTGAGAAATGAGAGTAAGTGGTAGAAACCAATTAACCCGACTTTTAAAAGAAGAAGGGTACACCAGTAATTATCTCAATTGTTGAACATTAGAAGATGAAATTGATTTGAATGATTTAAATGTTTGGGACTCAAGTTAGGAAGTCAATAACTTGCCAATCTAGAATCCCTAATTCAATTGTTGAATCATTGGTTAATCTTTCAATCAAAAATTTTTAATATGGTCATTTTCTTCAAAATTACACATCTACCCCTAGTGCCTTTTTAGCTTTGTAGTGTACTAAGTTCAATCTAAGGATACTTGAGGATTAGTTGGAAAATGAACCATAATTGATCCCCTTAAACACTACAAACTCTAGCTCGCTTGTCCCCTTTCTCACGGTTAATTGAGATAGAGAATTGAGCACAATTTAAACCTAACAAACCTCGGGATGATCTATTCAATAACATAATAAGTTCAAATGAATTCTAGATAGTCTAAAGAATTCTTAAAAACTGTTTAGGGTTATGCCATGAATACTTTTATAATCTTTTGGGTATTTTAAAAAATAATTGAACTTATTATGCTTTGTTCAATAAAATCATCCTTAAAACCCTTAGGGACCCATCAAGTTATGAGTTGTGGTATTTTTTTTTTAAATTTAAACAATTAAGGCTTCACTACCAATTAGTAGTTGCTCTTACTTTTACTTTATAGTACATACATGATTATGAATGCTAACATTTCAACGGGAGCAGTAAGAAGATGACAAGTACGCATTTAAAATTTATTTATTGTCATTTTTTTCTGTAATTTATTACCGCTTTAATGTATTATGCATGCTTGGTTGAGATACATTTCAAAAGCAAAAACAACACTTTTCAAAATTAAGATAAAATTTTTCAAAATTAAACTTAAACAACACTTTTAAAAATAAGAAACAATTATAATACATCCTTTTAAAGTTACGTGAGTCCCTCAGATGAGGTAACCTACGGTTGCTAACAATATCTCCCCAATTTAAATGAGCTTAACACCTCGTTCAGACTAAGTAAATTCAAGTGAAAATAGTGTGATTGGAATGAGAGAACCATAGGATCGTAACCCATGCTGCTTTAATCAACTTTTACCCCCCTCCCCCATAAAACTTGAATAACGACATGAAAATTGTAAAATCTTAAACTTTGACCCTGGAGCTGTCCCTTCAATGAGTAGATTGGAGCTAACATCGTGGGCAGTATGACAAGGATCAACTGAAGAACAACTTCGAGAGAGAAACCAGATCTACAACATCACATTTTTCTTTTGAATTAAATAACAAACAATAGGATTTCGAGGTAGCTCGTCTGGTACAACATAAATACTCAACTCATCTTTAGCCCTTTGTACAACTGTACAATTTAAACCCTAACTAGTTTTAGGCTCTTAGGTTTTCGTTTCTTACGACATAAACCCTCATATCATCTAGGTTATTTTGCATGATTAGTACCACATAAATGTAATCCCTAAATAACAAAACTTGCATGATGAAACATCAAGTAATATCATTTCTAAATTGAAACCAAACAATATGACAGCTTGGGAAGTCACCGGGGTTTCCCTTGGGTCAATGACATCTCCTGCCTTTCATTCCTTTGAATTCCTGAAAATAATTGTTTCTACTTGATCTATTCCCTTTTAAACCTCTAATGTCTAGCCTTGAAACCTTGAACTTTGAAATTCTTGAGGACAAAACTACTAATTTGAATCGAGAGTATTTTTAAGCGACTTCTGTCATTTAAGATTTAATTAACTATAAGGGATTGCCTCTGTAGGGATCTTGGGAGCCAAGCTTAATATAAACCCTATCTAATCTTCCATATTATATAGGTGAACTTGTCGGCTTATAAAAAAAATTGTTTCGCAGACCAAACATGTGTCATAAATACTTTAGTTTATTTAATCGAGTCTCACTATCAAGTAATGTGTCTATTCCCTGAAATATGTACATTATTTGTAGTGTTATGCTTGATCATTTAAAATAATGTATATATGAGATCGGTTCGGTCTCTTATTTTCAAAATTGGAACATTATTTTTCAAAATTAACATACTAATTTTCCAAAATCATATATATATATATATATATATATATATATATATATATATATATATATATATATATATATATATATATATATATATATATATATATATATATATATATATATATATATATATATATATATATATGGAAAAAAGATGAGAATTTCTATTAAGATCAAAAGGAAGTTACAATTTTAAGGTGTGGGGCATTGAACAAGTCCCTTTGAAGCAAAAAACTGAGAGAGGGGGTGGGGGAAGTGGAAACTACAATTTGTTGGGACTCTTCAACACATTTATCCAGAAAGTCAACAAGTATGTTTCCTTCTCTATAAATAAAATTGAAAAGTACATTTATCTCATTTATCAATTTTTGAATCCTTTTAATCCACTGGAGTATGTGCAAAGGAGGATTGTTGTTCTTTGTGACATATGCCAGCAGTAGGAAGGAGTCCCACTTCCATGTGTAAAGAGTTCCATTGGTTTTGAATGTCCAATTTGTGAGCTCAAAACATAGTCATAGCTTTCATCTTAAAAGCACCTTCAGTAATTATTGGTGACTGGAAGAATAACAAACATCTCCCAAGATGATCTCTAAAGACGCCTCCAATTCTAGCCCCTTGAGAGGAAAAACTGCCATCAGTGTTAACTTTAACGTTTGGTATGCAAGATTTACCCAGAATACTAATAGCCGGTCCAGGATCTCTTCTAATGTTCAGGATGTTGGGGAAGTTCTTGAGAGGGATGAGCTTCCTAACAAAGGCTAAGCAGTTAGAAGCCACTTGTAGTGCAGCAAAGGATATATATATATATATATATATATAATCTAAAATCACTTTTTCTGAATGAAAAAATCATAATAATAAATATCCGTCCAACAATATTCCACAACAATAATAAATAAACTTGAAAAAAAATGATCCCTTGTCTCAAATATTTACTAGATTTAAAGAAGCCACAACTTTTCTCATTAATAAGAATGGAAAACCTAATGGAAAACCTACAATTATTGCTATAAATGAAATAAATTTTCATTGAATCCAAATTTATGTAAAATCTAAAAAAATAAATTCAGAACTAAAAAATCTTACTCCTTAGATATTTCAAGCTTGAGAATGAATTTATGAACTTTCAAGTTTAAATCATGGACAAGTTCCTGAGCAAGCAAGATATTATCCACAATAACATGTCCCTTCACAAAACTAGTTTGATTAATGAATATAATGTTAGGAAGAAAAAACCAAAGCCAATTTGCTAGTGAGATTAATTTGTTAAAACAGATGCAAACACTAATAGGGAAAAAATTCTCCCAAATCTGAGGATTGTACAGTTTTGGAATAAGAGTTATGGAAGAGCTAGTAAAAAAATTTAAGATAAGGACAACCTTGGAAAATTTGAGACATGACATTGAAAACATCAACTTTAACAACATACAAAGCTTTTTGAATAAAGTTTGTTTTAAAACTATATGTGCACGCTTTAGAGTCTAGGTTCATAAAATGAACCATAGAGAGATTTCCTCTAACTCCTGACATTTACAGAGAAATAAATTGTCTTCCTCTATGATGATTTATGAAATAAGTTGATCTGGTAGGGGACACAGAGCCTGTTGGGAATCATTTAAAAGTTTTGGAAAATAATTGTCAGCAGAATTAGAGATAAGTTCTTAATCAGAAATTTCATGGTTGCCCTTATATTTCTTAATAATTCTAATCATGATTATATAATGACAGGGAAGTATTTTGTATTCTGATGACCATCTTTAACAAATTTAATAATAGCTTTTTGTTTCCAAAAAATTTCTTCCATAAGTTGAAGTTGAATAAGTTTAACCTTGGCATCAGCTAACTTCAACCTCGATTTGGAGGTGGGATTGAGAACATCATTATCCTCAAAGTTAATATCATGCAACTCAAGATCACAAATATTAGTAAACAAGTTTTTAAATTTAAATGTATTAGGTGTTGTTTAAGTCGTTTCATTTGAAACGACAATCTGAAGGATCCCATTATAGAATTATTTGTAGCTACATGAGCATTCTAATTTCCCATAATAATATCAAGAAAATTAGGAGCTTCAAATAACATGCTTTAAAAAGAAAAAGCGACCAAGAGAAATATGTTGATTTTGGCTGATATAAATAAGTAAGGGGAATGATCAGATTGAGACGACTAACATGTTCAATGGATGTGAAAAAGAAAGTATCAATCCAATGATTATTGAAGAGAAAGAGATCAAGTCATTGTCATAGATGAACATTAGACCAATTAAAAGAAGAGCCTACAAAACCTCTGTCAGTGAGATTACAATCTATAGTAGCATCATTAAAATCATCCATAGCATGGGAAGAAAGAACGTTACCGCCACGCCTTTCAAAAGAGCCATATATGCAATTAAAATCACCACCAACACACGAAGAAGCTTCAAAATCACCCTAAATTTGTTGGAGAGTGCCCATAAATGAATCCTGGCATGTCTGAAAAAACTACCATAAATAAATGAACAAAAAAACAAAATCATTAGCAAAATAAACTTCAGTATGAATAGCCTGCTAATGATCCAAAATAACCTCAACATCCATACCATGCTTCCAAAATAAGCAATTGTTTTAGAGAAATTAGGATAAGAATGATAAAAACCTAAAAATGAAGCCACATTGAATAAATTATTATTAACAATCATAGGTTTTGCTATATAAGCAATTGAAATGTTATACAACCTACATAAATTTTTTAAGCAAGTGGGAGATTCAAGAGAACCAATGGCCCTAATATTCCAGTAAATATAATGGTGTATAAATGAGTTTTAGGAGGGGAATTGGAGGTTTGATGGGTAATCATAGAAAGAGCAGTGACAACATGCTTATTATTATGAGATTTTTTTCTTGGATATAACACAAAAGCCATTCTCCACATTAACAAGTTTTGTCAGGTGCTGGCTGAGGTTTTGGATTTGGTCTCAATTAGGATTACACATGATTAAATTTAATTTGGGTTTGAGATTGGGTGAGTTTGGAATAAATTTGGCGGGAATTGGGGATGATTTGGGGACTTTAGGGCTTTAGGGGAAATTTGGTAAATTTGGGTGCAATTGCAGTCATTGGGTGGTTAGGATTGACTTTGGGGATGTTTGGAGTGAATTTGAGAATTTTTGCAAATTTTTGGATTCCAAGGGCATTTTGGTGGTGTAGAGGTATTTTGGCAATTTTGAGAGTTTTAGAGGTATTTGGGAAAATGGAGTGATTCGAAGTAGCTCAATATGATTTTTGGTGGAGAAATGGGGATTTTGAGTGATTTTGGAGATTTTAAGGTTACAGGGGCATATTCATAATTTTGAAGAAAAGTGGGGGTAGGAAGCTAACATGGAAGGTCTAAATGGAATTGGAATTGATGTCCATGCAAATCATGTAAACTCCTCCCCTAAAGTCATAATGCCCATGGAAAAGTTCATGTTGGATTCTCCACACATTGGTCCTAGTGATCCTAGCCAAAGACAAGGGGCATAGGGCCACCCAAGTCTCCAAAAAGAACCAAGAGGTGGGTTAGGTATAGGAGGTTTTAAGGTTTAATTTTGTGTAAGGTTATAACCAAGACTGAGTTAGCCAGTGCTGCTCTAAGGTCTCACTTATTCTATTGGAACTCACTCTTGGTTTTCACATGTTGGCCTTAACCATCCCAAGTGAGGAATGAGGGCTTACGACCACCCATGTGAGACTTCACAAGGAGATTCAAGAAGTGTTTATAATTTCTATGTGGGAGAGTTTCATCACTAGTCCTCTAAGATAGCCAAAAAGAAAGCCCTATGGCTATACCCCAGGCTTCTGAAGAGAAGAAACTAGACCTTATAATAAATGAGGTCAACATGAGGCAATCAAATAGAAATAATATGATTAGTATGGGATGGGGTAGTATCATTATCACATTCACCTTTCTCTTTATCTGACAAAGAAACAACTTCATTAACCTTACTATTTGATGCAAGAAAGTTAAGAGGAGCAAAATGAATTAAGTTATTTATTCTTCAAGTCCAAAACAGGGACAAAACCATTGTCTAAAAGTGAAGCAACCTGAATCTGATCACGGTCATCTAAGGGAAGATCTGGTTGTTTTAGATTTGAGTGAAGAGAGAATCATTCCTCAATCAAATTACCGCGCATTTTGTAATGTAAGAAAATTAGATGAACATTATCATACACAACTTTTTGCATACAACCATGCTTCTCAGAACCTTTCCAAATTTCCCTAATTAGAGTTTTAGAAATATCCACTTCAATAAGAATGTTCTAAATCAAGGGATGGATCAAAGAAGCAGTAGCATAGTCAGTGTGGAGGGGGTGGGCAATTAGAGAAGTTGTAGCATGAAGAACATGATGATTAACTAAATGAAGATGAAGTTTAAGGAAGGATACCCAAACATAAACTATATGAGATTCTTCCTTAATATTAAAATATGGTGTCCATTTAAATAAAAACATTTGACAATTAGAGTTGTAATACACACGATGAGAAAAAATCCAACTATAATCTATATCATTATCCAACTTAATCAAATGTGTCTTTGATCTTGTAAGCCCAAAAAAAACTTTCCAACAAGGTTTAAAGAATAAAAAAAAATCTATTAAATGATAAATATGGAGGGTTAATGAAAGGAAAACTTACTAATGAATGTAAAAGCAAAAGGAACCGCAAGAAAATCAATGGATGAATCCTTTAGAGAAGTGTGGGCTTACCATAAAGTGTTAAGGATCTGATCAATATTGGTTGAAAGTTAAGGGATTTACCTAACAAAGCATTTTTAAAGGAGTGCATAGGCTTTGACGAAGGTGAGAAAGGCCTACCAAAAAGGGGTTCATCACCTCTTACCATTAAAGAGTAGGTGATTTGGCCCATGAAATCGAGAGAACACCCCAATGTGGAAGATGTGGAAAAAATAAAACCAAAACGGGAAGGCATGAAGGTCACCCAGAAATCACCCTAGGATTCCCATAACAAAAAAAAAAAAAAGCAAACTGAGTTCTCTTACCTTTGAATTCCTTGCTTGGATGAAGACCAGAGCTCATAGTTTGATGGAAAATGGAAGATTTTTTTTTTATATATAGAGGGGAGAGGTTTTTGAGTTTTTTTTTTTTGAGAGTAAGAGACGAGGGAAATTTTGAAAAATAGAAACATAGAATTTTTTGGGCGTTGAGAGGGTCATGGATAAAAGTGGAGGAGTGCGGTTATGTGAGAGTTTTTGGGGAGAAAGGTGGTTAAAGGTCAGGTGGACGAATAAGATTAAGGAGGGGGTTATAGGGAGTGAATGGAGGGTGGAGATTATATGAGGTGGATGAGAGAGAAGGGAGTGAGGGGGTGTAGATGAACTGCACCACTTGGGCTGGAGGGTGGTGGATCAAGGAGAGGGGTGGCTAGGATGAAGGTGTTTGCAAGAGGAATGAAAGGCTAAGATCAATGGACATGAAAGGAATTTTTAAAAATAAGAAGGGCATTACGGTAATTTGGCCAAGTTAATTAAATCATTTATGAAAAAATACAAGTATAGATCATTTTGAAGAGATAGACAAGGGATCTAATAATATAAACCATCTCACAAAAGAAGATTTTTAGCTTAAGTTATAAGCATTTGAAGTGGTTAGGTGGTTGGGAGAGGGTTGGGAGCTGGTTTTGGTAAAAAAAAATTTACCTAAGCTCATTTGATAGAGAAAAATGTAAGGAATTAAATGCTTCAAGTGGTTTTAGCTAAATCGAGCTCCATGTGAAGATATGGTTGGACAAAGTGGGTGCAAACCCCTAGGAGAGAGAAATTGGTGGATTTTAAGTTGAAAGTTTTAATTGATTTTATTGTTCTATATTATGTATTTTTGAACTTAAAATAACTTTAATTGAAGTCTCAAATTTATTTGAAGTCATTGAGGTGGCTATGGTCAAATTATTATTTTATTATTAAAATTATTCTTTTTCCTCTACTAATTATCCTCAAATCAACTAGCCTCGGAATAAAGTCGAATTTAGGTGCAGAGGGACTCATTTGAAAGGTTTCAATGATATTGATGCAATGAAAAAGTTCATTTTTAAGAATAATGATTCATTGGAAAAAATTTATGTGAGGCCACTTTTTACATGGAAATCTTAAGTGCACAATTTTATGTAAAAACAATGTCTGGTGCCACTAAACTTTTTTGAATGATTCTTTGTGTGATTATGAAGATCATGTAGTTTACATAATATAATTTTGATCACTAAATTGACTTGTGGAGAAAAAGATAATTTTAGTGTTTGTATTGATAATCTTCATGCATAAAAAATTTAAATTGAAGAGCTTTACATAAAAATTATTTTAATCAATAATCAAACTTATTTGCAAGATATTTATAAGTGTAGTAAGCCTCATGCAACTTTCAAAATAAAGACTTGAGTCCTACATTGATCTCGGGATGGAAAATGATAATCTCAATGTCTAAGTGATTAAGGTTGTTTTTAGGGTTATCTTTGAGTTTGGCTAAAATTCGTTGTGTTTAAATATTATTTTTACTCAATTTTGATTTTTTTTTTAAATTAAACTTTATTTTTCTTAAATTAGGGGTTCTTCAAGACCAAGCTCATGTTAATTCAGTTGAGTTTAAGCCAGAAAAATAAAGTTGAAGAAAGATAGGGTGTCATATTTTCATTTAATTATAATGGATTAAGATCATTTCCAAGTGCTTTTAAATCTACCTCTAAATTTCTTAACATAATTCAAATCTAAATGTCTACTCTCTTAACCTGATTATCAGATGGTCGACATTTAATGTGAACAAATCATCTAAGACGACTCTCTTTAATCTCATCTGCCACTATTACTGAAACAACCCTTTCATGGATACATGCATTTTCCAATTTTCCTCTTAAGTTTCAAGCAATCCATCGACCTAAGCATTCTCATCTCAGCAATACTTAACTCAGCTATATGCTTTTCTTTTACAGGCCAACATTCTGCACCATAAAAGCAATATAGGTCTCACCACCATTATATAAAATTTTTCTTTAAGTCTAAGCGGTACTTCTCCATCTCACAATAGGCCCGATGCATTCCTCTTATGCACATCTCAAATCTTGATTTATTGAATTTTACTCATAAAGATAATTTTATTTTTGTCTTTTAGATAACTACATCTACTTCTATGATAATTTTTCATTATATTTTTTATTTTCTAGCCTCTCATTTTAAAATCTTGAACTAATAATCAATATTCAATACTTAAATTTTTACATAGAATGACCTTACAATCTTTACAATCTTGACGATTTTATTTTCTCATAAAAAAATAATCAATTTGTATTTTGTTAGATACATTCTTAAAAGTAATAATATGCTCATCCATTTCTTGAATAAAGCATTAGCAATAATAAAATCATAAGCTAAATCAAAATATAACATGGTTCTACCAACTTTATTAATAACTCTAAAACTGTAGTCACCATGAATATTTCCAAAGTCTTCTACCTCTTTACCAACATGTCCAAATCTCTTCCAACAAAAATTATTTCTTCAAGGGGTATCATTTGTATTAATCTTCTAGGCCATTCACAAATTTTTATTTTGACCTTGTGTCCGAACCCACTTGAGAAACATAAATACTGATAACATTAGAATTCTTAGTATTAACAATTCTCTGTCTAAATTTATATATCCAATTCTACTAATTTTTACAACATTATCTTTTAAACTCTTATTTATAATTACATCTAAACTATTTCTAGTGTAACTTCTAACTGAATACTAAAGTTTAGAACCTAAGCTATCAATCTTCTTAGCCTCCAACCCATTTAGTTTATTAAATGCATAATATATTTATCATACTGTGAACCATAGTATCTACTAATTCTATTAATTTATATATGATAGTGCTTATATTCCAAGATAATATCATGATATTAGTTTCATGAACAAATTTCTTTGTCTGCATCCATCCATTTATAGTGTGAGAACTCTTGCTTATTTAACATTATACGAAAGATTTGGTGTAGTGGCGCTTGCAAACTTTTTAGTATCTTCAGGTCATACAGTGGGTCGCTTCCAGAAAATGCTCTAACATTTATAAAATAATTTAAATGATACATGTCATAATTTTATGATTAAAATATTTTATTAGTTCTAGAGTGCCTATCAAAACCCTTGAGTTTCGTGACTATTTCTAAAATCTTATCCCACAACAATTTTTCTAAAAAAATAAATAAGAAAGAAAATAAACGCCCGCAACATACATTCATATTCCTTCTGAAGAACGTGTTCATTTTCCTGGAAGCACATTTCGAGGGATTAGTGCTTCGACTTCTTTCCTTCGGATCGAAGCTTGAGAAGTTGCCGCGATTTCTCTTGAATTCTCCCAACAGAATTTCTTGTTTCTAACGAGAAATAACGAACATGTCCGGCCTTAATTCGCTGTTCAATCGAGCTACTTTTGGAACGAGATGGTTCGTTTCTTAACACGATTTTTTAGGGTTTACCGTTTTACCTTTGTTTACAGCAATCCTTTAACTGCCATAAAACGTATTTTATGAGGCAATTTCACCGGTTAACAACGTTATTACGTCTGAATTTTCCCTTTTTCCGTAATTTCTTTGATATTAAGAATAACGAGCATAAATATGATCAGTGTCCTATGGAGTAGAACACTGAACTGTTAGAACATTGAACTTTCTTGTTGTGCTCTGACCGTGGATATACTCTGAGAAAAATTAATCGATAATTTGGGCGATGCCAATACTGGTTCTTGATGAAAGAGTTGCCATTAATAAGAAACATTACAATTATAGTAAGATATGAATTTCTTATCATTACGACATAATGACATCTTGTAATTGTATCTATTTAAGGTGGTGTCTGGCTGTAACTTACATTAAATAGGATTTATCAAATCTGATAAGTTTTGATTTATCAAATCTTATAAGTTTTGATTTATCAAATCTACACTGTGAAATCCATCTTGCAATCGAATTTAATAAATCCAGATCTGTCTTAAAAGTGGCATAATGCAAGATAAATGGATCTAACAGAGCGTTGGGTTTAATTTTTATTTTTTTGATGTTTGGTTGGATTTAAGTTAAATTTACTATTATTTTTGTGTGAGTTGTATAGGGTTTAGGTTGGGTTCCTTTTCCTATGTGTTTGTAATTTTTTATTTTATTACTAAATTGGAGCCTTTTAGTGCTTTTTATTATAAAAAGGTTAAATTTACTATTAATAGTATGCTACAAAACACCGCCTAAATTGTAGCTTTTAATTCATTGAATCACTTCCTAAAAGGCTTGTAGTTCATCCAAAATACTAAAATGACATTGTCTCAATGAGCAAATGCTAGTAATATATATTTTCCAAAAAATAACATCTTGTTGACTTTACAGCTATTAAGTCAGCAAGTTCCCACATGTAAGTACTTTAAACTATCTGAACTAGCTACATATATTGGAATTCTAATATATTTTGGGCTGCTAAATGGTGAAGCTTGTAAACTATCTCCATGAAAAGTTAAAATTGAAGAGCTATATTTGACTAATGTGGCATTGTGAACAATCTAAGCATGCATTGGCTTAAGATTGATGGTTGTAGGTTTGTATTAATGTAACTTAACATTTGTATCTGCTACCTTGAAAAATCCTTTCCTCGGGTTTGCTATAATCATAAGTTATTTTTTTAAGGGTCTGTTTGGGGCAGCTGCAACTTATTGAATAATCTAATGATCAACAACTTATCTGAATAAGCTAGCTGGTTGTTTGGGGCAGCTATTTCAAAACAGTTGATTTACAACTGTTTGTGGATAAATGATCATTTTGCCCCTGTAAGTATATCATAATTATACCTTTTTTTTTTCTTTTAGGGCTCATTTGGTTGATTGCAACAGGAAAAGATGTATTGGAAAACAATTATTTTTCACTCTTTTTAATTATAAAATAAAGTATGACTTATGATTGACTTTGAATTTGCTTTACGGTGAAAAAAATTCTATGAATTATAAATACATCAAACCAAGTGATGAAATCTAGAAACCTTACATTTCTCAAAACATTATTTGTCTGCCTCAAACACTAGAATGAACCCTTCCTATATCCTAAATTTCCATTGATCACAAATCCTCAAGCACTAGAATGAACCCTTGCTATATCCTAAATTTCCATCGCTTAACGACAAAACCATTCACAATAAAGATGATTAGAGAGTCAACGCGAACAACGAAACCCCTAATTAAGAAGCTGGAGGCACACTACCTCGTGATCAACCGCAAAGATTGGACATTGGCGGCCAATCAAATCTTGTCAACCCGTTCTTTACTGCAATTATAAGAAGTAGCAGAGATCTGCAATATGATAAATGTATGACAAGCAAAAAACAATAAGGTATAGAATGTTTTTTTATTTTTGGATTCTCACCCCGTGGTATTGGCTTGCCTTACTCATCAGAATGATCTTGCCTGGCCTATAAGCGAGAGAAGTGGTGTCTAGAAGCGTGAGGAAGGAGAAGAGTAGAAGGGATTTAGCTTGATCACAAAAATGTCTCATCAAGGCGACTATCGCTCGTGAAATGGTAGAGACTGGAGAGATAGTCAGCATGAAGGATTATGCTGTAAATCAATGAGGCGAGGCGAGGCGAGGTGAGATCAACAGTTAGTGTTCTATGCAACAACACTTGTCTCTCGTCTAAGGATTTCGTTGTGTGAGCTCGTCGATGGCAACTCTTGCAAGTTGCGATGCAAGGGGAGGCGGGGCGGGGCGGGGCGGGGCGAGAAGGGAGAGATGAGTAGCGCGACAGGGCAGATGGCGTCAAGGGCAGCGGGTAAAAACTGTGTGAGTGAACGCAAGCCGTGTGGTCGATCCCGTGGCTGCTTTTATTAGTTAAAACAAAATGATGTGTATTAAATCGCGCGATGAACACGTGAAACAAACATTTGGGTAGAGTTTCAAAACGACGCCCTCACAGATAAGTTACCCCAAACGAGCCCTAAGTTTAATTTTTTTCTTAATGAGCTTTAGAGTACATTTTTTTGGCTGTAGTTGTAAGAAATGTCATTTCAAAAACTGTTGTAAAAAATCTATTGTTCAAAAGCTGGTGTTTCAGAAACACAAGATCTGTTTAAAAAATACAGTTTTGAAAGTGTTATCTGGGAACAAATATCAGAAATACCCTTTTGTTGATACTATATAGATTCATAAGTATTTTCAATTAATGTAATTCTTATATTTGACTGTATTATCTAAACAAGCGGAACAAAAGTAAAGTCAAACTTAAATTATGAAATCCAGAGAATGCTAGATTTTAGAAATTGCATTTTTCTAAAAATAATTTTCTTAAGTAAAATCGAAAAAGGGATAATTATCAAAATAAATAAATATTCATAATAAGGCCAATGATTGTGAGTTAAGTACTATTCACTCACAACACCTTTATGGTGACATGTATGACAATCCTTAGGTGCACTTTGAAGTAAGGAGAACGTAAATAGAATTTTTTACTGCAAAAATAGTCACACAAACATGACATAAACATTATATCTTCAACCATAAGTTGCATCACAGTCAGACCTACGAGTTATGTTTCTAATAAATCCTACTTTAATACAGTTTGTCTTCCAAATTATAGTAACACCTTCGAAACAAAAACAACTCTAACAATAAAAACAACACTAACAACAATAATATAAATACTATGATCATAAAATCAACTAAAAGCAAGATCTTTATAAAGAATTTCAAGTCTTGAAGATTCTTCACAATCGTATTCTCAGATGCATTCTCTTATTCATTATGTCGTTCCAATGTTGCATCGCACGGTTCCTCCATCTACTCAAAAATTTGTGAACTTCATTCAATCAATTTCTGGGTCATCTATAAAATTTTATGTCAGCATTAACACCTTTTGAGTTGTGAAAACAATGCATAATGGATTGCAATCACAATATATTTGTCAATACTACGTCCCCTTAGAACTTGTTGAATAGCTTGAGCTCATATCCGGTAATCTAGTTCTGTAAATTAATGGTTATAACATAAATACCGAGAGAAAAAAAATAAATAGGTAAAAAAATTAGTTTTGAGCCAACGCAAATAATAAAATTTAAAAGACATATAAAATTGCAAATGAATCTCACCACATAACTTATCCAATCAATCGCCCAATAAATTAGATATAACTCTCGCTTCGGGAAGGAATTGATGGGATCTAGAGGACTTGGGCGCTAAAGCAGAAGACTCTGGAGCAACCACGAAAGAAATGACGCAAAACTCAACAGACTCAAAATAGTATTCACGTTCGCGTTATTATTAAACCACGGAACTGTGTTTACACATGGCAGCAGCGAAAAGCACAATTCAAACAGTCCCTAAACGCTATTTTGAATCAACCGTGGTTCAAAATTCTGAAACAAATGCACCTTGAACCTAGGTACTTGCTTCATTTTGCAAGGAAAAGAAAGACACAAGCAAAGGGTGAATTTAGTGTGATACTGATTTTTCCCACTTAGGAATCCCTTAACAAAGTTTAACCAATTTAATTCCACTCATAAAAGCTAATGGAAACTAAATGGATATAACAATTAAAATAATCTAAATATTTAGAAGCTAAATTATTTGACAAGCAAACTAAAGCTAAACATCACATTGGGCTAACTTTAAGTGTAGAATAATTTTATAAGCTTGTGAAAGATATGTGACTTTGAAGCATAATGTTAATGTTTAACTTAATTCAACTTTGTAGACCAATTAATGCTAAATATCAAAGTTATCTAAATATACATACATGTACGTATCTATATATTGATATATATATACATACATGTATGTATATATAGAGAATATATCTATGGATGGATGGATGGATGTATGCTTTTAGCATTTACCACAATGGATGGGTGGATGGATGCTTTTAGCATTTGCCACTATGTATATATAGAGTGAATATATCCATCTATCTATCAATTTAAATGTGCTAATAAGGAGTCTATGTGACTTTGAAGCATAATGTTAATGCTTAACTTAATTCAACTTTGTAAACCAATTAATACTAAATATCAAAGTTATCTAAATATACATACATGTACGTATCTATATATAGATATATATACATACATATATGTATATATAGAGTGAATCTATCTATCTATATAGATAGATAAATAGATGGATGGATGGATGGATATATGGATCGATAGATGGATGGATGGATGGATGGATGGATGGATGGATGGATTATCTATCTATCTATATATATAGATAGATAGAGAGATGGATGGATGGATGGATATATTCACTCTATCACTAAACTCAAGGATACTTTTAGCATTTACCACAATGATATCCTAACCAAGCAGTTTAAATGTGCCAATAAGGAGTCTAGTGCAAGTCCTGCAACACTATTGCTCTCTAATGGCATGAAGAATATTTAAGTGGTTTGGATGGACGGACGGACGGACGGACAGACGATCGATCGATATAGATGGATGGATGGATGGATGGATGGATGGATGGATGGATGGTCGATCGATCGATATATTCATGGTTGGATGATCGATCGATCGATCGATCGATCGATATATTCACTCTATCACTCAACTCAAGGATACTTTTAGCATTTACCACAATGATATCCTAACCAAGCAATTTAAATATGCTAATAAGGAGTCTAGTGCAAGTCCTGCAACACTATTGCTCTCTAATGGCATGAAGAATATTTAAGTGGTTTGGCTTCCACTTGGTCTAAATTGATTCCTAGCTCTTCACCTATCTAGGATTCCCACTACACCTGATTGTAAATACAAAGTAAACCTCCTTCTAGGAGTGGAGATGCCCTTGCAACCTCACACTAACTTCATAGGCGAGTACAATCTATTCTCCACTATGTTTCTTCAAAGATATTGCAAACTTTCCCTCACAAGAGAAATTCTTTTTAGAACCAAAACTCTTTGAACTTTGGAGGTGAAGTGATAATTTTCACCTTTTAGCGTGTACAAAGTTTTCTTTTTCAATGGATTGTAAAATATGCGAGAAAAAATTAACACAATCTTATAGATATCCTTGGTGTTTGAGGGAAATATATTATCAAAGCTTTTAGCCACAGACATTTGAAATGATGCACACTACAAGTCCAATTAGACTTTTCTTCAAAATGAACTCTTTGCGATAGCTTTCAAACTTGTAAAAAATCAACCCTTAAAACTACTCTAAAAACCTTTTGTTTGGAGAGTTTATAGAGAATCGAGAGTTCAACTTTTCCGAAAAATTTCATTAGGAATTAATGATTGAAGCTGGATGGGATTTTATTGAATAAATCACTTAAATATTTACTACTAAAAAATTTTTGAAATATCTTCCAAAATTTTGGTTTCTTATTTAAGAAAAAATTTAGACTGTTATTATATATCTGTTACAAAATATCCCAAAGTTGGCACGGTTATTGCCTACATTTTGATGCAATGTGGCGAATGACAAAAATGTAAATAATGGGAAACCTATAAGAGGTGTGTGTTGGCAAGAGAAGGAAGTGATGGAATGGTAAATTATGAATGTAAGAAACTTCAGAATGACATTGGAACTCTTGAATTGGCTATAATTAAAAGAAATTTGTAATTTATATTTAGCAAATCATTAGATGACATCATATACATATTTTGTTATCATCAAATCACTGATGTGCCATATGAGTCAGACGGGCTCATGGGGTGAACACAAGTATATTAATACTTGAATAACATATAAGTATCACATCTCTGTGAAATGCCATCTTTTAATTTAAATGATATAATTCAAATACAGTTTCATGCTCTTTGTTAACATTCTGTGTTTCTAACTTGTATTGGACTATAATAAAATACTAAATAAATGAATGCTTTAATGTAATCATACTTATATTATATTGGCTGTATTCCTTTTGATGATTTAAGGTTTTATATTGTCCTCAAAGATTGTGTACCAACTTATTTGTATTCATCTGGATCTTATTGATTATTTGCAAAGGATCCTTGATCTTTTGGAATGCAGAGAAAGTCTGCTAAGACTTAATATAAAATCCTTCAGCAACTCACTTGCCTTTCAACTTAGGCTTCCCAACACCAGATCTCATAGTTTCACTTTGGAGTTACAGCTTACCTATCAGTTACTCTCTTTAGAATGGCGTATTGCTGGAAGATATCTTGGTGTGATCTCTATATTCGTATTTCCAATTTTAGTTAATTGATGGATATTTATGCTTTTTAGTGTACTTGGATGCTTAAAATTTAAATTTTTATTTGACAACTGTTTGAAAACCCATACTTTATTTAAATATCCCTTTGATGTTGAATCATTAACATGGACCATAGATATTTTTTGCAAGGACTCATAATTAAATTTAACTACCTGAATCAACATTTATTATTTGCATGTTTTGAAGTTGAGCGAAGAAGCAGGAATCAGTCAAATCACACATGCACATGTGCAAATCGTTGAATTATGATCTCTTGGAAGGAGCAGAAGCCCTCGATGAATTAGAAGTGAGATGGCAGTAAAGTTTAAAACCCATACATAAATATTTTCAATCGGACATACCATATATTTTCTGGTTGGAATTGTTTTTCTTATTTAATGAGGATTTGAATCACAGACCATTCCTTTGGAGGCAATGTGTTATTTCACTGGGTTACATGCACACTTCAAACGAGACCACAACTGTTTTGTATTTCTCCCCATTTTAATTCTGTTGTGGATTTTCTTGTCTATTTTAACGTGTATTATGTATTACTAGCAACAAGGGTGATATTTTTTCCATCTTGAAATTCTACGTACTTTTTTCATTGTTAGAAGGGGTTATTTTCTTTTGTATACAGAATGACATTTTCTAAGTGTTCATTGCAAAAGAAAAATCATTGTCTAAAGTGACTGATTATACTCACGAATGTTCCTTTTTTTGGCTGTTTTCTCAGCAAGACATGCTTGAATTTGGCGGTTTCTCGAATCAAGCTGCTTCACAATAGGAGAGAGCTTCAACTAAAAAATATGCGTAAAGAGATTGCCCAGTTTCTTCAGACCGGCCAAGAAGCCATTGCCCGGATCAAGGTATGCACTAAAAATTTTCAATCCTTCAAAAATTCTTTTTTATTAAATTTGGCATTTGTATTTTAATTATTTATGCAATGTTAGGTGGAGCATGTCATTCGTGAACAGAACATATCGGCTGCTTATGAGATTCTAGAGCTGTTCTGTGAATTTCTTATTGCACGTATCCCTGTTCTTGAAGCCCAAAGGTGAAGATCTATGTTTATAGCAATACAATCTTGTATCTTGTGAATTCAGGCTGTCTCAAGTCCTCAGAAGAGAATTATGCTTTGATTCATGCTGGAGAAATTGACTTGTAGTAGGTCTTAATTTCCCCGTCACAAATTGGAAAAGTATAAGCCTTCTTTATATGTTATGTGGATGCTGGCGATTGGATAAGTGGAGAAAAAATGTTTAAAAAAAAGTGAAATGTTAGAACAATGGAGGAAAATGTTGTTAGGATAGAGGATTAGAAATAGTAAACCAAAGACCAAATATATCATGTACAATTTTGGTGGATGTGACATTAACAATTATTACAATTATTAATCAGTAACATCAAGGAGTTGTTTGTTTTGTTGAAAAAGAAATATAATATTAAGAAACTCATAGTGAAATTATACGCAGGAGCTTGCATTTGATATGTTTTGTTTAAAGAAAATCAAAATAACGTAAAACACAATTGGTAGCAACTGATTGGGTGGTGGCAGTGGATTTGCGGTGGCAGGCTTTGGTGGAAGTTTCCTTGCAACTTAATGTTGCATTCCATTTTCCTCAAACAAAACGCCAAAATTTTTAAAATCCCTGCATTTGGAATGGAGTACTCTCTATTTATTTGCAACTAAACAACTTCTAAAAGAAAAATTAGTATTTTGGTCATGATAGGTTTCAAGTATATTGAGTTATATATGCATAATGATGTAGATAAATATATAACTGTTAGAGTTGAGATTGGGTGATTAAAATGGAACACAGTGCTCTGAAAGTATTTTGCGATAGGAGAACAACATGGAACCTTCAAAGTAAATTTATAAAGCTGCAATTAAAACTATAATTTTATTTGGATCTAAGCATTGGAAATTGATAAAGTCAATGGTATATTAAGTTGTACTTGGTTGGATGAGAATGTTAAGATGTATGCTTGACAAAAATAAGAAGGATTAGTAGAGAAATAATTGCATTGGGGGAATGGTTGTAGTGACATCTATTAGAGATAAGGCAGTTGAAACTAGGCCCAGGTAGATTGGGCATGTATAAAGAATTGTAGAAAGTACGCTTATTAAGAAAGTAGATAAAACTAGTGTTGGAGGACCAGGAACAATGAGGGGTGAAACCAAGATAAAATAGAAGTTCAAAATTTATGAGGAATAGATTCAAGTTTACACCTTATTGGGCATTACTCAATAAGAATGAAAAAACATGGATTCCTAAAGCCAACCTAAAAAGTTACATTTGGCAAAAGAAAAAGGTGACACGAAAGTTCTTCTATTTATATTTCAAAATTTCTAAAAAGCTTCCATTTATAATAATCATGGGTAAATGCCTTTTTTTAGCATCAATTCAATAATCCCTGGACAACAACATTCATCTATTGCAATCTAGTAGCAGACCTTCAGGGCCTGCTTGAGCCCTAGACTTAGACTACAGGGAACTTGTGCTTCTCCAACTTAATAGGTGTGTGCTTGTAGACTTGGGAGTCTCCTTTCTTATATCAAGGTATTAGAACTTGTATATTTAGGAATAATTTACCTTGATTGCATAGTTACTTTTTTGAATGTATATGATCTCTTGGATTTAACCATAATGTGTCAATCTATTGAGAAACTCATCTAGATCTGGACCTCTTGAACTTGTCAAATTGGATGAGTTCAAGAACTAAACAACTCTAGTCATCAGACTAACAAAAAAGGGGCTCTTCTACTACTACCGTTTTTATGGCTTTTTGTGTTATAAGAGCTTGCTCCTTCACTCTTATCGTTTTTATGGCTTGTTGAGTTAAGCGAGCCGTAAGCGATTAAGCCATATTTGGTCTTGTTGAGTCTTACCTTTTTGACTCTCTTGAGTCTTAGACTTTAGTTATGACAGAACTTGCATCCTTCCAACTTGACTCATTAAAGCTTACAAATCTCAAAGTCTTTTTAGTTGAACCTTCGAGATCTTGGTTAACAAAAGGGAAAAGTAGTTACCTTTTAAATTTTATCACATATATTTTGCTTGATAGCAAAATTCTTTGAGTAAATATGTGGGTATTTCAGCATTTGCTGTGATGGCAACCCAAAAGGAATGAGATCTTGATGTAAGGTATGATATTTTGTTGAGGATCTCAACCATAAATTTGTTATCAATCTCAAAAAGAGGGGCACATTACTTGATTAAACACAATTGGAATCTCGACACCGAGCACGATATCAACACAAGTAAACTAAAAAAAATGTCCCACCTTAGGGGGGAATTTTATGATTAGTTAGAAAACCATTCTTTTATTTCAAGAGAGTTTCTAGAAATATCTTCTAAAATCTCTTTAGGCTTATGCTCTCTCTAAGCAACTTGATGGACTTTTTGTTGGGCTTGCATAATGACTTGTACAGGAGAATGAGGAGTAAATAAAATAAACTCCTATTAGCTTGCATTTGATGACATCTCTTCCAACAGGTATTGTCGATCTGTTGTAATGGAAAGTGAGGAGCAACAGAAAAACTCCTGTTGGTTTGCATTTGATGACCACCCCTCTTCCAGCTGGAATTGTCGATCAATTTGTAATGGAGAGTGTGGAACAACTGAAAGCTCTCGTTGGCTCACATTTGATGACCCTTCTTCTAGCGAAGATTATCAATTTATTTGTAATGGAGAGTGAGGAGCAAATGAAAAACTTCTATTGACTTGCATTTGATGACCCCTCTTGTAGGGAGAATTGATGATATCTTTCATTCAGTTACTTTTGACTTATTGGGGAGTGAAAATGACCATAATCACATCTTGTTAACATAAATTTCACAGCTCCATCTATGGGGTTTAAGGAGACTCATCTATTGGTTTTGCCTTACTCATTCAATCAGTTTACAAAACCTTAAGAATTTGATCACTTAACTTATCAAGTTGGGTAAGCTTTAGTAAGACGACTATTATGATTAGATGGACAAAACAGGGGCTTCTTCACTCTGACTTTTTTTATGGCTTGTTAAGTGAAGAAAGATGTCAGAAAATCAGTCATATTGTGGCTTGTTGAGTCTGATCTTCAGGACTTATTTGTGTTTTGGACTTGAGCTGTAAACGAACTTGTGCTTCTCCAACTTAACCTACTGAAGATCACAAGCTCAAAATTCTCTCGTTTCAAATTTTGAATTATGACAAGTCTGACTTTGAGATTGTCTTGTTTGTAATTTGCTTTAAGATTTGTTCTTTTTTGCACAAATTGATTTGGTACAATTTTGACACCAATATGATAAAAAAAATCAATTGGGATCTCACATTCGACTTGATGTCAACCCAAATGATAGAATATAGAATTTATTTGGGGATCCCAACTTGAAGCTTGATGTCAACCAAAATAATATAAGAAACATATTTAGAATCTTAGCTCAATGCTCGATGTCAATCCAAATAAAATAAGTGACGCCCTGTATTGATAACAAGGGAAAGCCTGACACTAATTAAATATATTTGAAGATCTCGACTTAAAGCTCGATGTCTCAAATGATAAAATATAAATAATATTTGGGAATCTCGATTTGAAACTTAATGTCAACAAAATGATAGAATAAAATATATTTGGAGATCTCGGCCCAGTGTTGGATGTCAATTCAAATGACATAAGTGGCCCTCTGTCTTGTTAATAAGGGAAAGTTTGATACTAGTTGAATATATTTGAGGCTCACGGCTTGATGTCAACTCAAATAAATATAGGCAGTTCCTTTGTCTTAACAACTAAGAAAAATCAGATGGTATCTTTGAGCATGATACAAAGTTTGGGCTAGCTTCTTTGGTTTAATGCTTCACACTTAATCATACTTGTTGAACAAGGGAAATTTCTTCAGTCAGATCTTAATGCTTGTATAGACCATTTGAAGAAAGTTACTCCTGACTGGCCTGATATCTCCACAAGCAAGAATCATCTCCTTTGACTTTTGTTTTCATCCTTAAATCAGGTGAGAAAATTTGATAAAACTAGATTACTTGATCTTGTTAAGATCGATATACTTATGATTTTATTCTCGTTAGACTGAGAAATGGGGGTTCTTCACTACAAGTTTGGCTTTGAGTGAAGAGAAATGCTAGCATCTCGGCTACATCTCGATTTGTTGAGTCTGGTCTCCATCTGACTCCTAAACCTGAGCAATAAATAGTATTAAGCTTTGCGTCATCAGACTGACCAATGAGGCTCTTCACTACGGCCATAGCTTGTTGAGTGAAGAGAAAACCCAACAACTTGGCCACATCTCAACTTGTTGAGTCTGACCTCTGCCCGAGTCCTAGACTTGAGCAATAAATATTCTTGTGTGTTGTTTTTGTTAGACTAACAAAGAGGGCTTTTCACTACAACATTGACTTATTGAGTGAAGAGAAAAGCAACTCGACCACATATCGGTTTGTTGAGTTTGGCCTTTGTTCTAGTCCTTGACTTGAGTAAAAGAGGGTTTATGTATCTCCAACTTAACTGTTGAAGCTTGTAGATTTTCATAGATTTTCTCGCTTAATATTTTAAATTTTAGTAAGTTTTGATGACGAACTTTTAACCTTTAGAATCATCTTATACATCTTTCTTGAAGCATACTCTTTTTGGATTGACAAATGGAAAACAACTTTATCATTTGATAACCTGAATATTTTCTGAGGGATCTCAACTTAAAAAACAATGCTCCTTAGTTACTTAGGGATCATGAGCATGAGTATGATATCAACCCAAATGAGGGAGATTTACATGCTAGTCATGATGTCAACTCTTCTGGTTAGATGATCTTAGCCTTAAATTTGTTATTTACCCAAGAAATGATTAGCCTCATGTCTGATAAATAAGGGACTTCAATGTTCAGGGCGCTCAGTGGTCTCAGCTTTGGACATGATTTTAACTTGAATGCATAAGAATCTTCGAAATATTTTTCCACCGTCCAACAAACTGGAACAACTTGAGTTTACAATGCATCTAGGGATCTCGTCTATGAGTGCAATTTCAACCTAAATGATAAGCTTTTGACTAGGAGCTTAGTACTACCATTAATAATTGTTTCAATACTTGGTAGATATATCTGGGGATTTCGACATTTAGCATGATGTCGACTCAGATGATTGAGAATGCCTCTATCTTGCAAAAGGTGTTCCAGCGACACATGGGTATTTTTGGGGATCTCGACTTAGAGCACATTGTCAATTCAAATAAACAAAAAAATTGTCCGCTGCCTTGCAGAGAGAAACTTCATGATAAATAGAAATTACATTCTTATATCATAATGATGCTTGAGTTTTTTTATGGTGTTAACCCAAATAAACTAAAAAAATGTCCAGTCCTATAGGGGAAAACTTTATAATAACTTGGAAATGCATTCTTGAATTATAAGAGAATTTTCAATGAAACATTACACTCATGCTGAAATATAGCATATATTATTTTTTTCATGAAGGAAACTTTGATAATAGCTTTGGATACATTGTTATTTGTTGCCTCTTCAAATATCGATTAATGATTTATGATATTAATCATCGACTATTTAGGCCGATAACTCGGAAGGCTCCTCCCTATATATATTCTCGATGATAGAAATACTTTCAAGTTAGGTTCAATTTTTTTGTCAACTTTAGGTTTGATGATTCATTTGTAAAACTTTGATTTGGCAGCTCAAATTCAATGATCATCCCATCGATGAGATTTAATGTTACATCTCTATTTGATTTCTTTGCACATATTGGGGAGTGATGAACGATCGAGTCATCTCCTGCTAGCATCAATTTAATAATACATGCGCTCGTGGGGATGAAGCTTGTTGATGATTGAATTCCTGGTAGACTTTTTAAGGTGTCTACCACTAGGAGATCATCAACGAGTCTTCTTTAAAATTCATCTTTAAATAGTCAGAGCACAAATCAGATGTCATGCAATTCCTTCGCTGATTATTTTACCTAAATCAACTATCATCTCAAAAGGAAGATAACAACTTCCTGATTGGAGCCTTATTGTCTCGATCACCGTAAGCTTTTTTTTTGTCTTCTTTTTATTAAGCTTTTTTTTATAATTTTTAGGAATCTATGTGCTCTAAATGAAAAAAAATTATGATAATTCTTTTTAGTAAGGCTTAATATGATTGTGCTCAAGAAAAGTTGTTCAATAGCACTAGTAGAGCTCTTCATGTTAACCAATTTAGATTTTTTTAAAATCATTGCAGACAAAAATACTTGTTTCTAAGACTAGAGCTAATTAAATGATCGATTGATAAAAAAAAATCACTAAGCTCTCAATATTCTTTTTCTTTTTAATTTCAAATAATTTTACTCTTCTGTAGGTTGAAGCCTCTTGATGTAGCTTCAAACAGATACAAATATGGTCCCAGCATCAACAATGAGAATTTTCAAATCATTGAGCTGGATGGTGACCATGCATGGAGGGATTCTAGAGAACCATAATACTGAGATTCATCATTATGATTATTTTTTAGAATTCACTCTGGACAAAATTTTACCGACAACAAATCTGCGGGAGTGCTAACAAGATTTCACGTCCTTTTTTTTCAATTTTTTTTTCCTTTGGAGGTTTAGTCTCCATTTTTGCTTACCTTTCTGCTGAGACCTTTTGTTGGAGAATCCTTGAACATGAGATATGGATGTACGCTCTGATGTTGAACGATCAGAACTTACCTTGGTTTATACTAAGCCGCCATAGCAGATGATTGTCTCTTAATAGACTTTCAATTAGTTCCGATCACAACATGTCTTTCATATCTCATCATAAGTGATTTTTCCTTGGCAACCCTTAGGACTTTGTGCACTTTAGCAAACAAAGTTTCAAGTATTTTCTTCTCCTTAGTAGGAGTTTGAGATTGTTGATTCCGATAGGGATTGCCTTGTTTCACAAGTAGAGCTATTCTTTTGATCCATTTAAATCATCAAATTTATTATAAATAGGAACACTCGCTTCTGCTTGGGGGGTTAGCTCAGAGGCAGGTTGCTCAACTGCAACTACTGGGCTATTCACTTCATGTTTCTTTTCTTCCTTTGTCTCCTGGCCAGCTTGCCTCAAGTTTAGAAAGCTTCAGCATCATGTCTACTGGGACCTTTTGGTGGTAGATATTTATACTTAAGACATCAGTATCACACCCCCCCCGATGTTCACATTATAGACCTTATTTCTCTATTGGGACATTTGGCAAGAGATTACCGGACTGAGATTAAGTCGTAACTTGATGCTTGCAGAATAGAGATAATTTTTTTGTTGAGATTTTTTGACAATAGACACTTGGATTAAAATCTAAGGGTCATGCTTCAATGCCCGCCAAATAGAGTTTACTCAATATTTGAGTAATTACAATAAATGAAAGCAATTAACTTTTCATTTATCTTTTAATTTTTTTAAGTTGCTATTATTGTGAATATAAGCATATATAAACACACACACACACACACACAGATATATATATATATATATATATATATATATATATATATATA
>NEWO01000435.1:168255-181173 GCA_003013225.1 Phalaenopsis aphrodite | reverse complement strand
TTCACTGAGCCTTGCTTTCTTCCTCTCATTCGATCCCGACTCAACGAAGCTTCGACGTTGTTTCCCGCACTCGACGAAGACGAACTCTCGTGCCAAAAGACGACGAAGGGCTTCAGCGCCTTCTTCTGTCAGTTTCGTCGTCTCCTCCTTCGTGCCTTCCAGCTTCTGCGTTTCTTTTCTGCACGGATGAGCTGTCTTCTGTGCATTCGGTTCTTGCACAGCTCTTCGGCTTGTCTTTTTTGCCTCTGCCCGAATTGCAGGGCTTTTTTCTTTGCTATGATAGAGCTTCCTTCTTCTTCGGTTGAATCTGGAAAAACCTACTCTTTTGCTCACGTGGTGGGTAATTCTTAGGGGGAGACGGCGGTTGTCTTCCCTTCAAGTTATAAGGAGTATCGTGATGGTACAAGTGACCGTCCCCTTATTAAGAATGCAAGCAGAAAAAGTGGAAAGACAATACCTTTTTTCTCCACGTCAGAAATTTCAACGCTGACTGACAAAACCAAATTTGCTCTTATTGGAAAATTTCAGTGGAGACACCCACCTATGGAAATTATCAGGAAAAGTTTTGATAATCTCAAATTAACAGGAAAGTGGAAAGTGGGGCTCATGGATGAGAGACATGTATTGATTCAGTTAACTGTGTCTGAGGACTAATCTCGGATTTTCTCCAAAAAATATCTTAACATCGCTGGTAAACCTATGAAACTACTCAAGTGGTCTCCTGATTTCGACCCAAAACATGAAACTCCCACTGTACTGGTATGGTTTAGTTTACATAGTCTCAAGCTGTATTTTTTTCACCATCAGGTTCTCTATTCAATTGGGTTCATCCTTGGGGAACCTTTGAAGCTAGATCTATCTACTTTCAGCCTAACCAGACCATAGGTGGCCAGAATAATTGTGAAAAGGGATATTATTTTACCTGATGTTACTGAAGTTTGGCTGGGCACAACCCATAATGGTTATTGGCAACAAATCGTCATGGAGCACAAACCCCATATTGGACCCACTATAAGATGTTTGGTCATGTCCTTGATAAATTTCACAAGTTTCATCCAAATTTGAAATCTAAGGTTCAAGTGAATAAGGATGGGTCTAACCCCACTGCTTTGGACATTTTAGTTCCACCTGGGGAGGATACTACCAAACAGGAGGTGTCTGTTGCCCCTGAGGCCCCATGACACTGCTCTTACTGTTACTGCGAGTGATGTGATGCTGGCACCTTCAAACCCCATAGAAAACAATACTGATGGATTATTACCTACAAATGACAATGTTCGGACTGATAATCAGGAGAACCTCATAGCTTCACTTCTTCAAAAAGTATCCGGTGTAGAGGCAACAAATATTTCACATATGGTAGAACCTATTATGGGTACTACGGTTGGTATTCCTGTTTCAGCTCTACCACCCCATCAGACTGACTCTTCGGATGAGGAATGACAGGTCTATTCCAGGAGGAAGAAGAAGAATGGAGATCAACTCCAACTCAGGAATATATTTGATGATACATTGGTTACTACTGGCAATGGCGATCATCTTACCAGCTTATTAGCTTGCTCCTTCCCTAGAACTAGAGGCAAAGGCAAGAACAAATTAGGCCGCTCTCTAGCCACCTGATACTATATATTTTGACACTGTTAGGCTTTTTTATTTAAGTATCTAATGTATTTTTTAGTTTTTTCTAGTTTTGAAACCATTTGTGATTTTTGAGTGGGCAGAGTGTCATGCTTGAGCCCTCCCACACATTATATCTGTATCTTTCTTTCTATTTAATATATTAGTTTTTTAAATATATATATATATATATATATATATATATATATATATATATATATATGACTAGCCAAGTATGAAAAGAGAAATCTTCTTCAGCAAAGTTGCCAAAAAACTGTGGGCTTTTGAAAATTTCGTCTGCTCCCTAAGGCACTCTGCATTTTTTTTTGTTTGTTGAGAAAGCTTGGATGGTCAAATTTTTAGAAGGCAAATTGAATTGTAAATAAGACAGCTCCTAAAGAGCTTACTTTCATTTTACGAGGACTTTTTTTTCCTAGGTTTGAGATTTACCATAAGCGCAAACCCCTATGATTAATTGTTGCTTTTGATAATATGATAGTACTTTCGATCATTCAACACTGAAAAATCAACATATAATAGCAGCAAACATATATATATATATATATATATATATATATATAATTGTAAAATCTGTCACTTAAAACTTAAAGTGGATGATGAGGAAAATGAAGACAAAACCCGATGAAAATTCCATGGTTTCGTCTTCCTGGTTCGTGATACTCCGTGGCCTACTTAGCCAAATGAGGTAATCGACCCAAGTTGACTGAAACATCCTTGTCAGCAATCATTGCTTTTGTCATACAAGAGATTATTGTAGATTTGGGGTGGATGTTTGTCTAAGGGGACAAATTTAAGTTGACCTTAGCTCACAAAAGATTTTAAGTTAATCAATTGTACTCTTATGATTTACAACTCAAAGGGTAGAAAGTTATTGGAGAACATATGGACTATAATATTGACCGTAATATATTGATGCAATTTAGAGGCAAGCACCCAATCAGCTGGCTCTGGTCGTAACCGCTATTTGGTGGCAGAATGACGCGGGTAGAGGACTTGGGACACGTTCTTACTAGCATATGATTTCTTTGATTATGAATATAGAGATATATTTGATATGACATTCACTCTTTGTGAGTTGAAGTCAATTATAAATTTGTTATCCTTGATAAACTTTTGCCGAGTATGGATGCATTTTTTTAGCTTTTAAGTGATTAATTTTACTTGAATATTTGTTTGAAATTTATATTTAATTTTAGTTTGAAATTACCCCCCTCCGATTGAGATTTTCAGTCAATACGACCATAATTGGGAATTTGGTTGATTGATTTGAACACTGTCAACTTTAAATCTTACTTGTAAAGGTTCGGATTTAAGTTTAACATATGATTGTATCTGAACCTTTTCAACTGTCCTGATTGCAGAGAATCAGGTTCATAATATATATTATTTGAACTTATTCAAATAGACTTTAAAACTTAATTTTGAAAATTGACCACTCTGCTTAAAATCTTCTATCAACTTGGTCATCATTGGGAGTTTAAACATTTAAAGTTTGTGTATTAGTTTGGACGTTTTAGGATACAAGTCTTGCTGACTCCTGTTCTTATAAGGAGGATCAGAATAGGTGATTTGGATTTGTAAATTGGAATTGAGTCCCATAATTACTTTAAAATTCACATGTAAGACTTGAATTTATATAAATTTGTCTTATTTGAATGAGTAGGTTGATGCATCATATATTTACTTTAATCGCTTGAAAATTGTCTTCTGTTTGCTTGCACATATGCTGTGAACTTGGTGGAGATGAGACGGATGAAGTGCTTATTGAGTATTCAAAACTAACATTTATGTTTTAAGCTTAGTTGCAATTTATGATATTTCATATTTAATTCAATCTGTGAGCTCCTAAACTTCTACTCAATTAAGCTTAGCCTCAATTTATTATGTTTCACATTTATGTCGAGCTCAGCCCCCAAATTATGATAGTTCATATTTTAGTCAAGCTCAGACCCTAAATTACAAAACTTGATATTCAACTTAAGTTTAGCCTCTCAACTTATGATATATCATAGTTAGATCATTTTGTAAGTACAAATATTCTACTATTAAGTTATTTACAAGTAAAAAAAAGTCTACATTTTAATTTATTGCAATTTCAAAACATCACATTTTTAAGTATTTTGCAAGTCAATATCACCCGAAATTTGGGCAGTCTCTCGATGTCAACTTCTATTAGGGGCCGTCGGGAGAATGTCAGCATTCCCAACCGTCTTAAAAGGCTTACTAGTCAATTTCGTGAGACAAAACAATCGGGAAGCAAAAATACGTATTCAACCCGTGGTCTAAAATGACTCAAGTGGTCTTCGATAAAATTGCAAAAAGGGTCAAATCGAGAAATTTTCTTTCCCAAACGGTACTTAATTCTCAATGAGAGGTATTTGAAAACCCCTAGTTTCATATAATTTTTCTTGAAGAGTCCACAGCTATCTCCTAATAGTGCTTAATTCCCAAGGACGAGTGCTCACGCTTCCTCGAATTGACATTTTTAAAATCTCCCCTCCATGCCCATTTCATTATACCTTTTCAAGCTTGGGCGATGTTGATAAAGATGATCTATGACAGCGGCAATTTGTTAAAATAGGAAGGTTTCTGAATTCCTTAAATCGGTACTCAAATTCAAGCATTGCACGACAATCCCAGTTAGACCATGTCACCTCGGCAAAGTTTTTTTTGTTCAATTTCTGTCTTCCAACCACTTGTCATGCATTCACTGAGAGAAATACCTCTATGAACTTGAATTTGTTGGATGCCTGTGAGCTCCTTGCTGAAATTAGTCAAGATTTGATGATGCACAGGCGTATCATATGTTTGGAAAGAAGCTCCGTGAAGTCCAGTAAAGCTTGTGGAACCAGCTTGTATGGCCTGTAATGAATTTTGTGCTTAACGGGGTAAAAGCCCTCTCTGCTCATCGATAGGAAATTATTTTGGAAGACATTCGTAAGGCGCTGTTGCTGCATCTGGATACCAGTACAGATTACTGGTCACATTAAAAATTCTTGCTGGTAAAATGGCATATTGTTGGCTTTGGGGCGTAGGTCTAGAACCTGCTCTGTTAACTGAGTCTTCTTAATCAAAGAAATGAAGATGGGCTTTAGTTAACTTGATGTGTTTCTTGTGTCATCTCTTTACCTTGCTGCCGAACTACTCCATACAGTAGTCACAAATGCCTTCTTCTGCATCCTCCGGTCTTGGACTCTCGAATGTTGATTTTGTGTCCATGCTTTCTCTAGTCTGTACATGACAGGCCTCCCTACATAAGTGAAACTCCTCTCCATGTCACTGTCCCCACAACATCACATAATTGATGCCTCTCAAATCGTGGAGTTTTCATGTCCCTACAACCATATTTATACCCCACAATAATACATGCATATAATTTTTGATGCAAGACTTTAGTAGCATATTGAATATGGCTTCTTCCGCGATTCATTTTCTATTGTGACCAGCAACATAATTCTATGATTTTTTTTATTTTCTTTGTTTATTTATAAAGGTATCTTATAGCCACTGAAATAAAATGAGGCACCACCCCTAATTATAGAAAATTAAAATCACTATCTATGGAAATGATTATAGGTCAAAGGCAAAAAATGGAGCTTTCATCAACTCTACCCTTGCTCTTCTTGTTCTCATTTACAAATGTCAATGACTCCTCTTAACTCAAGAAGCAATACATTGCATACAATGAAGTTCTTGACTTGATAAACATTGTTGATGTAAATATGTAGTAATTGAAAACTCATGGGTCATTCCACAACTATTTCTAATATTGATTAGCCCTACACTAAACAAATTTGGTGATGCCAATGATTTAAATACTAAAGGAACCAAATTTAGTTAATACGCCCTACGTCATGGAGAATGAGCTTTGTATCCACACCAAAAGGAAAACCCAAAGGGGAGCGATCAACATATCTCCAGCACACCCAATAATTTGAATCTAGTTTAAGGACCAATAATATTTAAATTGTTGAAAATAAATATAAAGATGATGGTACTTTGCTTCATTATCCTATTACCATAAGAAAATGGGTGCTGTCATGTACCAAACACCCTTACTATGATTTCATTGCTTATAGAAAGCTTTTTCCTCTATGTTGTCATTTCGCCAAGTCTCTGATGCAACATTGATGCCAAATAGTATTCATGATGCTCTCAAAACAATTTAGCGGAAAAAAGCAGTAATGGAAGAAATCTATGCCTTAGAAAAGAATGGTTCTTGGGAAATATATAAACTTCTGCTAGGAAGATGACTAGTTAGATGCAAATGGACCTTTACAATCATATATAATGCGTATTGAACTGTGTATAAAACTAATGACTGACATATTACAAATGAGTGCATTCAATATTATAGTATTAATTATCAAAAACGTTTCTTTTCTTTGAGAAAAGTGACAATTTGAGTTTTGCTCTCTCTTGCATTAAATTTGGATCGTCTTCTTTAACCACTCTATGTTAAAAATGCTTGTAGAGAAGGTATGTATGGGGATCCTTCCTAGATTTAAAGATAAAAAAGCACCAATAAGTTATGTAGACTCAGGAAAGCTATATATGAACAAATGATCCTAGAACTAGTATATCTCATCAATGTTGTAGCTTGTCCAATTTAATGACGATTTTTTTCCTCTTTTTGCATCATCAAAAGGGGATGCAAACAAGTTAATAATATTATCAATCTATAGAAACTTACTTAAAAAAACGTACTCATTTGTGGAGAAGCAAACATGGGTAAAATATGTTGTTCAATAAAACCAGCCTGTTTGAAATACCAACAATAAGGCTAAGTAGTCCAACCGCCAGATCGTTCACCAATTTTAAAAGTTTTTATAGTTCAGCAACCTTATATAAAAGATTTTATATAAAAGATTTATAAAAAATTTTAACATAATTGTTGCTCAGTTCACAAAAATTTTAAAGAAAGATAAATTTATGTGGACTACAAGTACAAATAAATTTGTGGAACAAGTTAAAGTGCTTATGACCTCTTTGCCTGTTTCAAAACTTCTTAACATTAATGAATATATGAAGTGAACTATGGTGCTTCAAGTGTTGGGATTAGAGGGATATTAAGTCAAGAGAACCATTCAGTGGTCTTCTTCAGTGAAAATTTGAATGATACTAGATTGAAATATTTTATATATGAGTAGGATATGCTCGTATAAGGGAGAAATACTAAGTGATTATGGCTTCTCATTGGTTTCCCTCCTTCTGCCTGGGTTTTTGGATGGTTGTCGTTATTACTGTAGTTATAAAAGCAATTCCACTACATCTCACCACCAAAATTTCTTTATAGCCATTTGTACACTTTTTGATTTAGAGAGCATCCAATAAAGAAATACTTAAGATTTAGGGCTTAATTTTCTCTAAAGCTAAGAATGAATGTGAGTGAATGCAAAACAACTAAGGCTCTTAGGAAAAAGAAATAATTTTTGGTCTTGAGAATTCAAAAGGTTATGGAAAGGAATTTAAATTGAAGTACTCTTAAGAGTAATTTCTTAATGAGATGTTTCCTAAACAATATAACTGCCTAAGGTTTTCTCTTGCATTAAATTTTGCATATTCCCTTCCTATTGCCATTCCACTACATCTCATTACCAAAACCGATCTTTAAATCCTTCTAGGAAACCTAGAATGATGTCACTACATCATCATATCTCACTAAGTTATATTGATTTTTTTGCATATAACACTCTCTTGAGCTGTTTGCATTTTTTTTTAATTAAAACACATAATTTTATTAAACAAGCCAATTTACCTATTTCTTGGGTTGTGCCTAAACATTTTAGAAAATACTTCTATTATTTAGGAAATGCATTCCTCCGCCATAAAGGCGTAATTTGTAATTAATTGATCAATCTTCCTCGAGTATTACTTATCGATTTTCCCCAGCTTTTGAACTGTTACAGTTTGACTATCTCTGCATGTAATTGTTTTTTAAAATTATTTTGATTCTTCCAAATGTGTACTCTTTTCAACTGCATTTTCATTGACTTGGTTTCTCAAGTTGAGGGCTCCTTTCATCGTTTTGATTCTGCCTTTCATTCCTAAAGCTGAAATCATGATACCTAGCTCTTTCATCGGCCAACAATTTCTCAACTGTCCACCTGTTCAAAACTCTACCCATAGCTTTGTTGATGACATTTGTGTGGAACCTCAGGTACTGCTTCCATGATTCTAGCTGGCTTCATGGAAAAATGCCATTCAAGAAAGATTTACTGATGGAAATGGAGTGGATTAGTAGGACATGAGTGGTGCTGCTCGCATGGGGGAGAGTGGTGAGATGGAGAAATCATTTATTGACAAGGGAGAGCCACTACTTATGTGCTTGAGGGGAATGCCTTGCCATATCTTAATTTTTTTTCATTAAAAATTGGGTCCGGTAACATAAACCCAGGGTAGGCTCATTTGCTCCAAGAATCAATATAAAATATTAAATGAGTTAATTATGCAGTAGTGTGGAAACGACAACTACAATTGTTTAGAGCGCTGTTGTTCATTCTTATGGCATCATAGTGCATTTGGCCGATGATAGGAGAAATCATGGAAGACCTAATTTCAAATTCACTGTAGATCCATGCCTCAACGGCTCACAATCATTTACTTAGCATTTTATGGTTACTTTTTCTTCCCCGTTGGCTTGCCTTTATGCCGGATCACATTGGTTCTAAATAAGCTTGAGTATAGCATATTTAGCTGACTAAATTAATGTACATATAATGGTTCATTTTGAGTAAAATAATCATTACGTTGACAATTAGGTATTCTCTTTGGATGTTTATTTAACACACTTTAATAGAACTCATTTTGTCAAAGCTTAACCCATGTAATAGGAATTGCCCTCCAGAGTTGCTTGAGGATGTTGCTACTTGGGTATAGCATATTTAGCTGACTAAATTAATGTACATATAATGGTTCATTTTGAGTAAAATAATCATTACGTTGAAAATTAGGTATTCTTATTGGATGTTTATTTAACGCACTTTAATAGAACTCATTTTGTCAAAGCTTAATCCATGTAATAGGAATTGCCCTCCAGAGTTGCTTGAGGCTGTTGCTAGCATCATCTTTGCTTCGCCAAGATGCTCAGATGTGCCAGAGTTATTGCAGGTCCGTAACTTGTTAACAGCAAAATATGGAAAGGATTTTGTTTCAGCTGCTGCAGAGCTACGGCCAGATAGTGGTGTTAATCGAACAGTAAGAAGCATTTCTTTCTTTTGTATACTCGAGCAAATAAAAGAAGCTCTATATATTTTTTTTCTTGTTTGGATTATGGTTCTTTTTCTTACCTGCATCCATTCTTTATCTGAACTCTCGGCACACGGGATTCTTATGCCGTTCTCTGCAGGTGATTGAGAAGCTCTCGGTGGGAGCTCCACCTGTTGATATAAGACTTAAGATTTTGAAGGAAATTTCTCAAGAGTATAATCTTGATTGGGACACCTCTAGCACCGAGAAGGAATTCAGAAAAAAACACGAGGACTTGCTGGTATCTTTTTTTAGCTTCACTTTATTCTAATTTATCGTTTGCTTCTGCGAAACTTTTTTTTTCTCATGAAGTTATTTTATATAAGAGCATATTGTGGGTCCTTATTGTTTAGTACAATTAACATGGCAATCATTGCATTATGTTCATTTAACTTGGTATTTAGACTTTTACGAACATAATATTGACATGAGTTTACATGTTTTTATTTCCCTTTACCATAACTTGGTTCTGTTATTAGTTCCTTATTTATATATTGTATATTATATAATAAGTCATAATGAGCGGAAATTTCCCACTTTCTTAAGGGATGCGAAAAAAATATATTCTGGGATGAGGCATTTCTATATATTTTACATCTTTTCTTATTTTTTGATTTTTAGTTTATATTCTTTTAACAAGTAGTGTTGTTTAGCTTTTCAATAGAAAACCTTATTTCAATTTGGTGACTTTTCAATTTTTAATTTTCTTATTTTAATTTTTATATTTATATTATATATAATAAGGGCAAAGCAAAAATTGCTTCCATCTATATTAAATTTCACCTTCAATTTTTTTGTGGGTCTCCATGATCGAATTAGTTGAGGTCATTCAAAATAAATAGTACTTCAAAAAATTGGGGCCCATAAGGGCGAGCGGTCACTTGTGTTACCCAAATAAGTATTGTGTTTATAATTGTGACCACGATCACGACATTGTAGAATGTCAGCACTAAAGAAATTTGGTAGAATAATTGATCAAAATTGGGAAACTAAATGAGTTCATACTTACTAAATCTTGTACTATTAAACATGGAAAGACACCCAAGGGAAATGACTATTGTGGCTATTTACTTAGTTGGAGTAGTCTTCACCATTCTCAAGGAGATGTGAACTTGTTAAGTTCCTCCAAACAGTTACCTCTCTCGCGAAGCAACCCGTTTCGCGACATGTCTAGTGAGAATCAGCAACGCTAACGATGCAATGGAGGTATATACTTATTGGAACTTGCCATACGACGTGAACTCGTGCATGTTTTTCTTAACATGGCGAGGGAAATTTGACGACACTCACATTGCAATGGGGGATACACATATGGTTGTGAATTTTGCTTTTAAATATCTCATGTGTGCCTTTCATGGCATGGTGGGTTTCAAACATTTTGGCTGCGGTGTCTCATGACATTGGTCGTGCATGCCTTTTTTGGCATGGTCGTTAGGCCTAGTTTCTTAAAGTAGCCCACCTCGTGGGGATAACACCGGGAATTTGTCCAAATATTGCCAAAGAATCATATAATAAATTATGCTATTATTTTGGGACTAACCTTGTAGTTACCCCATGTGCTTTTTTCTTGGCATGGTGGGTTTTAAATATTTTGGTCGTGGTGTCCCGCGATACAAACATGCATACCTTTCTTGACATGGTGGTTAGGCCCAATTTTTGAATGCAGCTCCTTCGCAGGGATGATCCCAGAAGGTTGCCAAAATTCTGTTGGAATGTGGACTGAATTAGAGATTAACTTAATCAAAACAAAAGAATCCAAAAGGTTAACTGAGCAAAAAAAAAGCTAAGCAAGCTAAGAAGTTATACAACTAAAAACTGAAATTGATTCTTAAGTTGACTCAAAATTATATGAGAAAAAGGGGGGAACAATAATGAAATCACAAAATTTTGAAGTATTGAATTACAAGCAAAACAACTCCTACCTCGAGTGTAATACCATAAGTTGCCTAACACTTCTAAAAGGTGAAGGGAGATTTAAATCAAATGTGGAATGAACTAGCCTTATACCCCTTTGTTCATAGAGAGAGTGTTCATGCATTTTTGGGGCCCACTAGTGTTAAACAATTGAAATAAATAGGAAATTTCGTCACCGGATCTGCAATACCTTTGCACTAACGGACAGAAGGCAAAATCAATATTTAAATAGAATATTTGTATATACTTTAATGATAACACATTCATGCAAATAACTAAAAAATCCCTAAAAGTCGGTCAAAATTCACTTATGTTATCTTAGAGTTGGATTTATTATGTCTGTTGTCTTTATCATTTAACAAGAATTAAACTTTCTTATAGGTTGTGGATGGTTCATGTTTTATTTGCTTAATTTTTAGCTTATGTGAAATTCATAAATTTTGAGGATGAAATTTTATAAGGAGGGGAGATTGTAATAACTAGAATTTTAAATAATAATAATAATAATAACAACAATAATAATAATAATAATGATAATAGTTAATTAAATAAAATTAGTATTGGATGAGTTGTTTTGAATAGAAGCATCTATTCGTGTACAACTTAAAGAGTCGAATAACCCCCATTCACAACAACAAAATCGAGAGAGAGCGAGAGACGAAGCCGTGGAAGGTGAAGGGAAATTGTTACCGTTTGCATGCACAATTAGTGTTGCCATCCTGAGTGAGTTGTGGGAAACGAGTCGAAGACGAAAAAGAAGAAATATAGAGTGAGTAAAAGAAGATGAGTCGAGCGAGATCAAAGAAGGAGAAGAAGAAGACTCGTGTGCTAGAAGGGAGCCAAAGTTTTTGTGTGTGTTGCTCTGGGTCGAGTTGAAATCAAAGGAGAGCGAGAAGAGAGAGCTCGCATGCGCGATCTAGTGCAGCCGGCCGATCGACTCGTCTGTGAGAAGAAGGGAGGTTGAATGGCTTAAGCATGCGTGACTATGCTTCCTCCGAAGGGTTAATGCTGACAGCCAACAGGTTAGAGTTTATGTTATTTTATTATATTAGAATAAGGAATAACATGTTAGATTAATGCTATGAGTAATACTTTAAAGTATTACTAGTTATAACAAAAAAATATTGAAGTAATCAATAATTTGATTTGAGTTTTAAGACAAGCAAGATTAGTGATAGATGTAAGGGTTCAATTTAATCAAAGATATTAAGTATCTATTTATGATTCAATGTCATAAAAAGAAGCAGAAGGAAAGAGGCCAAACCAAGTCAAATTGCAAGGAAGTAAGAGGAGTCTGGTGTGTAGGGAAGAAACCTAAGCTTTTTAAGATAAGGGTTTATTCATGAAAATATATATATTATGTGTGTGTGTATGTTTTTATTTATTTATCAAGTGTTAATAGTAGGTTTAATAGAAAATAGGAGGTAATTGAAGAAGGGAATATTCAATTTGTGTTCTAGGAGTGAGTTTATATCAGCATGTATATTTTAATTAATATCAAAGTTTGATTTATTTTAGAATGTATATCTAATAAAATATTAATTTATTACAACAATCAAGATTGACTAACATTTGAACTTAAGATTGGCAAATAAGCTAAGTTATAGTGTGTAATTGTATTTTCAAATTTCAGTAATTATCTCTATTTCAAGTTATATGTTTGATTTCATGTATGTCCTAGTTTAGCAATAGATTCTTCATATTTTCAAGCAAGATTGATATGCATGTAAATATAGTTGCACAACAGTTTAGTTATGAAGATGTTAAAGCATTGCATGACTTTAGTTGAAATATACATATTAGTTTATTGCATGATCACACACACACACACAAACACACACAATATATATATAGATATAAAATGATTGGTCAGAGGCTATGATACGAGCCCCCAACCAACCTCATGTACTAACAACTCGATCTCGTACTGCAAGGCAAGTGCAATCAGGCGGGCCTAAACCCGTGACCCCAGGAGACTCACAACTGACAACGCAGCGGCCAACCAAAGTGCCACAGCGAGCGGCACAGACACAAATATATATATATATATATATATATATATATATATATATATATATATATATATATATATATATATATATATATATATATATATAT